>VXBL01000717.1:103577-139313 GCA_013400195.1 Aramus guarauna
TCCGTCCCCGCTGAGCCTCGATGGGGCCGCCGGCGAGGGCTGCGCGGGCCCCAGCCCGTCCTCCCTGCCCGGGCGGCCGCGGCGCCCCCGAGCCCGTGGGGCGAGTGGTGGGGGCGGCCCGTGACCCGGCCGGCCCCTGCGAGGGAAGTGACAGCGGCGGGGCTGGGTCCCTGACCGCCGTGAGACGGGGCTGGCGGCAGCACCACGCACCCCAAGCGCTCCAGGCAGGTGACGTTGGCAATCCTTCTCTGCCCAAAGTCCCCGATTCAGCGCGGAGGGTGACAGTGGTGGCTCCGGCCCCCCCCCGCCCCGGGAACAGGGGTTGGCGGCAGCACAGCTGTTTCGGGCTCTCTGAACCCCTTGGAGAAAGTGGCTGCAGCCATCCTGCTTCTCCAGATTGCCCCGAGTGGGTGACAACAGTCAGATACTTCTGCAAAGTCTCAGGGGCACATGATCTCCTGAGACTGAACTAGACTTGTCTGACTGTTGTGATAAAAGGTGTAGATACGGTGACAACAGCAGGAGACGCCCCCAGCCGCCTTCTCGTACAGATTACAGTGCAAACACCCAGACAGCTGGTATTAGCAGCGTTAGCTTTCTTTCTGAACACTGGCATCATCACACTTTCTCCTCGTTGCCCGCTGGGTTTGGCAGCCATCACTGCACCAGCCTCACTTTTCTTTTCACTGGTTTTTGATCACAACACTAGTTTTTCAGGAGATGTAATAGCAACAAGTTCCTTTGAAATCTCTACACTGCTTCCGTCTGTCCTAGAGGTTACACAGGGTTTGATGCATTTGGGTTGACCGTCTAGGTGATACTATAGCTTGTGGTGTTGACAGCCATTTTTCTGATTTATTCATCTGTTGGGTATTTTTGTAATTGCTTTCCTGGCAGGTTTAAGGCAAACCTGAGAGGAACATTATTTGGAATGTAAATGAAGGCTAAGTGTATATATAGCAGTGAAATAAAATATCTGAATGAAGTCCTTTGTCTGCTTTTGGAATAGTATATTTACAAAATCTTTTTTCTAACTAGAACATGCAAGTGTGCTACATAGTTCCCTTGCTCAAACTAGCAGAAGTGTATTTTTTTAAATACTAGTGAACATCAAAACTTGAGTTTTAATGATGCAGCTATAGCTATGATGTAATAAAGCGATCTCTGATTTGTCTATTGATCATCTCATATATGCAACAAATTTGTATGCTCAAACTTGCTGAGATATTCACTGGATGTCTGTCACATCTTGATGAAAATTTAAAGAGCCAATTAGTTTCATTTTTTTACCTATTTTCTATTTTCTGGTGCTGGATCAGAATCTCATTTCAAAACTCTCCTTAAAGAATGTATGCAAGATACAATTCTTTTTTATTATTGTTTTAAGCAGCCACTCTTTCTTTGTTTGAAATTTTTCATAATGTTTATCATTAATAATTTTTTCACTATCAGTACCAGTTAGTCAAAGTATTAGGTATTTTGTGGCAAAATTAAAGTATTCATAGGTTGAGATAAATTTGGGATGCTGTAACTGTACAAAGTGAAAACTGCTCTGTGCCTTTCAGATCCTACTGAAGAACAGCAACTTTATTCTGAAGACGTATGGACTTTAAAAAAAAAAAAATTTAATTGCTTTGCCTGGGATCCTTGCCGAGGGGTTGATTATTTTATTAGAGTTCTTGAAGATACAACTGGAACAATAGAGGAGATCTGTGCACTGATTACCATGTTAACCATAATCAGTGTCAGTGGGCTTTTTTCATGTGTTCTACTGAAGGAAAAAAGATTCATTAAATATTTTGTCACAGTACTAACTAATTCAGCTAGAAGTAAGCATTTAAGCGTTTATCTTTATTCATGATTGACTTATCACTTTCTGGTTTATTATTTTGCATTATGTTTGGAACGGTCTGGTTTATGTGTACATCTGCTAGTTCCCTCTTTTTCCTTCCGATTTTACTTTCAAATTTTAGCTTTTCATCACCTGTTCTTGTATTAATAATCCATGTCTTAGCTTCCAAACTAATTTGCTTAATATTTAGCATTTCCACCCTTGAAAATTCATCTTACCAGTACTCAAAAAGAGCATCATCTTTTTCTACAGTGAATGTTGCCTTTGAGATGTATCTTCTCTTGCCCAAATATTATAGAAAAAGATTTATCTCAGAAAAAAAATGTTCAGCTAGTGTTTTACATTTTGTGTAAACAGCCTTAAGTCTATAAAATTTGTCATCTTTTTTTCCTCTAGATTGCTAGTGAATATTTATTTAGACTTTCCAATTGTAAGTAGGTAGATGTTGTTCCTAAACACTTGCAGCAGTCAAAGGCTTTAGAATTTTATGCTATATATTATAAAGCTACCACTGTGGGTTTTTCAAAGGTATATTAGGAAATGAGCCATTTCAACAAATCTCCTAAAATTTGTGGAAATGTATTCTTCATGCTCCAGAATGGTTGCGAGTGGGACAAAAGAGCCTCAGCCACCACATTTGAGTTATTTAAAACTCCTTTTAAAAAAGGTAGGAGAGAAGGAATCTTTCTAACCAATATTTTATCTAGGTAATGAATGCATTGTAATATTCCCCGGTCTGCAAACAACAGGTGAAAATGTTGTTGTTGAACAGTGGGTCTGTGACCATAAATCCTGATTTGAGCTGAGGACATTGCCACCTCTGTCAGACCAGCTCAGCGGATGGTTCCTGCATGGCAGATAAGCGCTACTGCAATACCGTGCGTTTACCCAAATGAGGGTTGGTTACTGTTGAGTGGCAACAGATGTAAAAATACAGGTGACAAAGGGTCAGTGAGTAAATGTTGTGCATGCCACAGTTGGTTTAGTTGTTCCGGTTCTGCCTAGCCTTCACCTTGGACACCTACATCCTTTTGCAGGCATAGGACTTGGGGTTTGTGTTCTAGTTGCTCATCTGTGAAATAGGGATAAATGAACTCTCCTGCTTTGAGAACAGAGTTTGTTGCTGATAAGGAACAATCTTCCTTGCTGTGTGACTGAAGGGTCAGTAACTGTTCAAACGTGCTATGTTAGGAAGCATCGGCTTTTCAGAAAGTAATTAATGCTTACTTTAAAACTACATTTCCTATAGCTAAAACTTTTTCTTGGATGTTGTTTATGACATGATTTTTAGTTGGTGATGTCAAGAAGTCCTTGTAATTTGAATTTCGATGGTTTTATCTGTTCTGTTTCTCACTCTATTTACGTTCCATGAAAAGCCCTGCCTGGTGCTGGTGGGTCATGAATGAATGCAAAGAAGCTTTTAATGGGGTGCATGTGCAAGTTTGTTACAAGTAGCATAATGAGAACCTCACAACTTCCAACCTTCCAAAGGAAAGGAATCCTAAGGAATAGGACACCTTTCCATAGTCTGGTCCTGACAATGAATAAAACCTCTTTCTTTGAGGATTTAGTCTCTTTTGTATTTTCAAGTAGCTTATTAGAGCTCAGAGCAAGTCTGTGGTAGGACCCATGTGAGATTCCCCCTTTTTGCCAAACCCGTTGTTTAACAACAAGGCTGTTGTCTTCCTCTGATAAGAGACAGAAATGTGCTGTTACAGACAGGTACACGAAAGTCTGTTCACAGTCATGGGAATTCGGGCTGGGAGGGACTCGAGGGAGCGCAGTAGTCCATCCCTATGCGGTGTCAGGTATGCCAGCCTTATTCTAAATGGGTATTTATCAATTACTTGAAGTTTGCCAACAGTGAAGTCACCTCTGTCACACAAAGCAGTATAGTTCATTGCAACCATTACTATCAGAAAGCGTTTCCTTGATGCCCTTTTAAGCCTCTTGCCTCTAGTTCTGTCACTTTAAGCATGAAGAAGAGATTATTCTTTTCCACTCCAAAAACCTTTTATGTACTTGAAGACTGCTGGTTGTCAGGCCCCAGCCAGCCCTCTCTGCTTCAGCATAATACAACCCCTATACAATAGGTTATATTTTTCTAAAGCTGAGTGATTTGAGTTTTTCCTACTTTGTTTCTTCTAACTGGGTCCACATCTGTCTTGAAGCATGGTACCCATGTTTGGATGCAGTGCTCCAGCTGCAGGCTCAGTGATGCTGAGTACAGAGTAGAAGGACTGCTGCAGATCTCTCTCAGGCTATTTTTCCATTTCTGCATCTCAGTGCAATGATTGCTTTTTCTAAAAGAGCCTGTCAACATTGGCTTGTGTTAGGTAATGATGTTCTGTTGGTTGTAACTCTTCTCCCACTCTGAGGGTGTCAGTTGGTGGGTTTTCGCCGGGTGTTTGATCAGCAGACAGCGCTGAAACCTTGCACCTGCTGAGATTAAGTGATGCGTCATTGAGCCTGGTTAGACCACCAGACATGGCTGGAGAAAATTCACTTGTCTTTATACAACTTGGTTTTGATCCCACCTGGGAGTATTATCCGTTTTCTTGTTTTCCAGGTGCTTAGTTAAGCCTCCAGAAAAACTTCTAGAGGAAAAGCTGGTCTGGTAGGACTGTAATCCTCTTGTCTCCCTTCTTCACTCTCCAGTTAAAAAATTAGGTACAATGTCCTCATTTTTCGGGCTCTGTAACCTCATCTGTTCTGCAGGACTCCTCCAAGATAACTGGTTACAGTTCTAAGGTTCATTGTAGGATTTTGAAATAGCTGTCTGAAGTAAATTCAAGAGCTTGTTTATCTACATCTACTTCTAATCTTAATCAAGATTGAGATCTTACCCATTTTGTTGCTGGTAGTAATGTTGCTAGCATCTGCACACAGTTGGCTTTAGTCATGGAAAAGAAGGATTAAACACTTTGTGCTATATTTGTAAGCAGAATAAAATATGTTTTGATTTCCATTTAGAGCAGTCTATGCAGTGGCAGGTTTCGTATTCAGTACTGAAACAATTTTATTCTAAAATGGTTTTAGCTAGGTTGATTTTTTTTTTTTTAATGCCTATTTATGAGTGAGATCATTAGACTGGAAATGTAGCCAAAAGGTAAAATTTATATCAGATTTTTGCAGTTAATAGCTGCCAGATTTTCTCAGGTTAGTGGCTTGCTTTTGGTTTGGCTTTGTGAATTAAAGGCCTGGGTCTAATTTCAGTAGCTGATCTCTAGGGCTGTTAGGAAGAAGGTTAACTTCTACACAACTGGAAGCCTTCCTACAGAAAGAAAATTTGCGAGTGACCCTTGTAATCCTGCAAAGAGCACTATTGTGAGATTCCACTATTTGTGCAAGAAAAATCACTTGGGTTTGGGGAGAGAGCAAGGCAAGTAGATTCTTGGATCAGGTTGGAATTTCTGCTTGGAAAAAGATAGCTCTGTTGAGCAGTTTGGTGAGAATTTAATGGTCGTGCAAATTCTTGTCATCCAAATGGGTGAGGCAAACTCAATGTAGTGGTGAGACATTTACTACAGAAGATCTTTTTGTAGCTTTAGAAAGCAAAATGCTAACTCTCTCTTTTTCCTTTTAGGCATTCTCCATCATAAATATCCTATTCAGAACTAAACCCAAATCTTCACTCTCTGGATCTCCTAAAGGTACAGGAAACTTACTTAAAAAATTAAAGTTTCTTACCTTTTATTTGCATCATATTAAAGAAACCACAAGTTGTGGTAAAACATGATTATTCACAGGAAGTGTCTGGTTTTTGTTTGATCTGCTGGCTTCTATCTGCAACACCTTTGAGAATTATGACACAAAAAATTCCAAGAGTACTTTTATCTGAAAGTACTACATTCTTTCTTTTAGAGAGGAAGATTTTAATTTGGTTTTGGCTGGGTGGACTGAGACTGTGTTCAGATCTTAGCATTTGCTTGCCTTTTGGCTACCTTAGTGACTTCTGAGCTTTGCATTTTAATATATTCAGAATTTCTGGGAATATTCCAGGCATTGATGCACCAAAAAGAAAACAAAAATTTAACTGGAGTGGGGAACAGTGCTCTGTCATCTGAATATCCATCTCTCTAAGTTTATTGTTGTCCATAGGTCATTGAATTTAAAATAATGTCTGAGTTAGTGAAAGGTAAGTGCAGAAGGGTAGGAAAGTTATGTGATTAGCTGCTGGCTAAGATGATATGAGTAAAACATTTGTTCATTCACCAATCTTTCAATGTTTGTGAGTGGTTTTAAGTTCTATCAATGCCTTGAGTATTGTATAGGGGTCAGTTATTTGTCCTAGTATTTGTCTTGAGAAGTTTGAAGTAGCCAACCCCTGATTACCTGGGGAAATCACCCAAAATACTGGCACCTCTTTGTTTCTCTATCCACTGAAACAGCCTTTCTAAGTTGTTAGCCTCAACTTTTGAGATTATGGTGCTTTTTCTTGCATAGTTAGGATTTTGTAAGCCTGTTATAGGGTAGAGGGCATATTACTTTGTAAAAACACTGTAAACCCTTTTATAATCCCAAAAAAGCCTATTATTAAATGTGCAGTGATGGACAGTGTGTTCTTATACCCTAGTGAAATACTTCACGTGAATCAACTACAGTATCATAAGCTTCACAGGTAGCTGAAAAAATAGAAACAAAATTCCAGTTTGTTTTGTCAAACTGTTCTTTGAAGTTGCTTGTCAAAGCATGAGCTAAATGTTTTTAAAAATAAATCATAATATATATTTGTATATATAAACTTGTATGGTATAATCTTGTAAGTTACAACCTAGTGTCTAAAATTGTCAAAAATTTGTAAAGTGGAATTGCAACAATTCATGAGATGTTTTTAATGCCTACTTTGCTTTGGTTCTGCCTGAATTCAATCTAATGAAGTCTGAAATAGTTCTGAATTGGTGGTAACTCACAGGATGTAGATTCAGCTTTTGATCTGAAAATAAAAACGTGAGATTGTAGAAACAAACCTTATATTCACTTATGTTCAAAATGATACATTCATTGGAAAAGTTTTATTTTCGTTGCAATTCAGTTCTCTCCCTGATAATAAATTTCTATTCAGCTGTGGTGAAATACTGGCGTGCCCAGGTACTCAGCTACTTGAATGTCTTGAGCAGAAACCTTGAACAGCTGTGTGTTCTCCAGGTTTCAGATTTTTATTTCAAGTAAAGATTTAGCTTATTGACTCCTTAAAATTTCTTTTCTGTTAGGCATGGCAGCTTTTCCTTCCCCTACTGTTAGAAACAGTCATGGAAAGGAGCACTCACAGGATCCTGTTGAGTACATCTTTTCTTTCTTGCTAAATTAATGACTCCAGTGGCCAGGTACTTTGTATGGTCATTATGGTCATCAAATCATGGCTGCACTTGTAATTGCAAAGCATTTTGCAAAAAGGGTGGGTGGGATTGTTACTGTCTTACAGATGTGTGAAGTGAGCTGTGCTTAAACTTTCAATACTTGGTTTCTTGTGAGGTTGGAATTCTTTTGGGTTCACAGAAGGTACAGAAAGGCTGAACTCTTCCAGTTTGTTGAAAGGTTCGGGAGGATGTGTTGTGAATTCCAGCGAGGTGTGCTTCAAATGCTTTGCTGAGTCCTTACTTAGCCCGTTGAGATGAGACTGAGCAGGCAGGCTGCCGAAGAAGTTGGGCAGTTGGTCTTTATGCTGAGAGTAAACAGGTTATGAACTATGGACACCTCTGCAGCACTTTTTTTTTTGTCTGGTCATGAAATGTGGACAGCTGAAGTCTATTCGAAATTGGATCGGTTTCCAAAACCTTATTGTTTCAAGCACTAGGATGTGACCTCAAGTCTGTACATATTTTTGTAAATAATGGCTGAATTGTCTGTCCTGAATATTATTCTAACCAGAGGTGTTTGAAGAAAACCTTTTTCAAGCTGAACACTGATGGTTATAACTCTTGATGGAGACAGAGCTGTCTCCAGACAGAAGCAGTCTGAGCTGCGTGGCTGTGAGATTCTATAATACTCTGCAGTAAATATAGCAAATGAACTAATAATATCCTTGTCAGGGACTTCCTTTCTTGGGGGGATAGGGGGGGAATTACTAGGGCACAGTATGCTGTTCTTCCCTGTGTTTGTATGGTACCGCTTTAATGTATGGATTTTGGAGCTGAAACTCCATGTTCCCTAAAAGCAAGTGATGGCAAATAAATGAGGGGTAGTGCCTTGCCTTAAAAGCAAAGTGCTTGTAGGCAGAGTTTTCTGAGAAGAATTTCAGACTTTCTTACCAGCACGATCTGAAAGATCCTGATGTTACTGACTTCAAAATAAAAATGTTTGGTGTCATCTGCTCAAAATGTGTGAATTAGAAACTGTTTAACTTCAGTTACTTTGAAGGGCATTGCACTTCAGCAGAAGAGGGGAATTAGATGATGATGATTATTATTATTATCATTATTATTATCGGAGCTCCTTTTGTGATACTTCATAGTCTTTCCCAGGCAATTATTATTGTTCTTTATGTTTGAAAATTTTCAGTGTTTCTAGTGATGCTCTTGGGCATCAAACGTAGTGATTATAACATTATTACCCTGGAGTCTTATTCTACATACTTTTTTCATCTTTGTCTTACAAGTTCTCGGAGCTCCTTTAGATGCCCTTTTCACAACGCACTTCTGCAAATTTAATAGTCAAATAGAGGATTTGTTTTGAGTATAATCTACGTATAGGTCTTCTGAACTAATTTCACTCTCTAATAAAAACCAAAGTTATCCAGCCAGTGTTAAGATAAGCCTGACATGCTGATCATGTTTTTTCAAAGTAAAAATATCATAGATTTGTTGGTGTATCTGTTGTTTCCCAGTAGCTTCTTTCCTCTTCTCTTATTTAGTAAATGAAGAAATAGATCTTTGTATCCAAGAATATATTAACCTAGGTTTTCCTCTTTGGTTTGTTTTGTCGGTAAGTAGCTAAAAACTTCACTGTGACTCATTGCTGCTCCTCTTACATTTGGAAGTCCATTCACAGGTTCAGAATTTGAAGCTTACAGAGCACTAGTGGAGTTGTGTTGCTACTAATAGCTCCCTGGTGGTATCTGGAGCAGTGATTTCTCTTCTCCTCTTAATCTGTAAACTATGAAAGAATAAACCTTATTTTGCTGCCCTAATAAAATCTATAGTTGACCAGTGTATGTGTGCATGTGTGTCTGCCTTTGTGCGTAAAATGCAGTTACTTGGTTGTAAAAATTATTTTTAATGAATAAATTGATATGTGGATCGTAAGCGGATATGGGCGGCTGAGCTCTGGCAGCAATGATAGCCTTCAAACTGGCAACCTGCTAGTGTAAATTTAGGTTTAACTGTCTGAACATGAAGATAATGTTGCATCCATGCGTAAGAGAAATCTAATACTAATTTGTCGGTGGAGGAAAGGCCTATCACAATACTTCACATTGACTGGTACAAGTTCATCGCTTGGAGGTGCTTTTTTCTTAAATGAGCATAGACGCCTATGTGCACTTTCAACACTTGTTTACAGTGTTGCAAGGCCAAATAACTCTAAACCTGATGCTTGAACTGTGACTGAGACACGTTCTGACTTAAATAGAAGTAACCTTCATAAACGCATGTAGCTTATAGAGTTTGTGAACTCTTACACCTTCCCTTTTCCCAGTCATAGCTACTTTGGCATTTTCTCCAGGATACCAGTTGTGTTCCCCCTCATAAACGGTCAGGCATTCTTGGTGATCCTGGGGGAAAATAGTATTATGATTATAATAAAGGGTGCATGCTCTAAATAGTTGTTTTGTAAAGGCTGCATTTATTGCTTGCCCTTCCAAGTTAAAAACTTTTAACTTCAAATGGTAGAATGCATGACATTTAATCTGTTCATGAAAGTTGCTCTTTGTTATAGAAGCAGTGGCTGTCGGTTTAAGTAACTGCATTTGCTTTGTAAGTGGATTCAGTGATGGGGAAAACAGATGGGTAGTTGATCTTACGTGAGCAAGCATGAGTAAAGCTTCTGTACTACTTCTCTTTTATAATGAAAGAAATGTGTAACTTAAATGATGGGGCATATAGATTGAAATATGCTGTTAAAACTGGATGCGTAAGTGACCTATTGCATACAAAATGGAAACAATGGATGCTTGATTGAACGCTTTTTCCCCTTTTTAGCTAGCGGAGAATTAATTTCAATAGATTGTTATTTAAAGAATGATAAATATTTAGTTTAATCTTTTTTCATCTTTACATTTCAGGTCAGCAATTTGGCTTCATCACACTGAGTTTGCCTGCATTCAAAGCTGTTTACCTACAGTAATTTGCTCTGGTTGGAAGTGAACATGTCTCAAGTTCAAATTCAGAATCCTTCTGCTGCCCTTGCAGGGAGCCAAATATTGAATAAAAACCCATCTCTTTCACAGCCTTTGAGTATTCCTTCCACTACTAGTTCTTTGCCCTCTGAAAATGCAGGTAGACCTATCCAAAACTCTGCTTTACCCTCTGCATCAGTCACATCCACCAATGCAGCTGCAGGTAAGATTGAGTGTCTATTAATTAATAAGTGTATATAGTTTGGCATGATATGTTCCTGATGTCTGGCACCTACAATTATTTTCAAAGTAATTTTTATCCATCTACAGTAGCTTGTATTGAATAAAATCTGTTTCAGATAGAACCATACTACTTTTCCACGAAGTTCTAAAGATTAATTGAAATGTTTGTAGTAGTAAAGAATGTACAACGTAGAATTTCTAGAACATTGCTATCCATCTTTTCTACAAGTAGCTTGTTTTAAATATAAAAAATGTGTTTGAAATAGTTTGTTAGTTCTATTATCTTTAGTTCTTTTATGACCAGTTTAATGATAAATATATTATGCTAGTAAAATATGAGTGAATAAAATGTAATAAATAAAAAAAATAGATAATAGGGAAAAATAGGAGAAGGAAGAACAAATTAACTGACTTTTTGAAATGATTCAGAGCAAGTGACCATGATGAACGCTCAGAAGATTTGCTCCTTGAAATGTGCTACATAAGATGCAAGCTAAATTCAGGAGACTCCTAACTTCATACTTCTGGCTTGCATTAAAACCTTAAATTTAATGATGCTATCTTTTAGGCATGCACATTGCTCGGAAATCCCAAAGTTCAGTATATTGTCAGCAGTTTGGCTCATAGGCAGAGCTGTCCATTCCAGTAGATCTTTTTTGAGAAGTGGTGTATTGCAGACAACTAAATGCTAAGCCAATTAATTTTATTTTTTTTATTAAAGATTGCAGTAAAGTTCATAGCTACCTGTTCGTTTATCTGATTTTATATAATCTTTCAGCTCCTTCAAACATGGCAAACCCCAAAGAGAAAACCCCGATGTGTCTTGTGAATGAGTTAGCCCGTTTCAACAAGATTCAGCCTGAGTATAAGCTTTTGAGTGAGCAAGGTCCAGCTCATTCTAAGGTAAATATTCATATAAGTTTCTTATTGCTGCTGTTCATGCTTTTTCATAAGTGGAAAGGCAAAGTATGTGCTTTTGGTGCAAGATAATACAGCATAGTAGGAAAGGGAAGCTCACCAAAGTACCGATGGTAGGGAAGTGTGAAGCTGTTACTAAAAAGTTGGTTTCCCAAAGTATATAAAGGGTGAACTTACCTGTTACCTAAAACTACTTGGCTTTTTTTAAGAGTTATTTGTTAGCTCCATTGTGAGATGCTTGGCTTTGTTTTTATTTAATAAAGCAAGGTTTGTCCCTTGCAGTCTTTGCTAAAAAAAAAAAAAGAAAAAAAAAGAAAAAGAAAAAAAAGTATTAAATATGGATGATCTTTGTGAAATCACTTTCTAGTATGACGTTAAGCTTTTGTTCTACTTCTTGCCTGTTCTGCAAATTTTCTGTGTTCTTCCTGTGGTGCATTTTAATATTTTGAGATGAATCCCACCAACTTTAAAAGATGAAAATAATTTCTTAGTCCAAATTATCCTGAGATGCAGGAAGGTTTATGGCAATTATGTTTCATTTAGGAAATACTACTAAGGAATTGTAGTGCTTTCGTGTCTGTGTAGTTGGTGAGGTGCACATCTGTATTTGTTGGTATGCCTGGACTAAGTTTTACTACCTAATTTTAAGAGTTGTTCTCTCTTGTGCACATCGTAACTGAATGTTGCCTTGCTGTTGCTCTGGTTTTTCTATCCTAATTGCCCGATATTTGGAAAACAGGGATCTCGGTATATGTTCTTTAACACCTGAAGTACAGTATGATTGAACAGAACTGAGCATTCATCTGTTCTGGAGCAGTTACTTTAGCAAAACAATCTTTAGTTCTTCACTATTCAGTGGGAATATAGGAATGCCTAGGGTGGGCCAGCATGTGATGTGCATCCCATGTCATGGCATATCTTTTACAACGTCTCAAAATCTCAGTAATATACAATTCCTTTGGTGTTCTGTTCGTAGGCTGAGAGCGCATTTTTCAGGAACACAGCAACTATACAAGCAGTTCGTGCTACTTCAAAGAATGCTGAAGAAAGGGGTTTTATTATTATTATACTTTTTAATCCTCAGTGAAGATCTTTATTGTATGAGAAGTGAGGTCAAGGCATACAAGGAATATCAGCCAGGGATGTGTCTATTTAATCTGACATCATCTCCTTAAGGTGTTTCCCAGAACAATGTTTTTTGTATGTTAGAGGAATTGCCTTCCAATTGAATAACATTAAGAACTAAAATCTTTTGTCCAAAATATGTGTAATGTCAGCTTCAATGAGCAAATGAGGCAAGGTTTGCGTTTACAAAAAGTATTGGAATAACATTCAGAGCATCTATTCACTTGTGTTTTCATTCTGATCGAAATTAAACTTTATTTAATTACCAGGGAGACCTTGGCTTGCTGTTGTCTGATTAATTTGTGAAAATTTAGGGCAATATATATCTTTCCTTATCCCACATACTTAAAAAGAAGTGCCACAGAGCTTTGCTCTACAATCAAATAGACTTGTGCTCACCTCTGGGCATGTAGAAGCTTTTATGGTGCAATGTGAACTTATGTTTCTTCAAACTGCTGAAAAATATCAATTTAAAAAAAAAAACCCCAAACCCAGACTAGTAAAGCAAGAATTGGGTTATGTGGAATAAAAAAGTCTGAATTTCAAGGCTGCTGTTCAGAGTAATGTTGGCATACCAGCTATCCATGTAGCTGTCACCTCATACACATTGTGTCTTTTGGTTTTTAGCCTGTATGATCTCATGCAGTATGCAGCATAGTTGCTAGCTACACTTACTGTGAAATTCTTAGTTCAGTAGTGAGGGAAATCCTATTGATGTCCAAAGTGTTTTAAATCTGGAGATGGCACGGTACTTGAGGAAAGCTTTGATTACCATATTCTCAACTTTTGCATCACTAAAAGAATCATTGGTTTGTGTAAGAGGGTCCTATAAATTATGTGAATTCTGAAGCAGCTCATAATAAAATTAAATGTTTTCTATTTTTGAGGTGTTTACAGTGCAACTGACTCTTGGGGACCAACACTGGGAAGCTGAAGGAACTAGTATTAAAAAAGCTCAACATGCAGCAGCTGCCAAAGCTCTGGAAGGGACAAAATTCCCTAAGCCTACGGCTCGTCCATCTCGTAGTGAAGGCAAGAATCCAGGTATATGCACAACAAACTGTTTTAAAAAAAAAATTAAAATACACCTTTCTGGTTTAGGTCTGTATTTTAAAGTTGCATAAGGATGAATAAAACCAGTGATTCTGCATATTTAACAATGGCAATTGTCAGGTTTTGTGAGAACATTGTCTTGATTTAATCTTTGATCATTGTAGGCAACATAAAAAAAATATAATCATATTAACAATTTAAAGTATAGGGTTTTTCCATTGAGTCATTCAGGCTTGGAGAACCCACTGCTTAACTTACTGGTTTGTATTGTAACACTTGGTGGAATCCTGGAAAAGAAGTTTATCCTTTTCTTAAAAAAAAAAAAGAATACTAAGTAAAAGAAAAAATTCCAAACAAACATAAATCCCATGAGGAATTCAGTCACATCAAAGAATAATCTTCTGCATGGGCAGATGAATGTGTTTGGTAATTCTGATAGGATAATCAGAAGTTTGACAATAAAGATTTCTTTGGAAATGTAAGTTTAAAAAAAAAAAATTGTGTTGAGGATTTGGATCAGAACTTTGTAATTTGCATCATTTGTACTTCTTTGAAGAGAAATAGATGTTGATTTGTATAAAAGCATTTAAGGTGTCGTTAGCTATGTTTAGAGAACTTCTTACTCTACTAAGATTGCTTTTAAGAACTATTTAAAATGTAAAATAGCTTCACAATTCAGCTGCACATGTGATTGTTTTGCATTTACTCTTAGTCACTTGAATGCAAAGCTATTAGGATAGCATTAGTACATTCAGCAAAGGTTAAAACTTATTTTTGTTCCAGTTTTATTCTGGTATCATGTAAATTCTTTCTTTAGAAACACTTTGTACAGTCAACAGTGAAAATATTAGAAGCTAGCAATTATTTTGTCTGTGAATCTGTTCCGTAATTTCATTTTCTTTTGGCAATTGCCTTATAACAAAACACTGTTGTACTCGAGCACACGCTGATTTTTGAGCCAGCAAGGCCCTGTGATAGAAAAAAAAAAAAAAAAAAGACCATTTACATGACTGCTCTTTCCAAAATGAGAATAGTCAGTGAATCAGTTCTTCATCCACACGGTACCTGCACCAAGAGAAATGTTTATAGCCCTTGGTAGCAATATACCTTCCTTTTGAAAAGGCAAGTTGCAATTTGGAAGTGAAGAGTCATAAAAACCCTTCTTAGGTCATTGAGTACAAAGAGAAACGTTTGATCATTCTCAGTAAACAGAAGCAGAAGATATGTAGCATGCCTGTTGATTTAATTTAAAAGTCTTTTTTTGGGAAGAGAAATTTCTGTTCTGCAGACCGCATTGTTAGATGTGCTGTTAAAAATAAATCAATTGGTAGCTTCACAAGTTTAAAGCAAAATAATAACCCCAAAAACCAAACAATAAAAGCCCCTAGCACGTTCACTTGTTTGTAACAGGATTTGTCACAATCGTACTAGGCTGCTAATTTAATATACGTCACAGAGACTTATTTTCCTTGTGTTCATTAGCATTTCTATTCAGAATTCATTCATTTAAAATACTGTGTAGGGCAGAAGTTGAGCTCGTATTTCCCCATTTGAAACAGCGTAAGAGTTTAGATTGCTTTGGTCCCTTGTGACAGTTGGACAACTCTATATTCCTTTTTATTTAGACAGTGTAACCCCCACAGTGGAGTTAAATGCACTTTGCATGAAGCTGGGGAAGAAACCTATGTACAAACCTATCGATCCTTATACAGGGATGAGATCCACTTACAACTATACTATGAGAGGTGGTACTTATCCTCCACGGTAGGTATTGTTTAATTTTTTGGTTTTGCAGTCTCTTATCTTTGAGCTTCCGCTCTCTTTGTCTGAGTGCTTTGATGCTATCTTTTGAAAACAGCTGAAAATACAATGTCCCTTAAAGGGACATTAAAGCTGTATTCAGCTTGAAGCATAGCCAGCTTGTGAGGAAAAAGTTTTTGATAAGTACACCCCATTAATATCTGTAATTTGTCTTATTTAAGTTTTTGTTTGTTTGTTTTTCCTTGGAGGGGGTAAGGAGAGGAAAAAGGGAGCTGAACCAAACAATGAAGTATTTTTGAGGACATTTGGATATAGCCAGCTTCATGAAGTGAATAGCTAAATATCAGCTAAACATGTCTTGCATTTCCTTTCTCTGTAAAAGCATTAGTGAAGAAAACAGTTCAATGCTTTTTCTAAAGCTATTTAAATTACCAGTTCAGTTTAAAGAATTTTATATGAGCATAGGAATTGAGAATTCAAAACTTACTGGACTACCAAGTTACAATAGTTACATTGTCTTTCTCTGTTGTAGTTGGTGAGAAAGGTGTTCATACTGTAAAACTGTTTCAAAGGTCTCTCCCTAAAATCTTTTAGACTTTTAAGTCAGAATTTGGCCTTTTAGTACTAGTGCTTCAGTGCTGAGTTGTGGTTACGGATATCCAAGAGATTCATCCACCTATAACTCGTGTTTCTGTTTACTTTGTAGGCCAAACTGTTTGCTTATTTAAATCTCTCTCTTTGCAGGTACTTTTACCCATTTCCTGTTGGGCCCTTACTTTATCAAGTTGAGCTTTCAATTGGAGGGCAGCAGTTTCATGGGAAAGGAAGAACAAGACAAGCTGCTAAGCATGATGCAGCTGCTAAAGCACTGAAAGTTCTGCAGAATGAGCCCTTGCCTGAGAAACCAGAGGTGGGAATTAATCTTAGTGCTGTAAGCATAAATTGCTAAGATAAACTGAAATATTGGTGTAGATTTTTTTTTTTCCTAATTGAGAGGAAAATGACAGTTGTGGAATTTGATTATGTGTAGTAATGTTGAGCTACTTGTGTCAATAGAAACGTTTTGATTTAAAACCATAAATTTCTATGGAACTAGAATTTTCCCAAATGAAGTTATATTAATGCTTTTGCTGTCATATTTTTCCACAGCAATGCTATAGACCTCTGTCAAATATGAGCACTGGAAGCATAGATAGGAACTAATATCTTATCAGGTACAGATCATATACAAACTCTAAAGAAGTGTGTAAATGGAGTACTTGCATTCTAGTATGGGCAACATAGAAATCAGCCATGGGTTTGCTTCCTAGGCAAAATTCCTACATGATTTTTGAAAGAACCATGGAAGTTCCAGAAGAGCAGGAAGTTCATGAAAGTAGTAAACTCATACTCACATTCTTATATGAATATAAGAAGCAAATTTTTATCCCTTCATATATTTATGGCTGCCCAGCACTTTCCATTCCAAGACCCTGTTACTGGGCGGGGGGGGGTTTCATGTTTTGTGTTGTAAAGCCAAGGGACATTGAGTTAAAACTTCCAAGCATGTTTGTGGGGGAGAGCATTGCCCAGATAATTAAGCAAAAGCACTGGATCTGGAGGCTGAGGGAAGAGGCCCAGGAGGAACTGAAGATAGTGGTTCAGGTGACAGAAAGCTCTCCTGGAGGAATGGAGATGACTGAATGATGGAGGCTGCTCAGAGTCAAGGGATTACAAACACTGTTGGGGAGAAGAGAGTAATGCTGGGAATAGAAGCCAAAAGAGCAGAGATGAGTTCTGCACTGAAATCTAGAACTGGTGATAGGCAGAGTGTGGTCAGGGACAAGTTGGAGGTCTTCACGCAGGAGAGGTCAAGCCTGAAGGAGATGTTCCTCATCAGTGCAGGGAAACCCCGAATTCCTGAGTATTAAGGACATGATAAGGGAAATACTGTGAATGATGCAAGAGATTGCAAGGAGAGAGAATTATTTTACTAATAAAACAGTTGCAAGCTCGCTGGGAGCTGAATGCTGTTTTGACATATGCTGCTATACATATGCTGGGCAAGTCACTTAAACTTTCATGAGAAATACGCATTTGTCATTTTATTTTTCTATTTGTGTTTGACTCGTCTGCAAAATGAACAGTAAGAAATGCAGCTATGCATAAGGAGAGCCATCCCTTGAACAGAGGGTACTGTTTTATAGTAAGTACTCAGATAAATCAGATGTTAATTTAAAGTTTGGTACTTAAATGCTAAGCCTGTGGCTTCCAAATATTGTAGTTTTAGGAATATCTGAGGGAATTGCTGGTTTTGTAACAGTGTTTTGCACTAGGCAAGATGAAGATAAAATAAGGAAGATTTTATCACTAAGTGAGCACTGTTCATTCTTGCATTCGGTGAGGCAGGATCCTTGAAGGATACGGTAGTGTAAGATCGTAAGAGATGCCATTATATGTGTGTATCCAATGGAGGCAAATTAAGATTTCACAAGCAGACATAATCCTGATACTTTTTACCTGTCATTTGATGTTGCCAGTAATTTTCCTTTTAAATGTAGTTATTTTTTGCATCCCACTTGTGTGTGTATATATAAACAGAATAAGCTTAAGCTTGAACTCCTGTATTTTTGGGGGGGTGAGAAATTTTTTTTTTTTTCAAATTTTTGTATTTACAGGCTTCTACTCTTGTATTTTTAAATTCAAAAATAGTCAGTGCTTAAGAAATCATTGAATAAAATGATTAGACTTTAAGGGTAAGAATGACCATTTCCCACACCTTCTCAGACTGCAAATCTAGAAGCAAGTGGCAGGAAAAAAAAAATAACAATATTAGCTCTCAACTGGACAAAGCCCTGCCTGAACAACACAATTCAATTTTAGAGTCTGCTCTGCTTTGAGTGGGGCTGTAGTAGGAGACCTCCAAAGGACCTTCGAACCTAAATTAGTCTGATTGGACTTAAGACACACTGACAAAGTTAGTTAGCTTGCATATTCAAAGACAGAGATGAGAAAGCATTGATTTAAAGGTCAGAAAACATAGAAAGCTATGCTTTCTAGCACAATTCTTAGACAGAAATTATAACTTTTGCCTGAAAATACTAAAACTAGAATTGCTTCTATGGTTTTTGCCAACTTATTTGGTAAATATCAGCTTTCTTTATACCCTTAAAGTGGAAGAAAATAGTCAGACTGATAGCTACGTTGAAATCAATGTAGTTCTAATCAGCAACTCCGCTGGGTTTGATCATTTGCTTATAAGCAGTCTTTGAGGAAATGCATGTTGAAAGAGTTCCTAGAAAAGGGCAAAACCCTGATAAAGGAATATATTACTTTTGCAATTTGCTTGGGAGGTTTTTAATCTATCACTTTTGTTTCCCTTTATGACTGTTTGTTGTTTTTTTTTCACGTTACGGATGGATTTGAATAATTTGATGAAAGCTAAGAGTAGTAAATGTTTATTCTTGTGGTCTTCTTCTGATTTAGAGCCATAGATTCCTTGGAGAGTTTAGTCTGTGCACACATGCAAACTACTTTAAAAGCGAAATTTATAAATCATCTGCCTTGAGGTGTGCAGAGAAAGAGAAGGAGGCAGAGCATGTGTAGGATTCTTTTTCATTTATAAAATAAACTGATCTAGAACTCAAGTAGAGGCCAATAATCAGTAAAATAGCTATAGTCTGTTAATTGTTATTTTGCTACTTTTTAGATAAAGGTATTGAAGAAAACTACCTGTGTTTTACACTGTGTGAACAGACTTGGAATATGTCAAGAATATGCACTGTAATATAGCAAATAATTCCATACTATTTATTTATATTCTCTTGAAAAGATATTAAATGGGAAAAGTCTAATCCAATAAAGAGAAGTCTCAGTCATCTTTGCAAGGAAAAATGTTGGAATTCGAATATAACTGAAATTACAAGGAGGGGAAAAATATTTGTAATTGAAGTGATTGTGCTAATGTTTTGATAGTAAAGGTAGTGACAGATCATTCCTAGAGATGGCAGTAAACTTGCTGTAACACCTAGACTGTAATAAAATAAGACTTCAGTAGTTTAATTTTTTTTTCCCCCAGGTATATAATGCTGTTCCTTTTGAATTTACCAAGTACATTTGAAATAGGTTTTAGAATATGATGATCAAGACTTTTGACTCCTGTATTCAATATTGGTTTTGCCAATTTTTGCCTGCGTTGTGCCTTCTGCAGAGGTACAGTGTGGTTCCTCTGGTGTAGGTGTTGCCTCCACGTTCCTCATGCAGTCAAATGCACAGTGCATCTGCCTCGCTCCTGTGGGAGCGGTGCCATCCTCCGGTCTCTGTTTACAAACAGCGATCTTCAGGGCTGCGAAGGCGTCCACGTAGAGGTTGGAGACTGGATGTAGTAGTGGGATCAGGTGTTATCATTCTAGAAGGATGTTGGGTTATAGGTGCTCTTCTGAAATGTTTACAACTTGAACCTGAAATACAAGGTCAACCCATAAGAACAGTGTGAAATGTGATGGGACAGTGGGAGGAGTGAAAACCACAGATAAATTTTACTCATATTTTATTCTGAGATGGGAAGAGGCTGCTTTAAATGGTGGTGGGAAAAAGTTCCTTTGTGTTTTAATCTAGCTTTTGGTAACACGTATTGAGGATGCTTGCTACCATCGCAAATATTTTTAATCAATGAGAGCTCTCTAGCATATTTCTGCTGCTCTGATAAAATATTTAAATAATTTTTGTTACCTGATTGCATAACTAGTATTGTGGCATGATATAATTGGTGAAATTGTTGCTATTCATCTTTACCATAATCTTTCCAATATCACTGCTGGACACTTAGTCTTAAAATTTCTGTGTTGCTGTTACCATGCCTCTTAGTTCATGTTGATCCCAACATCAGTGAAGACATTTTTGGAATCACAATCAAAATTTTACCTGGAGATACATAGAAGTGCCTGTAGGTAAGATTCACCTGGCACTGCTGTCCTCCTAGCAGGTGTAAGTTCTCAGAGATGTACACCATTTGATATAAGGCAAGTTCCTGGTAGTATGTTCTTCAGATGAGAAAAAAATCTGTAGATGAAGCACTTACAAGGAAGCATGTTAAAAGACAGGACTATGCCAGGGTCTAATTAGCCATCCTTTTTTCACATTGGTCCCATTCTCAGAATCTTTATTTTTCCTGCCCTTTCTCTTATCTGATACTGTCTTAGTGCTTTTGGTACAAATGTCCAATCAGCATATGAAAATTGTATTTCATAAAGGTACTTCCATTTGGAAATCAGTTCATTTAACACTTCAGTTTGGTTTTCTATAAATAGATTATTTTTTTAACCTATTGGCCCTTATTCCATTTGTTCTTTCCTGTAATGAGCACATGAAAATATGAAGGTTTGCTAGCTTTTACACATACACCTTAAATGAGCTTCTTAAGTTTCAAATCTGTAGTATGTGTGCTGCATTTCTACACATTCACATAAAATGGCAGTAAAGGTTAGACTACTTAAAATTTTGAGAGTTCCGTAAACTGGTTGGATGGATAAAATTCAATTTAATAGGATCTTTATTTTAAATAGAGTATGCTTTTTTTAGGTTAACGGAAAAGAACCAGATGATGAAAATCTCAATAAATCTGAAATAAGCCAAGTTTTTGAGATTGCACTTAAAAGGAACTTGCCTGTGAATTTTGAGGTATGTTTATTTTACAAGCTCTAGATTTGTTTTTATTAGAATATTAAGGGTACACATTAAGTTGAGTCTCTTCTAGATAACCCAAACAACTGACTTTTAACATGTCTTGTTAGTTGTGGATAAACTTTTACCTTTGACAGTCACCCTGATTGTCTTGGAGTTTATATGGTAAAGTGAAGAAAAAAGAAAAACCCACCTGTTCACAAATTCATGCACTAAAATCAGGACATGAGTGAACAGCTATGCTGTGGTTGTCTGTGCAATCTTTTTTCCAAGCTTTTTGAAAAATCAGTATTACAGTGAAGAAACAAAAATACAACCCCACATTAATGGTTAGAACACTGAAGTGCAGAGTCAAGGCAAAAGAGTATAGCTCACTCTGAAAGACATTTATGGAAGTATTTGCTTAATTAAGCACTGATGTGGACTACCCGCAAGTTGCAGAATCTCACAAATAGGTTTCTTTTCTTGCCGTGAGGTGACCTCATGTGCATCTTACTTTCCTTTCCCTTTGGCCTGGCTGCTTGCTGCCTCTTTGCCCCTCCTTGATCATTTTAGTTATCTTAAATCCAATAGCTTCCATAGGACCATCTCTCTCTCACTAAAATATTAATTTATCATGCTGCTTTCCTCAGCTGGCAGAGTAACATTTAAGGCAACTATCTGAATTATTACAGTAAGAAAACGCAATTCTGTGTAACTAAATTGCTTCTAAAACAGTTCCATGAAATTTTACACAAAGCTTTCAATTATTGCAGATTAGCCTGAGCATCACTGGTGTAAATGTACTGTCACACAAAGCCAGTTGTGGGTAGAAGTTCTTAATTCATTCTTACTTTTTGACTATATGGATATTTTGAAGTATGATGTGTTATGAATGGAGTTAAAAGACTAAATCTGTAGTAGGCAGCTGTCTTTTAGATGTCTCCAGAATTCTTGATTTCTGAACTAAAATGCTGGATCCTAAAGAATTGCTTGCTCTGTAACGTTTTACTGCCGTAACATGATGTATTTAATGAGGTGATGTTAACTGTGTGGAAGTACACACTGATGAAATAGAACAGTCCTATTTGAATATTGAAAGAGTAAATCAGTAAATTAAATGAGATAGGTTAATGACATATGTAAATACTGCTTACTGCTTGCTGCATCTGATCTTTTTAAAGTGTATGTTTATTTGGGTGGGATTATGTTATTAGATACATGTCTACTTTTTAGACTGTATGAGAATCTAAAATCTCTTTATCCATAGTTCTTGAGAGAAGTTTGCTATAAACAATGTGCCCTACCATTTTTAATAAGTGTTTATCACGCTTTCACTCAGTTTTTCCCTCTGAAACAGGTGACCAAGGAAAGTGGTCCTCCTCACATGAAGAGCTTTGTAACCAAGGTGTCAGTTGGAGAATTCATGGGTGAAGGTGAAGGAAAGAGCAAGAAGATCTCAAAGAAAAATGCCGCAATAGCAGTCCTAGAAGAACTGAAAAAACTGCCACCCCTTCCTACGGTTGAGAAAATGAAGCCACGAATCAAAAAGAAAACAAAATCAATAGTGAAGGTAAGAGACAAACAGATTGGAAATCTGACTGTTATAAATAACCATCAGATGAGAGATGTTTCTGAGTTAATTATAAACACTCTTCAACTGCTCAACTTTTATCAGCAGTCTTGTACTACAAATGAAATTATATTTTGCTCCCACAGTGGGGTTCTGACACCACTTTTACAACAGTTATCAGAAAATTCAGGATGAAAGAGAAACCTTACAAAAGAATGAGTGGCACAGAAAAATCAAGCTCTGACTTTCAAGCCCTAGACTTCACACCTTTGGGTTTTGCATGATTTTGCTTGTGCACATTCTCCCACAAGCCTGTCCCTCCTAATATAGCAGGGTTAGAACTTGTAAAACTATTACCAGTGGTAGGTTATGTATGGTCAACCATGAGAGCAGAGCCAAATAGTGTTTCTCTTTGACTGTGATAGTGTTTCGTTAGGCAACTTTTATTTCAGTATTTTTAAATTCTAGAGATGAATTAATGCAGTGGCATGCTGCATTTGTCTGTTAAACCAAATATTGACAAATTTTGGCTTATTTCCTAAACATTGTTTTACATAGCTGCAAACAAGTCCAGAATACGGTCAAGGAATGAATCCCATTAGCAGACTTGCCCAGATACAGCAGGCCAAGAAAGAGAAGGAACCAGAGTACATGCTCATCACAGAACGTGGTCTTCCAAGGCGCAGGGAGTTTGTTATGCAGGTTTGTATGTTAATTTGAGAAATCTAGTTGCATGGCTGTCTTTTTTTTTTTTTTTTTGCTTACGGTAATCAAGTTGTCATGATGATGTACAAAGTTAACAGGCTTATGACCAAATTTCCATGAAATTTATTAAGATGATACCTAGTGGGCTACATTCAAGGAAGATAAAGGTTCAAGAAAAGTGATCTGAACCATGTTTAAAAAAAATTGCATAGGGCACCAGAATTTTGTGTTGTGACGGCCTAAGGTTTTCATTAACAGGAATATTAATATTCTGTTAAGAGATACTGAGCTGCTTATATTTTGTAATGTCGGATTTATTAACACAAACCAGGATATCCTTCATTTCTTCCTTCCACGGAGTTTTCATGTGTTGCTTTAGAGTGCAGCACTTTCTGCACTCTGCATTGCAAATCCCAATAGCATAGTAGTATTTTAAATACTGACTATCTACTAACGTCCAATAATTAAGTGCATTCTCCAGACCTCTCTCCTATCCTGGCCAAGTTGCTTTCTTTCCATTACATTAGTAAATCTGCCAAGCCTGTAACTTCAGGCTGGAAAATTTGCTACTGTGATACCAGTTTTGAGCATTTAGGCTGTTGCCAAGGTGAGGTCATAAAATATAGTTGTTTGTGTGAGTTCTGTTTGGGTTTTCTGTGCTTGGAGGCCAGTGATCATTGATAATAAATGACAACTTGCTCAGAACAATGATCACTTGAATTATTTTGTGACTCATGGTGTGCTCGAGACACAGATCACTAATAAGTGAATCATCATACTACTGTTTAAGAATCGATTTGGTTTTCCTTCCTCTTTTGTCCAGGTGAAAGTTGGCGTACACACAGCTGAAGGAATGGGCACAAACAAAAAAGTTGCTAAACGCAATGCAGCTGAAAATATGTTGGAACTTTTAGGTTTCAAAATCCCTCAACCTCAACCTCCAAAGCCAGCATTAAAGACAGAAGAGAAGGTAAGAGTCTTTCAGCATCAACCACCGTTTAATACTACAGCAAAAGCTGAGTTGAAGCAACAGCACCTTTGCTGGGCAGTAACAGTGTAGTAAATTCATGCTTTCTGCCCCAGCCAGGAAGCAGTTGTATTGAGGTGACTGTTCTCTAAAACATAGTGTGCTTTGGATACATTAAGGATTCAATGCTGCAAGTAAATCAAAGTCTCCTCAGAAGGCAAAGTGAATGTATTTCTTCCTTACAGAATGGCTCAGAACCTGTGCTAAATGATGTATTTAGTCTTAGAAGCTTGCAGACATGTAGGCTCTAGGACTTAGTGGTAGTTTTACATAGCCTTATCACCAACTGTGGTCGAAAGAGACCTGTAACAAACTTTCTTTGGTGGGTCCCTTAGCAGGGAAGAGCTTTGTGTTCTCCTGTTGATTCAGCAGATGTTACCAGGGACTTAAAATAGCAAGGCTGGGTTTAGTTTTCTGCTTTTCATGTGTGTGCTCATTTGTGTCCAGTATGTTGTTCTCAGCAATACCAATAACTAATGTTAGTTTAACTGGCTTTATTATAGTATCTAGTTCTCAATAGCTGTGTTCTTAATAGCACTTCACAGGTCTGTAGACAGCTTAAGTGATTCAGTGAATAAGAATCATTGAACTTGTCACTTCTTAGTAGCAATGTAATCATTGAGGTTTTTTGAATAATAAATTTTTCAGTAAAATTGTCACTAGTCTGATGACCTATATCTTGAAATCTTTAAAACCTGGGGGAAGAAAAACTTTTAAATGGATATCGTGTGTTTGGCTTTTTTCCTTTTACTTTTAAGACACCAGTGAAGAAACCAGGTGATGGAAGAAAAGTAACCTTCTTTGAGCCGGGTGCTGAAGAGACTTCAACTAGTAAGTAACCTTACCAAAAGAAGTATGGCCCTGTTGGCGTGTGTGTGTGTGTCTGTAAGAGATGTTTCTCAGGCCTTCAATACTGTCATTTAACGCACTGTCATAAGCAGAGGTGAGCGGCTGCTGGCTTGCAAACTAGATCTACCCGTTGGGAAGGTTTTGTTCAAATCCCAAAGAGCTTGTTCCTCCCAAGTCATACAGTATTCAGCCTGCCTGGCCACCTGCTCGGAGAAGGGAGTAGATGGCCAAGCCAAAAGCTCGTTTGTGCTAATATGCTGGTCGAACAGTTTGTGGAGGTGCAGCGGCTGCTACCTGCAGCATCTGGGCTTGTCTTACCTCTACCTGAGGGATCTTGGGACAGGCTTTAATCTGTGCCTAGGGCTTTCTGGGACAAGAATGAATGTTCAGGACTGAGCTTGGTTCTGATCCACAGGCCAGTCTCCTTCAACCAACAGGAGTGAAGTGGGGGCAATTTCTGTGGGGAAAAGGTGAGGGGAAGAGGAGAGATCAGCCTCTTTGGCTCAGCAGAACGTTTCTCTGGGATAGGGTCCAAATGAGGATGGGAGCAGATTGCCTGGGAAAAGGGTTGGGGTTTCTGCCACCCAGGAATAGCCTTCTACATTTGGAAGAATGGTTGCAGGTTGGAAGACTGCCCCAGAAATGTCCCTCTGAGCCTGAGGCAGAGTGGCAATGGGAGGGTGGAGCTGAATTTGTTGAGGCAGTTAGCTGTGTTAAGTTTGGCCGTATCACCTTACAGATGTTGAGGGAATAACTGCAGCATGTTGAAGAGTGTTGCTGGGATGAAGATGAGAAAGGGTGTCAGAACTAACTGAAATTTGTCTTCCTAAAGCAGAAGTGGAGAAGGAAGGAATGGCCGTGTAGTACAGAACAACCTCTTTGTGCTTGGTCTCTAATGACGGAGAGCAAAGATCTGTGTCTGCATTTATGTCAGACAGTTGATGGTTATAGTGGTCAGATCCACAGATGAGTGGCTGGAACAAAAAAAAACCCCAAACCTGGCCACCAAGTATACAGGCGTTGGCTTTTTCTAATGTAAACTGCTGGGAGGAGTCATTATGGGAAGTTTGTCTGTCACAACATATTTTGGTTCTGGATAGTATGTTTCAGATGCTTTGTGTGCTGAAGTATATTTTTGTTATTTAAATTATAAATAGTTGTGATTGACGTGGACTCTAGTATAATGTTTTACTGCATCCATAAGATCTTAGGTAAACTTCCCAAGATCTTATTCAAACTTTGCCATCCCTGCTTTCTTCCATCTACAAATTTTGGCTTTCATCCTTAGACTTGAAACAGCTCGGTGCTGCTGAACTTCATTTGTCTATTCTGCCACAACACTGACTCCTCTGTTTATTTGAGTGGCACTGTCTTCCCCACCTTTCTTGAGCATACCTCCATAATTTCCCTCCACAGTTCTGTGTATGTGAGTTCCCTGTAAAAAGCTGTTCTTACCTCTCTTAAATCTAACTTATGCCATAATGTCAATAAATTGCTAGCAATTGATTGTGGTTGGATATTTGCTGTAAATAGTCATTCTTGCTTCTTGGTAGTGTGCTAGCATTACATTTAACCATAGCTACCTGTTTATGT
Organism: Aramus guarauna; assembly: GCA_013400195.1. Taxonomy (NCBI): domain Eukaryota; kingdom Metazoa; phylum Chordata; class Aves; order Gruiformes; family Aramidae; genus Aramus; species Aramus guarauna. Next base: position 130,192 of record VXBL01000717.1, read on the forward strand.
TTTCACAATATACAGTTTAAACTCTGTGGGCTATCTGTCAATGTCTTTACAATATTTAACAGTGGCTCTGGCCATTCTCTGGTTTCATTATTTGCTCATACAGTTTAAATGATAAAATAAAAAAATCTGAAACCAAAAGATCTATGTAGAATGTGGTTGCAACTGTCTGAGGTATCTGTTAGCCTGATTAACCTGGAGAAACTGCTACCAGCAGTAAGGGTGCTCCTTTTGGCAGAAGCAGGTGTTGCACTGAATCATTTATTCAATAAGCAAACTCTGTCTTGATGATGCTGAATCTCTGACCCACCAAAGGCAAAACAAGCTCGCTAAGTTTGTTAGGGTTTCAAAAATAACTTCAACTATTTTTTTCAAAAGTGGCTTTTGATACCTATATATGCCTTCATGTGCCTGCAGAAGGCCTCAGAGAAATAGCTAGCATCTCTTTAGTATGTGCCTCTCTCTCCTCAGGTAATAAAGAAGACGAGTTTAGGATGCCTTATCTCAGCCATCAACAGCTTCCTGCTGGAATCCTTCCTATGGTCCCTGAGGTTGCACAAGCTGTAGGAGCCAATCAAGGACACCACACCAAAGAGTTCAACAGGGCAGCCCCAAACCCTGCCAAGGCTACAGTAACAGCAATGATTGCTAGAGAGCTATTGTATGGTGGCACTTCTCCTACTGCTGAGACCATATTAAAGAATAACAACTCATCAGGCCACGTACCCCACGGACCACTTACTAGGCCCTCAGAGCAGCTGGACTACCTTTCCAATGTTCAAGGAATCCAGGTAAATGTTCAGCTTTGCAGGATTTCTTTCAAAGCTATCCAAACTGCTCTGACCTGTTGTTTGTTCTAAAGCTTTTTAGTTCTGGTAACTGAGGTACTCTAAGGCTGCTTGTTAAGGCTGAAATTCCTGTATATATTTTACTTTACCTATAAAATGTACTGAATTTTACAGCTTGTTTTATTTAGTTTTCAAATGTGCATTCCTGTGCTGCAGCCTCAGCCTTAACTCTGCTACTGTGAAGTCTTGGAAGTTGAAAGTAACATTTCCTGAAAGTTGCCATGATGTATGAACATAATATGAACTTGAACTTGGGTGATAGGAAATACTTTTTAATAGTCTTTCATACATTAACATGTGCTGTAAGCTGTACATTTTCTTGTATTTGGTTCCTTTAATCAGAATTGCACATACATTCCTATACTAATGTTAAAGGAGCTCAGTGGATTAAAAAGTATAATGGGGAAAATTTTAAATACAGGTAGCTATGATCAGAATAAAGATCCCAGCAACAATCTTTATTACATAGCCACTTCTATTCAGAAGACTTGCAGAGCTCTCATGATTACTAAAAAATATTGCAAGTGAAGTCAAACTTCAGTGGTTCTAGTGGCTGACAGAAGGATTAAAAGTAAGGCTCAGCTCTGTATATGGGCAAATAATTTATAGCAATTGTACTTGGTTAACTGAAAAGAACTAAACCCTTCTTTTTTCTTCAGGTTGAATATAAAGACTTTCCAAAAAATAACAAGAACGAGTTTGTATCTCTTATAAACTGTTCCTCTCAGCCACCACTGATCAGCCATGGGATTGGAAAGGATGTAGAGTCTTGCCACGATATGGTATGATGAGTTTTGCTGAAATGCTTTCTCTTTGGCCTTCGGTGAACTAAGGGATGCAGCAGATAGATCGAGGTTTCATATTACTGCTGGATAGCAATGAATTAAGTACTGTACAATTCCCTGGGTAGTTTTTGTCTAAAATTTCACAGATTGCTGAAATAATGGATTAATAATATCAGAATCTAATCTAAATAATCTTTAAAGTGCTTAATATAGATAGGCTCACAATTTTGGTCTACCAAAAATGCACTTGCTTTTCTTGATATTATTTGCACAAGCACAATTAAAGAAGATGTATGAAAAGGAAGTTTTAAAACAGAAAAGCACATAAACTTATTCTCTTTACCAGAATGGGCTGATATTTCATTGGGAACTGTAACACTTGGGTTCACGTTACCAGACTTTCTGCTAGAATGGAATCCAAAATGGAAGAATGTAATATGCCATTAGACAGCAGGAGACACTCTAAATCTGTTAAGCTCCCTTTATAAATACAGTCTTTTAGTCACAGTAGCTGAAATATTTCTTTGTGAAAGAATGAGTCTTCTGGACTGTAAACTAGAAGGGACTCTCTATAAAAGACATTACATATTGCTGACAACATGTACACAGTCTACTATACTATGCAAAGAGTTTAGTTCTTTCGGTATCCCGTGGTGACCTGAGTACTGACTGCAGATTAAAGTAATGGTTTGCAATATGTAAATACACTTCAGAAAACCTGATTTTACTGATTTTTTTTAAATACTAAAAATTTTTGCAGTAATTTTCTAATTACTATAATTTGATAGAGATTTCTTTGATACTGTCACTTAATTTTGACATTTCCATACCCATCTCTACCTCCTGCTGCAAAGAGCTCCTGTAAGACTCAGCACACGAGTCAGTGCAGTAGGTAGAAGGGAAAAGGACAGCCGGTTTGGAGCTTAGACATTGCGACTGGGCCGATGTGAGAACCTTCCTCTGTTCAGATATTCAGCTTTCCCTAATGCGTGTGCCATGACTGATCAGGGATACTCGGAAAAGGTACACCTGAAACTGATCAGAATACAGTTGGAAAAAAACACTCAGCTCTCCAAGGAGGTGACTGACTGTTGCATTAGCGATGTCACGTTGACTCTTCTTTTCAACAGTCGCACGTGCCGCAACGGTGTCTTATTTTTGATTCTTGTGTAACTTTTCTTTTTCTGCAAAGGACTTTTTGGTTCTGTGTGTTTTAATGTCCTTTATCTTAAGCTCTGTACAGTTTGAGCCATTACTAATTTAGTGTCTCTTTCCTTTGTGTTAATAGTACTGCCGAATTAATTTCCCCCATTGCTAAAACAAATGTGATGGGAATCCCCTAGCCACAGCACCGTTCTATTGCTTAATGCAGCAAGATTAAATTCGACACCATTGCCTTTTTTTTTCACCACTGATGTGCATCTTAAAAAAAAAATATATATTACCAAAATTAGAACATTTACTTTGTTTTAAGTGAGTCCCGGTCCTGCTTGCATTAAATTAATGAGTGGCCTCTCTTGTCTTTAGGCTGCATTGAATATTTTAAAGTTGCTGTCTGAGTTGGACCAACAAACCACAGAGATGCCAAGAACAGGAAATGGACCAATGTCTGTGTGAGTGTCACCTGTTGACTTTCCCGTGCATTAATGGCAACCTCTAACCCTATGATGTACTGTAAACAAATAAAATGTGAGGGTTTTTTTCTTTACCAGAAAAGTTAAAATGCCCAGGGCTGTGATCTTCTTCAGAAGGCTGAGAGTGTAGGTTTTATGATCAAGCTTGTAATTTTCATGGGTCAAATGCCAATTACTACGCAGGAGCAAGTGGATAAAATGTAATAGCTGTGACACATAGCAATTCTGGCTATGATCCCTCTGCTTAAACTGTCTGTTTATATATATGTGTAAACAGTGTGACTTTTAAGTGTTATAGCTGCTCCTCTCTTTCTAGAAATCTTCTGTGTGTAAACCATAAACAATGTATAAGTGGCAAATTACTCCCTTTGACCAGAAAGAAAAAAAAAAAAAAAACACCCCACAAAAGAATAGTTTAGTCTCTCATTTAGATAGTAAACTGTCAAAATGGTGGAATTAACAAAGTGCTAATTGATTAAAAATTGGGGGCCAGTTACATGGAAACAAACTGTTACATGCACCTCAAATTTTTTGTATCAGATTCAGAAGCATCTTTTTCATGGAAATAGTGTTTTATCTCCTAAGTAACAGGTGTTTTCTCATTTGTAGATGTGTGAAACAAGAAATGGAAAGTGACCCTCTTCTCAAACCGGCTAACTCAAACACTTTGGGACAAACACTGGACAGCACTGCCTAAAAAAAAAGGCTTTTGACTGGACCCAAACTGAAAGCACCAGAGAAAATCAAATGCTTCCTATTCATGTAACCTAACTGTTTTAGAGTGCTACAGTCTTTACAACCTACTGTAGTGTCTAAATCATAACCGTTGCTTTTTCTTCAAACAGTGATAAATTTTTAGTTTCATTATGTTGTTTTGATTGAAATGACACTATAAATTTTTCATTTAAAAGTTTCTTAATTGTATCTAGAACAATAGCACAGTTTAGAAACTTTGTCTCCTGAGACTGACATGTTATCTGTGAACTAACTTGGGAAGATCATATCCATGTATGTGGTTATTTTGTTTTTATTGAAATAGCAGTTTCACTGGAAACAAATTGTGTGCCCACCATTTTAAAATGTCCAGTATTTTCGCAAACTTAGCTTAATTATCCAACGGTTAAATGAATTAAAACACTTTAGGAATTTTAAACTTTATTTGATCATTTTTGGTTAATTTCTAGTTTTCTTGAGTGGGGGGTAGGGGAACTTGAATGCTACATGACTTTAAATGATCTCTGATCTATGTTTTAAGGATTGTGTGTATCGATGGCACACAGCTCACTACATTACAGGATATGATCTCAATGTAGTGCATATAAAACCGCAGATTGATTTTCCTTGAGTGCTTTATACTGTTTAATTACATCTCCATGTAGGGCTGAAAAAAATTACCTATGTTTATATATAAACTGTGTTGCTTTTGATGTTGTGTTATTGCGCACTGAACTGTGCGCAATAAAGTTTTTTGCATATGGTCCAGGTAAAGCACGATAGCCTTGCAAGTTAAGTACTGCTTCAGTTCATTGTTTACGCTGGAATTTTTTCTCCCCATGGAATGTAAGTAAAACGTAGTGTTTGTCACCAATAAATGGTAATACTAAATTTTTTTGGTTAATTTATTCTTGTATGCCACTACAGGGGCTGCTTTTTTATAGGATTTGTAATGCTTGTGATATAGTACGGGCAGTATTGTAAAGCTATGGAGTAACTGTACAATGGTTATCAATTACATATAAATAACTGCTATTTAGTAATGTGGAGGATGTGAAAACCTGGCAAGGTCAAGGAAATTCAAAAGTAACGTGGGTACATTTTGTTATTTGTGCCACAGTGTGTTAGTGCAACTGTATTAATGGGAGCTTAAACTAAAATTACAATTATGACAAGAAACCTGGCACAACAGGTTGGTATGATTTCAAAGTTTAAGTCTCTACTTTTAAGTTTCCTTGTTTGCTTGTAAGTTGAGTCATAACCTTGCCTTGCACTTAGTAACTTTTGGGGGTAGTACTTTCAAAACAAATCTTGCCCTGTAGCAACAAAAACTGGCACCGTAGACTTGACACATGACAGTGTATCGTTGGGTGTGAACTACGTTCAGTGTGTACTTAACTGGTAATCTGTAGCAGCACTTCCTAAACACCTGTTTGCAGTGCATGTAGTAACTCTTGTCAGAGAGAGCAGTTACTGCATATGCTGTGTCTCAAAGCTAAGTGTCTTGGCCATTTTATTTGCATTATCAAAAGCAATTGGGCCACATCAACCGCATACCAAATTTTATTGAATCAAGTTGGTTTTGATCATTATAAGCGCAAAAAACATTGTAAAGTTTTTTGGGTTTTGGTTTGGTTTTGTTTTGGTTTTTGTTTTTGTTTTTTTTTTTACATTTGTAGAACTAAAATGCTGTACATTTAAAAATTAAAAGAAACTTGCTAGGCTGAGGCTTTGTATTGCAAATTCTTACAACTTAGAAACTACTTACCAAGCAATTTCTCTTGGAAAACAGATGCCACATCAATAGCAGTGTAAATGGTTTCCCTGCCTTTATCAGCTGCTACTTAGGAGTTTTCTCTTTGGATGGGATCAGAGCCTTTTCTTCTGACTATTCTTCAGCATCCATTTGTTGATAATCCTGTGTTTCATGAACCTAAATTAAGGTACTTTGCCATAGATACCTCTGTTTCAATACTCTTCAATGCATCTATCATCTTAGAGGTGCTACCTCAGAGAAGGTTCCTTTGTCAAAGACCTTGTAACCACAGCCTCGTGATGGAAGACTTCAGGTCACTCTGTGGATTCTAGGTAAGCCAAAGTGAGTTGTAGGTAAAAGTGTGTTTTTTCTAGAGCACTACAATCGCTTCCTTTTTCTGTTGTCTCCTCTGGGCTTGATGAAGCAAAGGCTAGGAAGAACGATGACATATTATATGTAATCACTTGGCTTTATAAGACACTTTTTGGTCAACAGACTAAAATGTTCTACAAAATACAAGTATGAGAAGACTGAGGTGAAGGTGAAATTCTCTGACTGCAGTATACTAGCAGGGCAGTACTGGTATAAAACGTACGTTTCTGAGTACAAGCAAAGTGCTGTCTGTGAGACACCTCACCTTTTTGGATTCTTTCTTTGAACTTTTTACTTTTGTTTTTGATCTTAAGAAACCTTTTGACTGCAAGTGAATGAGCTGGAGCTTCTGAATGTGAATATCAGTGTACGTTAGCTTGGGCTTCATGCCATGCATTTCAGTGATGACCCCATTACAGAAAATTTAAGTATTGGGTCTGTTCCAAAATTACTGTCTCATATTGAGATCTTAATTGGTTAGGGTTGTTCTCCCACAAGCAGATTTTACCAAGTATTTTTCTCCCCATTATCTTATTTGACTCTACTTAAATTACCTAAATTACTAATCTGAGTGTTCCAGAATCTGCTGTACATGTATTAAATTGTGAAATTTTGCACTCCAAATATTCATTTAAGTTCAGCTACAGAGAACTTCCCATTAATCACTTTCAAATGAGAGTAAGGAAAACAAAGTATTTAGTGCAATCTATCACTTGTCACTGTTATGCTAACAGCAACAGATCTTGTTTCTTTTCAGAATTTACCACATTCTTATTCCAGCCTCTTAAATCATACAGCCAGTGTTCTGCAAGCAGGGCTGCCCTTTGGGCACTGCTTGCAAGTGCAGAGGAAAGAGGTCAGACCCGAAGGGATCTGCTCTAGTAACCTGTAGCCAAGGGTGATTCCTGAGGAGGCAGGTCACTGGGGGACAGGAGGTGGGACCTGGCAGGACAAGTCACTGAATTTCAGTGCATTTCAGCCTTGCTTATTTGGACCTTTTTTTAACACCTGCCCATCCCACTTCCAAATGTGGAGCATACAGGCTCAAAGGAAGAAGCTGATGAGTCTGGAAATCAGATTCTGGAAATATTTATGCTCATTTTGCAGTACTTTAGCTTGTAAATAAGATCAGGAGAGACCAGACAGCGTAGGCAACACATTTTCCTTCACCAAGGAAAATGTCCTGTCTGCCTGTACTCCCTCACATGTCTGGACTTTGACAGACTCGTCTTCACATTGTTATTTTCTGGTATTGCAAAGAAAGCACTCGTTTACTCAAATTTCAAAGCCTTAAGCCAACATCTAAACTCCTAGCAGCTTTTGCATTGCTTTCCTTCAAGCCTTTTCTTATTCATATAAGTACGGTTGGAGGTAACAGTGGATCTACTGCCCCATGTAAGAACCCAGAGAGTGGCTTTGTAGATGTGCTGCATATGGAACCTGACAACTGAAGCCTTCTGCAGTCCTGTGTTAACGAGCTAAAAGCCTGCTGCTCAAGTCTCCTACTTTAAATAACAAGTTGCACTCTGAAGCTGGTGTACCAGAAGGAAGTTAGTCCATGTTCACCCGGGGATTTTGGAGTATTACCTGCTTTTTGAACGGGTCAGTTAGCTATCCTTCAGATAAAAAACTGTGCCATATAAAAATTAAAGGGGAATAATGAAAATTGGTCAGGGAATTTTTTTAAAGCTGAGTATTTTGTTAGTCAGAAGTCCCAGTTCCCCAAAGGAAGAAACATGACTTTTCAAGATCCATCATTCTTGGTTTCGGGATGGAGATCTTAAAGAAGGATTTGTGCAAAAATTATTTTTGGGAATGCTGACCTGTAGGACAGCTAAAATGTGCCTACAGAATGAGAAGCAGCCTGGATTCACTGCGATACCTGTTTGTTCCATAATATTAAAATACATTCCCATAACTTTTTGTTGTGTTGGTTTGGTTTAGGATATAGTCAGCTGGTATTTCCTTAGGATCAATCCTATTTGAAAGGACTTAGTTGGGGAATCTGGAGTCAGCAGGGTAGTTATTCTCAATTCTCTGGCCAAATTTTAGTACCATACATCAGAGTTAAACGTAGCTGTACTTGGAGTTCCACTGCAATTACTATGTTAGCTAAGGATCAAACCAAAATTCTGTTCTAACCCACTGAGCAAGATTAAAAATAGTTTTATTCTGTCCTAATGTTGAAAGACAAATGGTGGAGGTTCCAAAAGTGCCAAACTGCAGGGAGGGACAGGACGTGTGCATACCATATCACTAATCATCTTGGTTTGTGAAGCAACTGCATTAATTGTTTGCTGCTTTTATTTTGAAAGTCTGCAGATAGAAACCAACAGAATAAGTGTGAATCAATGTAGTATCCTCCTTAAGGGCTTCTATATTTAAGTAATTTTATTTAGATAGCTCCTCTGTTTAAGCTCAGACAAATAAATGCTGCTCCAGAGGTAGTTACAAATCTGAAAATACTCATTTTTGTGGCCGTGCCATGCTGTATTGCTTCCCTTTATCTGCCAGGTGGATACACTTATTTAATACCCAGGAACTTCTGAGCAAGAACCTGAACATCCCATGGAAGGAGGCTGGGGGAAAAAAAAGTAGTTAGAGCAAATTAAAATCTCTAGGGTATTCATTTAATCTCTGGATTAGAACTGAATAAAAGCATATAGGTGGCAAATAATGCTTATCCAAGAGTGTATTTTATTCTCTGACAAAAGAAATTATTTTGTATACCACTAGCAGTATGCTAATGCAACTAAATTGTATTTGGTAAGAAATGAAAAAATTATTGTGCTTTTAAACTTTACTCAATTTTCCCACTTCCAATTTCACAGTCTGTTCTAGCAACCTGCTAATAGAGGTTGGTTTAGATTTTAAATGTCCAGTGTTAATGATGTGGAAAATACCAGTCACAGAGTATGCTTTCAATACTTTCATCCTCTGTTATCGTTGTTTCATTATCTTTACTATTCCCAGCTAAAAGCTAGTCTTATGTTTCAATGCCTTTTTTTTTTTTTTT
>VXBL01000717.1:139329-164037 GCA_013400195.1 Aramus guarauna
TTTGGCAGAAGGGAGATGAGTGCTCCCAAAGAAGGCAATCCCAGCGTGATGGTAAGGGACAAAATCTCTGATAAGTTTCATGCCAAAGTCCCTACAGTAAAAGCTGTTTGGGGACAACTGGGCATCTCTACAGACACTAATCCCTATTCCCCATTTTATCATGGGTGCAGTCTCCCAAATTGTTGTTCTTACCATTTTAAAGCCATAACCAAGTACGTTACAGTACAGATATACACTGTGGTCTGATTGCTAAGTATTGCTTTCATTGTTGTTTTCACACAGTAGCTTGGTTTTAACTGAGATAACTATTTAGCTCTTGCCTAGAAAAAACAACTGGGAAGGGCAAGCATCACTGGAAAAATAAATCCATCAGCAGTGTGTTGGAAATATGATTCAGTATAACTGTCCTACCAACTGCCACTGCATTTCCATAAAAAGTTTGTAAATTCCCTTGTGAAGTAGATACAGAGGAGCTTACACATTAAAATGTTGAGCCACCAAGTTATTTTTATTACTGAAGAAGATAAAAATTTGAAGAAAATGTGCTACTTCAAGCTCACAAAGGCTAAATACAGTTAAATACTTGTCTCTTCTAAGCATTCTTAGCAATAACTATGTTGTGCTTTCTCTCGTACTGTACTCACCTCAAAGGTAACTTAAGTGTGTTAACTTCTTGTATTTCTATGTGCTAAAGGGCTGATGTAGAAATCTAATGCTGATCTTTATTTAAAAGAAAAAAGGTTATTTAAGAGCTTTTACTGTCTGACCCCTCCCCTTTATGGTCCATAATTGTATGCAGAGAGGGAAGATGTACTGAGATTAAAGTGATACTTGAACCTGGTCAAATGCAGACCTCTTGTCATTCAGCTGTTAGCTGGACAGAACTTCCTTGATTTTAATGGGCTTTTGCCACATGCTGAATGTGGTGCATTTTTGCTTAGGCTGGACATTAAACAAAGCCAGTCCCACTTCAAACAAGCACATGACAAGTGTTCAAACCCTGCATGTGCACAACCTTGCACATACTGCATTTCCAGGCACTTCAGCCCACGGTCCTCTGGGCTACCCAGGGAGGGAATGAACTGTGTGGTTCACAGAGGGATGTTTCCAAATTTCTTGTGAATGCTGCCATGACTTCCTGTTTTCTTGTCCATCAGTACTTTCTGTTGGCACTTTCTTTTGGGAAAGCTGTTCTGGCCTTTAGGTATGTGGCATGTTCACCCCTCCCTCCCTACTAGTGGTTTTACTTCATAAAGTTCCTTACTCTCTTCCCCTTCCCTCTGTCTGTGAACCCCTACTCCTAGAAGAGTAACCTCTCCTAAAGCGGGCTTGAACATTATCTGACTTGCGATGGACAGATTCCTGCATCTATGAGGCGTAAGAAGTATCTTTCCTTTCCTTAGAGAGGAACACATTTCAACAGAATGTTCGATGAGGTGTTCTTCCAAACTCAGGCAGAAGTCAGCGAGCTGTACCCACAGCTGGGGCTGCACAGGGTCCTGTGCTCTTCACCTGACAGCCCAGGAGTCTTGTCAGCCTCAGTGCAAAACTGTGCTGTTCAAAGACTGCTCCAGGTACCACACTGAGAACAAGTCAGCTTCCAGGAGATGCATTTTCTCTTCGTTCTGTGCTGCCTACCTCGAGACCTCCTGACACCCAGAAACCGCTAGGAAGGCTTGTGGTGCCTTCCTAATTGTAGCTAACTTATACTGTTTAGATGAACTAAACTACTGTTTATCTGCTGAATGGAAACATTTCCATCTGAGTTAAAAGGAAAAGTCTTGTAATGTGTTTGAGTTCCTGCACGTATTCTTTCAACATTGCAGCTGAAAAGCTTGTACCATGTAAAGGGCTTAAAAAAAACACTTGTTTGTTTTTGCAAAGGATGTAAACATTTCTAAAGCCACTTTTAACACCATATTGGTCTACAATTTCCTTTATCTTTTTGCTCCATCTCTTTCTGACAGAGTAGTGTCTTTCATCAATGCCTATGTAAAATTCATTTGCTAATAATCAAAGAGGGTAATCTGTAAGCCATCAAAGCTCCCTTCTCCCTCCAAAAATGTTTTCTGTAGAGTCTAGCCACTAATTTCGCAAAATTTTACTGGTGTGATGCAGCATTGGAAACTGCTGTGTCTTCAGTGCAAAGCTGTTAAAGTGGTTGCTTGTCTAATGGGCATTTATTGTTTTTACGTTTTAAATGGTTTATCTGAGCTTGGAAAAACTGTTAAAACATTTTGATCAATTTTAAGGCTAAACCTGAACAGATGCATCAAATCAGCAAAGGACCCAGTCCTGCAAGGTGGAGTGCTCTGGCTCACCCCAAGACTTGCTGCAATGGGCATGCCCTAAAAAACGGCAGTATCCCTAGGGAAGATTTTTGTTCATCAGAAAATGAATGTTGGGATCTTGCCATAAGATGCTTTGTGTCCCTGGTGATCCACAGCTACTGACCTCTAAACCTGCTGCTGCAAACAGGCCTGAAGCTCCTGCTGCTGTCACAATGGAGCTGTGGTGCATTTTTATCAGTTTTGGAAGGAAATCCTTGACAGTCTGTAGGAAGAAAAAAAAAATAGAGCTTAATTTATGTGCAATTAGGCTTATTAAACTGGTAAATCTGAATACATCTCCCTGTTGGGTCTCTCTTGCTGAAACTCAGCTGGGTCATTCAGTGTCTTCATTTGTTTCTAGTTTTAGCTACAGGCTAGAAAAACTCTGGCTCTACAACTACACTATGGCAGTTTCTCTTGCTGCCCTTTAATCCATTCTGTGAATTTTGTGTTTGGAATTTTCCATATTTCAAATGACCAGTGCATATGATTTGGCAGATGCTCACAAAGATGTTCTTCAATACCCTGTCAGTGTGTTGACTTATTTTGATTATCATAGTGCTCCCCAGTAAAGTTGCTGACCCAACAGCTCAAAGAGATCTTTTCATGGCATTCTTGATGCATACCTTTTTTTTTTTTTTTTTACATTCTGTTACAAAATTTTGTGCTGGAAAATTACAATCTGTATTAGAAATTTACTGAATATTGGAGATATCTGGTGCTGGGTTTTCAGTTTAGGTTATTATGTTGGTAAGTCGGAGGTTGCATCCCGATAAAAGTTTGGATTTCTTCATATTCAGTTCCGATTTTAAAAAAACCCAAACAACAATGTAGCAGTTGGCTGCTGGCATGTGAAATCACCACATGAAATTAGCAAGGTCTTATTTAGCAATTCAGAAACATTTCTTCTTACATCAAGTTTCCCCTTGCTTGGGCACTAGAGAAAAGAATGATTCTGCACTAGCACTCAGTAGTGGCATTTGGAAGAAGCTGAAAACATGTCCCTATGAGGGCTGGCAAGTAATACAAAGGCGTTCTTCAGAAGTTGTGGTACAGTTAAAAAGCGTGTGACTAACAGCCTTTTAACCTTTTACCTTTGTTTTGGCCACTACTGTAAAGTTAGACAGAATAACTGCTCCTGCATGATTCATACAAGAGCAAACACAGGGACACAAGACTAGAGAGGCCCGGCCCAGCACACTGTTGCCTGCGGCTGCAGTGAATAACCACCCTATGCAAGAGAAGTGCGTAGCTGTCCTGCAGGAGGTGCGTGTCCTGCAGGCAAAAGTCCTGCTAACTGGCTGTCAAGCAAAGCTTTCCTAGGCTGGCTGCTCTGGCCAGCAATGCCCTACAGAAGAGGTCCCTTGGCAAGTGAAAAACAAGGAGAATTGGGACTCCAGTATGCTCTGATTTTTGCCACCTCTTGAGGAACTTCCTCAGTTCAATGAGTCTTGCTACAACGAGCCCTGACTGAGTTGAAGAACTCATCTAGCTAAAGCAATTTTCAACATTGTTCTGCCAAGGAGACTACAACCCCCGGAAATCAAATATACTCTATGCTAAGCTCTGATGCAGCTCTTTAACATCCCAGACCTTCCCATTTTTCCTTCCTTGCCATGCTAGGCAACACAAATCATGTTTACAGTTCCTTTTGTGTTGTACATGTGACATGGTTTTGCAGTGTAACAAGATTAGTTTTCCCTGTAATCCTCTTAAAATGTCCTTCCTTTGATTGTCTTTTCATCTTTTGGTGTTCTGGAACTTGTATTAATGGGATTGAGATTTATTCCACAAGTCCTGTTTGATAAGCTGCTTTCAAGAATTAGTTGCCTACAACACATTTCATTTGGAAAAAGCATTTTAACAACCGCTGAATTATGCAGTGTTATGCCAAACAGACTGTAAGGCCTATATATGTACTTACAGTATGTATGTCTGTAAATACTACTAGACAAGGAGGTAAATAAAACAAGATAGGCTTACTCGTTTCAGAGTGTCTAAGATATCTCATGTGGCTTCTCTAGACAGATTTGCAGAGCCTTGGCTGTATGTTTGCAAACTAACCAACAAATTGACAACGTGCCTTTTCTTTTCTCATCACGTTTCAAGCGCCATCCTTAACTACCCCTTTGGTCCCACACGATGTATTTACCTTGCAATTGGCTTGATCTGGTCCCCTTGTCACTGAATCCCTGTTCAGTTCATAGAAGCTTGATACCAAAGTCATGTGGCAGATCTCAAGGATGACTGGATTCACACCCCATTTCCAAGGTGAATTTATAGCTATAAAATCACTGCACGCAGGACGCCAGGCTGTTCTCATTCAAGACACATCCTTTGCTGTCCACTCCTTTCCTCACATTACTCAGTGGCAAACCATTTAACGTGACATATTTTGCCTGTCTATGGCCACCTAAAAGCAAAGTAACTGCTCCTGTGATGTGTTCCCCAAACTGCAGTACCCATGCCTCCAGTGACACGAACCTGAGCTGCAGCCTGGTTGCACATCAGCAGGGAATCAGAGCTGGGAGAAACACAGTGGTGGGAGCGGGCAGTCCCTCCTTTGTTTGGGAGCTGCTGCTCTGGATTAGGCTGGATATTGCCGCTGTATTTGCACATGGCTTTGGACAAGTTACTAAGCATTTCTGAACCCACTGCTTTTCTAAGAATAAAGAGAAAATAAAATTTACAAAACCACACTCGCCCATCCCAGCAAAGCACGTTAGACGTATTGATGCCCAAGCCCGGGGCACATGCAGCACTTGCCCGGTTTCAATCTCCGGGCCTGCCCTGCGGTGTGACACGCTGCGTGTACTGACACCTCCATCGGGACCCGAGGCCGCCCCGCGGTGCCGCAGCCGGGCGGGAGGCCTGCAGCCGCGGGGCCACCTCGGGAGGGGAACGGGCGAACTGGCTACACCCACCCGCCGCGCTCGCCTTCATCCGTCCCTTCATACGAAGCCCAGGCAGGGCAGCGACCCCGGGGCGGGCTGCAGGCGCCAAACGCGTGCACCGCCATGAGGCGAAGAGGGCCAGGGAGCAGCGGCGCGGCCGAGCACGCCCAGCGCCCCGTCCTGCCCTCCACCGCGAAATGGCGGCCAGGCCGCCCACGCTGCCGGGCGCACCTCACGCCACTTCTCCTTTCAGCGGCTCCGAGCCCGCCAGAGCGGGGAGCAGACAACTCAACCCATCGCCTCCCCCGGCAACGGAGGCCCCTCCGCGGGAAGAAAAGGAAACGGCAACACAGAACAACCCCCACAAGCAATCCGACCGGCACCGCCCAACATGGCGCCGAGCCCGGCCCTCCCGCCTCAGCATGGGCGGGGCCGGGGCGGGGCGGGGCCGCGGCCCCTATAAAATGCCCCGCGCGGGACTAGTCGCCCTCTTGTTCCGGCGAGGCTGAGGTGGGTGTGGGTGCGGCTGGCTTGTGGGGGTGGCTGGGGGTGGCGGCGTGGATGGCGGGTCTGAGCTTTCCCCTCTGATCCTCCATAGTGGCCCTTCTCTGAGTGGGCTTCTGGCGTCCGCGGGCGTCGTCTCCTTGCACGCCTGCTGAGGGAGCGGCCGGGGCCGCGTGGGCTGGTGGCATGGGCGCCTCTTCTGTGCCCAGCCGCGGGGGCCCCGTCCCCAAGCGCTCCTCTCCGGGCTCCTGCGGGGTTTCCCCGAGGAGCGGCCGCCCTTCCCGGGAGCTCTCACGCGAGCTCACCGGTACCCGCGGGTAGGCGGGCGGGCAGCCGTGAGGTACCCGGGCACTCGCTGGTGGAGGTGATGACAGTTTTTTTCCCCGTCAGAGCGACAGTGTTGATTCTCACTGTTCAAGCCAAATCACGTCTGACGCACCAGCGGGAAGTGCCGCTGTTCCCCGTGCTCTTGCAGGGGCCGGTGCTAACTGTTCCCTTCGGTGTTACTCGCAGGGTGCTGGGCCGCTGGGACACCTGATGCGGCGGGTTCGGGCGTGCGGTGCGGGCAGTTGCCTGGTTTGCTCTGCCATGCCGGAGCCCTGGCAGGTGGCGATGGTGAGTCCTTAAAGTAACTGTGTTTATCACTGGTTTAAGAATACATGCGTATAGTAGGTATGTTCTTTAGTAAAAGAGTTCCTGAGCTGCTTTCGGCAGTATTTTGTCAAGTTGGTGTCCCTGGATACTGGACAGGTCTGACCAGTAGCCTGCATGCTGTGGGACTGACAGCAGAGAGGGTTTCCTCCCGCAGAAGCATTGCAGCCAGGTCCTTCTGCCTGGTCTCATTGCTGTTGTGTGCAAGGTGGCAGGTCCAGCGGGCCGAGGAACCCGCAGCCTGTGATGGGTGGTGGGTTTATGGCTCCCAAGCCCCTGGCAGGTGCCCCATGGGGCTGGGAACCCGGGCACGTGGGAGATGAGCGAGTGCTCTGCTGTGGCCCCAGCGTGGGGCAGAGCTGGCCTGGCTGTGTGGGCCCTTGGAGGAGGGAGCTGCTGTGGACCTTTCCTGCCCTGCCCCTTGCTGGTGGGTGTGCAGCTGTGCCCACGGCCTGCGACACGTGGTGTTCGTGGCCAGGCAGTTCCCACGGCTTGGGGTCCGCAACTGTGCAGCACCCGCTGCTTTGTGTGCAACCTCCTGCCTTCACGTGGGGAAGGCAGAAGTCTTGTGTGGCCGCAAAGGCTAGGCCTGCAAAAGTGCATAAGCTGTTATCTTTGCCTGCCTCCTCTTCTGTTTTACCTGTCTTGTGCTCTGCTCCAGAAGCCCCATACATCAGTGGGTTTTTTCCTCTATGCTTTTGCACTATTTCCCCCATCCCATGGGCCCATTGAGCATGCCAACCAGCCAGCTCTTTGGGGAAGGATTTACATGAATTCACTCATTGCCCAGGGGTCTGCTGGGGGGTGGTGGGAGTGTGGCACAGCTGCTGTGGGTGTGCAACCGTGTAACTCTGGTGTAAGTGATGACTGACTTTTTTCCCCATCAGAGCGACAGTGTTGATTTCTCACTGTTCAAGCCAAATCATGTCTGATGCACCAGCAAAGAAGTGCTACTGTGTCCCACACCGTGGCAGGGCCTGGTGCTAACTGTTCCCTTTGGCTTTACTTGTAGGGCGCTGCAAAGGCAGTGGGGGTGTTGAGCCTCTGGAAGACCTGATGCAATGGCTGTGACTGGCAGTTATCAATTGTGTGATAACAGCAGTTGCCTGGTTTGCTCCACGGTACCCGAACCTCTAGCAAGCAAGAATGGTAAGTCCTTAAAGTAACTGTTGATCACTGGTTTAAATTAAATAAAAAAGTGGAGGGGAGAATACTTTTCTGTGAGTTGCTTCCAAAAGTCATTGCAAAAAGGTCCTTTATGTCTCTTGTTCCAGCATGTCCAAAGTGGTGGGTGTGGCTTGTGAACAGGAACCAGTAGGGCAAGGAATCCACAAGCCGCACCAGTGCAGGCTGAGCTGCAGCAGGATGGTGTTTTACACTCTGTCCTCTTTGTTTCCCTGGTGCATTGTGTTCAGAGAGCTCATCTAAGGACACCCTGCATGGACATGTGCATGATAGGCTGCTCAGAGCAGCTGCCACACTAAGGGACAGGGACCATCCTGGATGAAGTGTGTCCCTTTGGAAGAGAGGTGCTGTTGAGTCTTTTCTGCCCTGCCCCTTGCTGACCAGCTTGAGGCAGTGTGAGAGGATTGCAGATCCTAGGAGTGTTCCATGGTGGCCATATGTGTGCAGGGCTTTGCCACTTCCCCTGCCATTACTTCACTGTCCCTGCGGATCTGCTGGGGGAGGTGGGAGTGTGGCACAGCTGCTGTGGGTGTGCAACCGTGTAACTACTCCTGGGGACTCGCTGGTGTAAGTGATGACTGACTTTTTTCCCCATCAGAGCGACAGTGTTGATTTCTCACTGTTCAAGCCAAATCATGTCTGATGCACCAGCAAAGAAGTGCTACTGTGTCCCACACCGTGGCAGGGCCTGGTGCTAACTGTTCCCTTTGGCTTTACTTGTAGGGCGCTGCAAAGGCAGTGGGGGTGTTGAGCCTCTGGAAGACCTGATGCAATGGCTGTGACTGGCAGTTATCAATTGTGTGATAACAGCAGTTGCCTGGTTTGCTCCACTATATGTGCTGGTGCGGCAGTGGAGAATGGTAAGTCTGTGATCCACCTGTGTTCAGTGGTTTAAAAAAGAAAAGGGGGGGGAAAACCCTTTCTGCAAGGGAGTTGCTTCTGCAATGCTTTGACAGGTTACTGTCCCTGGAGATTTGACAGATGTATAGATTTGAGTATTGTGGCAGAGGCCTTTTAAGTATTGAACCTGAGTATCAACACCTGTCAAAGTATTCAAGTTTCCATCTTTCCTGCAGGGAGTAATGCCTTGTCAGTTGTTATGGACAGGAAGATGTTTCAAATGTAACTGGTTGCCTTTTAATCTTCAGCTGAAGAGCATCCATTGTGATGACTTCAGACTTTTTTCCCTACCAGATCAGCAATGCTAATGCAAACTTCTCTTTTAACCAGATTGGTTCCATACTTCAGTTCCTCATGTGGCTGTATATTGCAGCTACATTCCTTTGCCTGTTGCAGGGAAACTACATACATGCTGCGTGCTTTGAGGGCAAGCAGCGCTGGAGGGTGATGTCTGCACATATAGTATACTGATTGTATAACACTATCTGATATGCATAAAAGACTTGAGGATCAAAAGTGAAAGAATTATTGCTTTTGAAAGGTCTTAAGTAAATGGCAGAGCTGGCAGGTTTCAATTAAGGGCATTAGCATAGCTTTTTTTGCCCCATTTAAGCAGTGTTATAATGAGGTGCTTCTTACAGAGTCAGGGAGCTTTTGTTCATCCTTTTTTTTCCTTTTATTTGGTGTGGGTTCCCCACCTCTCTGAATGGGAGGTTCTCAATGCTTTGGAGAAGTGTAGCTGAAAGTCAGCTTCCAGCAATGTGTCTGTTAGCAAGAGAGGGATTGCTTTTGGTGTTCCTTTTCTTCCTTTTTTTTTTACGGAAGATCAATGATGTGACATCTTCTGAAAACTTGGCTATTTTATAAGGATTTCACTAATCCTCTAGAAAATGTGCTTAACAAAACTTTATTGAATAAATAGCTGTTGTCACTGGTTTTGTTTAGTTACAGCCTTGCCTTGCTGTTCAGATGCCTGTTGTACAGCTATCATCCCTGAGTAAGCTAAAGTCTCCTTGGTAGCCTGTATCTATGAAGAGCATAAATCTGACCTTTCTATATTGAAAAGGAGTATGGGTGGTCTGTTGTCAGATGGTGAAGCTGGTAGAGCTGACCAAGTATGTTATTTTGACACCCTCTACTCAATTAGTTCTCCCAGGTTTTATCAAGTACTACTTTAAAATCTCCCACAATAGTTTTAAGACCAATCCTATTTAGAGTGCCTGACAGTGAAGAAGTTTTTTGCTGTTTGCAGAGCAACCCTTGCTGGATAGAGTTGTGGGGAAGGGATTTGAAATATGCATATTTCTTGTTTGTGGTAAGAGTGGACTGACAAAATGTTGCCTATTTTCTTGACAGGTTGAGATTTGTCAGAAGTTGTCCTGGGACCTGCTGTGATTTCAGTGTACTAGCAGAAAGCTGTCTTGTGCTAATGATGTCCCTGGCCGTGCTGCTGCCTGTGATCCCTTCTCCAAGCCTCAGCCTTCACAATCACCTTGCAACGGCTCTAGTCTTTTCTCAGAGCTAGCAGGAGTGATAAATTGATGTCCTGCCACCTTACAGATGGAGGGTGTTATTTTTCTTTCCCTTGGTATGAGGAATTTAACTGTAATGGATTCTGGATCTTGCTGCATGTTTAATGTAATTGGACACTTTTGTCTGCAAGGGCTGCATTCACCACCTGACAGCTCATGTTATCTTAATACGGAAAAGGAAGGAAGCCTCTACTCAGAGCAATTGGCAAGTATGGGAAGATGGCTTTCTGTGTAAGGAGGGGGGAATTCAAGTCTTGGCTCTCCCCTGTCATCCAGAAAGCTTTAGTAAATGTATCATTGGCAGCCTGTAAAGTGGGCAAGGGGCATCTTGTATGGTGCAGTGCAGTCTGTGTTTCTGTACTGTTCAGAGCTATTTTTTAATAAAATCTGAGTACTGGGTGAATTCAGCTAGTGACTGAAATTCTTTTCACACCTTTAACAGCCAATTTCTGGAGCTCCTAATTGTTTTTGGGAGTTGGATTGCAACAGTGTGTCTGTCTAGTGATTGCTTACATGGAGCTGCCTGCTGCCTCAAGCTGGGGGAAAGGGGCATGATGTCATGGCAGTACGGCTTCTAATACCATGAAGAAGTGCTTAGCTGAGACTTTGTGGCCACTGCTGCGCTGCAGGAAACTACATTGGCACAGTTCTTTAGCTGGGTGCTAAAGGTCAACAACAGGTCTGCGGGACCAAAGGGAGAGGCGTAGTCTGCACTTTGCCTCTGTCAGGACAAGGCTCTTACTCAGCTTCTGCCTTAGATTCTGGATGTAGAACAACTCAGTGGGGATATTTGCTGACCCTGTAAAAGGTGTGCATTAGCATGTTCCCAGGTAAGTCACTGTAGCTTTGCAAATTCTTCATATGTAAGTCTTACAGAAAAGTGATAGCAGTCTGGGAAGGAAGGGAAGCCGATGTCAGCTTCTGTGAGGACCTGGACATTGCCCTCTGGTGTGTTCAGCTAGGAGGAATGACTGCTGCTGGCTAGAGGTTAGTGGCAGATGTTCATTCAGATCCTGCAGCCTTCTGCTGGATGCTGTTTGGCAAACATCCAGGTTTGCAGAACAGGAGAATTAAATATGGGTTGTAGGGAACCACTAAACAAGAGGAAGCTAAAGGCTTTCCTAATACCAGAGAAAGGCAAGAGCCCTAGGATGTATTGATTCCTGTACCTGACTTTCATATCCCAGATCAATTGACTGTACAGTTTGGCCTCAGAAGGGATGAAAAATGTGTCAATGCACCTGTGCTGTGCAATGTCTGAACATGTTGAGGAGTTGGGTGGTGGCAAGTCTGTTCTGCAGGGATGCAGGAGGCATTGTCTGCTGTGTCCGTTAGCCTGGCAGTCAGGAGCAGTGTCTGCATGATGGCAGTCAAACAGGCCTTGGCAGATGTTTCATGCAGGTCCTGCTCTGGGAGCGTTTGTACACCCCACTGGCAGTGCAAATGAAGTAAATAGCCCCTTCAGATCAAGCTGAGGTGAAGAATTGGGGCATATATTAACCTGCAGTGTCTCAGCAGGTTCAGATTAAAACCCCATCCCTAATGATGGAAGTAGCTGTTCCCTTGTGCTGCTGTTAAGATTTAGCACAGCAGGTATGTGCATTAGGGATGGGATTAAAAACCAATCCCCATCCAGCTTCAGTAGGTTCCTGAGGAGCAGGGCCACCTGGCAGATTTTGAAGGCTCCTGTGTTGCTAGTTCTGGGCCTGTGGAAGCCTGTAACTAACTGATGGGTCATACATGCGAAATTCCAAGTGAGCGGCTGGGTGCATGTGCAGGGGCCGCAGTGCGCTAAGCTAGCCCAGCAGTGATGATTCAGTTTGAAGTTGCTGAAGGACAAAACGGAAGCATGGATAACAGGGTGAAGAAATGTTTAAGGAATGGTTTCCTGTAGTATTTAAAGTATTGTAGTGTTATTTTTACTGCCTGATAACAGCCTAGTTAATACTCTAATGATTGGAAGTTATTTACGGCAACTACAAGTTTCGAGGGTATTTCTGCTACTTAACCACCAAAACTTATTTATGTTTTTATGGGAGGGGATTTGGTATCTGAGCTGACAGTGGCCTTTGGCATGTATGTTTAGTAGGAAACAGCAGTGTTGGAAAATTAGCTGTTAATCAGCATTTAAAGCAGTCTTCCATTAAACGGGGTAGAGATTTTTCTCATTCAATTAATGTAAGCAGCATAATCTCTTGAAACAGCATATTGATGAGGGATCAGAACTGCTGCTAATATTAGTTTCATAATCTAATAAGCATACCTACCAGCAAGCATACATTAGGGAGTGGAGAGTGCTGGTTGTGACACAGATGTACCCGAAACAAGTTCTTTGCATGTTTTATCTCTCCAAGAAAAGTTGCTCAGGTCAGGATTCAAGCACTGTTGCTGTTGCACATACACATAGGGATGGAAGAGAAAACTAGATAACTGATCCACTGTAAGTGACCCCTGACTGATCTCTAGTCCGGATGCAGGGACTAGTTGAGGGAGGAACCGAACTGCATGTGATGAGCTGAGTCTGGAGATCTCTGGCCTGGCAGCTGTAGGGGGAGCTGCGTGCGTGCGGTGCCCAAAGCTTAGTAAGGACCAGATGGGGTTTTTGCCTCGAACTGTCCATTTGTTTGACTTGTTCTGTGTGCATATAGTCAGAATACTTTCACCTTGTCACTATAGCAGTGTGCTGTAATAAACCTCTGGGCCAGCAGTCATTAGCTTATCTGTAAGAACAAGAAGCATGACAAAGTGGAGACAAACCCTAAAAGTAACATCTGAACTTGTCAGAGGCTTTTATTTAGAGGAGTAGAGGTGGAGGAGGTCTTCTGTACTCACAGACTTTTGCTTCAAAGCTTTCACTGGCTGGAGTTGTGCCTGTTGCTTGCTCTGTTCAGTTTTGAATGCTGTGGCTGGGTCACCTTGAAAGTCTTCCCTGTAGTGCTGAGAATAAGCTTGACTTCCTTAGTCTTTTCTCAAAGCAAATATTAAAGCCAAGGGCTGTCCTCATTTCTCTAGTCTGCACAGAGTCCCTCGGGTTTGTGTAACCTTCTTCAGTGAGGATGTCCAGGCCAGAGAGACTTTTGGAGATGTGTCAGCACTGACTGCACAAAGCAGCAAGGTACATTTTCCATCTCCGATGGTGGCAGGTGTCCCTCCAGCATGCTGAGGCTTGGCTGGTGTGTGATGGTGGTAGGTGTGCAAATGCAGCCTCACACAGTGCTGCTTGCCCAGATGGATTCCCTGAAGCCCATTCCTGAGAGCCACTCTCTGAAGGTGGGGTGGTATGTCAGCACCCAGGGGCTGGCCCTGAGTAGCGCACACACTTTCCACTCCACACATGCTTGCATTTACCGCTGTGGGTGGCCGCCATGTCTTCAACAGCCTACTGCTGCTGGTTCAGGGCTGCTCTTTAATTGAAAGGGTGAGGCTTGTGCTTTTGATCCTCCCACAGATACTGGAATGCTTGTACACCAGTCCAGGATAGAGCCTGGCCCGTAGGCAGCAGCTAACTTCTGGATACCATTTCTCAGAAGAAATACTAAGCTCTACCTCTGCCCTTGTTTAGCAGTCTGCAGTATGTGCACTTTGTGCTGTACACCTGCAGCAATTGTAGACATTGTCTTATCCCCACCAATTTTCCCAAATTCAGCTGCAGAATTTAATGGCCTGCTGATGAAGAAAGAATGGTTACCAAATGGTTGCAAACCATCTACAGACTCACCAGAGTGTTGCTGTAGTTGTTACACATTACACTGGCTTAGTCTCTATTTGTGTTTGCAAGAATTTTGTCTACCATGAAGAAACGAAAGCTTACTTTTTTCATGAGATACAGCACTCACAGGGGAAGGTCTGTCTTGAGAGTGAATCCATTCTTCAGTGCATGTGGAGCAGGTCCTTGACACCAGCAGTTCAAAGCAGACTTTTCCTCTGAGTATTCACTGTCACTTTTTTTACAGCAGGATATTTGTAGGTGCAATTTTCTTGGAGATCCACAGAGAAGGGCTGAAGGTGTCTGAGAAGCTCTGTCAGCAATTTATGTTGCTGTGGAAATGCCTTAATAGGGGTAGGAAATGCCTTAATAGGGGTAGGAAAACTTCCTGCAGATAAAGGTGTTTGCTAAAGGTGCTAACAGCAATGTGCTTTTCTTGTTGGTTCTTACCTAAACCTGCACACCAGGCACATGCTTCACAACAGCTGCTGTTGTGTCACGAGGGTGACATACGTTGTGCTGCTGTTCATGATAAACCCTCTCTGTCACTCCTCTGAACTATGACACAAACACCCTGCCAGTCTTTCCTCTGATCCTGGACGATATGCTGGGTACCAAAGTGGTGTTGAAGTTCTTGTGTGGGAGGTTGTTGGCTGTAAAGACATGTAGCAACATCAGTAGGGGTAAGAGGGATGCTGATGAGGTCTCATGTCTCAGAATGAGTTACAGTGACTGCTGAATGAATTTGCATACAAATCTGGCTTTTTTCCCCCAACAGAGCTGACCAGGTAGAGCTGCTGTTACATAGTCCTTTGGAAGGCTTGGTGAAGAGGGGTCAGCTTCTGAGTCATCTTGTTAGTTTATAAAGCAGATACAAATCTGCCCTTTGCCACTGTTTTCCTGGCTTTTTTTTTTTTTTTTTTCCCTCCCTACCCTGGAGAAAAGTACTTGCAGGAATAGAGCAGAGGGGAAGCACAGATGGATTTCCTCAGTGACAGAAAGCAGAATCAGGGCTGCGTGTGACTGCCAGACCTGCGGCACCACTGCTGGGTGCAAGGTTCACCGTGCTACGTGGACTGGATGCAACAGGCACGAAGGATGTCATAGCCTGAGAGATGTGATGCATCCTTTTACTTCCAAGTGGCAAGTGGTGCTCTCCTACTCTGGTTGCAGGCTGCTGGAAGTGGCATTGGTGGGTTCTCCTCCCTGTTGGTTTTTTGGTGGTTTGTTTTTGGTTTTTGTTTTTTTGTTTTTTTGTTTTTTTTTTTTACTTTAAACAAAATGGACAGGTCAGAGGAGCTGCCTTCTCCCTGTCTGAATTGTGACAGGGAATCTGACAATGACACTTATCCACGAATGACCCTAATGATTTTCCCTCACACTGAAAAGGAAAGCTCTCCCATATCTGGGTGTTGTCAGATATTCCCTCTGTCCGATGGTGGGAGTCTGTCTCTCCATCATGGCATTATTGTTCCCCCAACTGTGGCTCAAGAGCTGGGAGGAGGGAGATATAAAGCTGCATGGGAGGAGTGCAAGGCTAACAGAAGACAGGAGCTCTCAGGCCTTCAAGAATGCATCACTGGGTTCAGCCACGGGTGAGAAGCTTGTTGGCGAGTTGTGGTTTCCTGTAGGTTTGCCTGATCCTTAAACCTATATAGATCCCTGAGAGATGGTGGGGCGAGTAGCACTGTAGAGAGAATTGTAGCGATGGAAGTGTTAGAGGGATCTCACAGGGTTTATTCATCTTCATTTCCCTTATACTGGGAGCACAAACCTCAGGAGCTGGAACAGTCGGAACAGTCTTCCTGTCCTGTGAGATCTGTATGAGAGTGCACAGTGCTCTGGCTCTTGGCTTCTGCAGCTGTAACTCATCCAAGTTGCTGTCAAAGTTGGTTGGGAGTTGTCTAAAGCAGATCATTTGGCAGTCTTAACTTTTCTTGTAAAAGCAAAAATTGGTTTTGGCCCCTTTGGACCATGTTGCAAAGGACTGTGTAAAACAGGACTGTGTAATCCTGGTAAGAGATGTTGCTTGGGTCAGCTCCTGTGTTTTTATGCTGATGTGATCCAGATTTATGCTGGTATAATATGAGTAAGAGCCTAAGTAGAAACTCTGTAAGAGAAGATCTCTTTAGGAAGCTCAGCAGCTGTGTAAACCTCTGGATTAGAAGAGGGCTAAGAAAAATTTTCTTTATTACAATAGTGATTCTGGCCCCTTAGCAATAGCCTTATCTTCATGTTGTCTTATTTAGAGATCTGTTATTATCAGAGCACTGAGCATGCGGAGGTGGAAAGATCTCATGGGGTGAACTTCTTTTGCTTTGTTTTTGCCTTCAAGGTGGTGGTTAAATAAACAGTAGTTATGCAATTTTTCCCATAGCTGAGCTTTTTGTACCTTAGTCAAGGCAGTGGTTGTGGGTAGGGGCGTTGGTTTCATACTGAATGTTGATAATGTGTTTTACTGGGCAAATATAATACCTGGGGGGGTTCCTGTGGTGGCCTCTTCTGTCTGGTCCTAGTTCACTGAGGGTACAAATAAGCTGTAGCTCTTAGTCTGAACTCTAACACCTCATGCTTTCAGTTCTTTTCAATTTTTGGTGTTCCAGGCAGTGAGTCCATTGGAAAAGGTAACGTGTGGTCTGAAGGCAAGTCCTATAACTGATCTATAAGGCAAGAAGCATAACTGACTTTCAGACAACTTCTGTCCAACAGACTGACCATGTAGGCCAAATATTGCCTGCTGAAAGGCATCATCTGTTGTATATCTAACGTGCATTGTCAGTCTGTTTGCAGTTGCATGGACAAACAAGTTATTTAACAGAAATATAACATGGAAACCAGTAATAGCTCAAGTGAATTAGGTACTTGATTATCCTTGTATCTCTGCATGAACAGTGCGAAAGACCTACCAGGAAAGGGTACGTGTAAGGGTGAATTTGAGGTTGACCAGGAAGTAATTGAAGCCAATTATGTGTCTAAGTGTGTCTAAGTATCTATGATTGACCCGCTTATTGAAAGTGTTCCTTCTATATTGATGGAGATCCGAGATACAGAAAAGGAAACAAAAGGACATAATTAATCTCCAAAAATATATTCCAGATTCATTGGCTAGAATGGGAGTGAATGGGCCATGGATGTCAGTAGAAGATGTTGCACTGACATCCAAGGAGACTCATCGGGCTCTTTGTGACAAGGCTGTATGGAGATGGAAGGAACAGTGCAGTTGTTACGAACTGAGCTGAAGTCACCAATTCAGTGCATCAGGGCTGGCAGAAACTGTCAGACTTTTTGCCATAAATATTGATTTCTGAGTGTCTTGGCCATGGCAGTTAAAATCACCGTGCCCAGCCCCTTCAGCGAGGGGATGGCATGTGAGCAATGTCCAGCGGCTACAAGCTGGCTGCATGGATGGGGCCGGGCATCGGAAAAGCCTTTGTGGATCATTTTTCATCCATCTCCCTTTCCAAAGCAGTGAGTATCACTGTGGGCTCAAGACATGATTATCAACATCACTGTAATTTTTAGAACCTGAATTTCAGACATGGAAGTTTCCTCATGACTTAGATTTGTGGTGCTTGTGAGCTGCTTTTGTCTCCCTTTCCTTTGGCAATGTTGAATACTGTTAAGCATTATATTTGTTATCACCAGAGATATGAAAGGAATATTCAGTGATAATATTAAGGTGATTTGGGCTTATAATGCCAATTTCTTGGATTCATTAGGAATGTTATTAAAAGTTCCTTTAGAACATAATTATTTAAAGTCTAGTGACCTCTTCTGACCATCCAGATGTCTACTCCTGGCTGGTTTCTTTAAGGCAGTGAGTCAGTGTTGATAGCAACGCTATGCTGCAGATGGAACAGAAATGTACAGCATTTCTATTAATTTTTAAAGCAACTTGGCAGGGTCACGTAGGTCCATGGAAATATAGTTTTGGAAAAAGAAACCAAAAAAGTTCTTAACATGTTTCTCTGTGATGTGTTAGGATAAAATCCTGGTCCAGCTACTGAACAATAGTAGCTCTGAGTCTTTTCTGCCCTGCCCCTTGCTGACCAGCTTGAGGCAGTGTGAGAGGATTGCAGATCCTAGGAGTGTTCCATGGTGGCCATATGTGTGCAGGGCTTTGCCACTTCCCCTGCCATTAGTTCACTGTCCCTGCGGATCTGCTGGGGGAGGTGGGAGTGTGGCACAGCTGCCGTGGGTGTGCAACCGTGTAACTACTCCTGGGGACTCGCTGGTGTAAGTGATGACTGACTTTTTTCCCCATTGGAGCAGCAGTGTTGATTTCTCAGTAAAATCCCACAGGCTATAGAAGGAGGAGGCAGTGAAGGGAGGGAAGGCTGATGCTGCCTGCTGCTCCTGGAGCCCTCTCACAGCACGGCGTGGGCTGCAGGAGAAGCGTTGCTGGAGGAGGATGCAAAGGTGCGAGGGCTGAAGGAGGCGGTGGCTGGTGAAAGCATGAAAATAGAGCTAGTTTGGGAGGAATCTGAAAAGTGAGGCAACTGCTTTTGATTTAATGTTGGAGAGGGTCATGTAGTTTGCAGAATTGATAGAGGATTTTAGGTATTGTGTTCCTTCTGCTAGAGACTATGCTTTGTCATGGGGTTATTCTGAATTTAAAAGATGCCTGTAAATGCTTTGTAGAGTCAGGTGTCACCCTGGGCCTTCACAGAATCGGGGAAAATTCCAGGTTCAACTTGAATGCAAACCTGTTCAAGGCTTTTATTCTGCTTAGGGGAAGGAATATGGCTTACCTTGTTCACGGGGTCAGACTCTCTCAAATTGTTCCTTTATTTTTCTTAGGAGAAGAAAAAGAAAACTGAAAGTACCAGGTTAGAAAAGTTGGCTGGTTTCCTTTCCTTTTCTTTGGGAAAGCAAAAGGCCCAGAGAGAAAACCACTAAAAGCTTTTTATTGAAGTATTTATCTTTCCTATTTTCTAAATAAGACTTCTGGCCACTTTGAACCTTCTCCAGCTTTCATTAAAGACAATAGCTTTTTAATGACCCCGAATTTGTTTCCTTTATGCCCTGTGGTGAGTCACAGCCCCACTCTCTATGGAGAGGCAGCGTGTGATGGAGTTGGGTAGTGACTTTTGGCAGAAGAGACAAGACTAACCACCGTGTTCGCTGTGCCTGTGGCCACATCTGAATGAGAGGACTTCCCTTCTTCTCTTCTAGCCTGACTTTCCCCCATGGTCTTATAATGCATTCTATATGAGAAAGGCGAGGGCAGAATAAGTAGATGACACTTCCCACATCCTGGAGTCTGCTGGAGATGCTAGTTTTGTGATGTGGAGATGAAGCCTTTATCTCAGCAATACCTCGAGAGAGCCTGTGTCTTGGGGACAAAAGCGGTGAGCTGAAAAACAGCAGGTGCTTTGGAGCTAGCTGGTCATACAGCAGGGCTCTGGAGAAGACTGCTGCCCTCTGTGCACTCCGTCTGGGAAGCGGAGGTGGTTCTCCTCTCTGCAGCCTGCTGAGGGTGGGTTTTACGAGGACGGCAAAGGCACATCTGCAGAGATGTGCAGCAGTTGCTGGGCTCCTGAGCACATGCAGAAAAGTCCAGGTCTAACAAGAAGGGATTTTTTTTTTTTCTGGATGAGATGCTTTTTGGTCCCTGGGTCAATAGCCCAGTTCAGGTGTGCTGGCCAAAACTCCCTTCAGTCCTAATGAGATCCCATCCCTTTGTCAGAGTATAGGACTGTTCCTGGGTGGGCTTTATTTGCAGGTGGAGTTTAGGACTATTTGTTTCCATGTTCTTCTCTACTTTGGCAAAAGACAGAAGAATCTCAAATACGTGGACTCATAATCTGATTTTTCTTCAGATTTTCTTCAGGAAAATCTCTGAATCTTGCTTGTTATCAACTCTTCTCCCACGTTTTTGTGTGCTAAAAACTAGCAGATGTGTACAGAAGGGGAATGCCATTTAAAGCTCTTCTCACTTCTATTCTAAGATCTAAAGGACACTGCGAAGGAGAGAATTGCAGTGCAGGGTTTGAAACTCCACCAAGTAAAGCAGTGCTAGGATCCCTGCAGATGTATTCTTTGCTTGCTGGTCTTGATAAAAGAAAAATCCACCTGAATCTTTCCTCAAATAAGCCTTTTTTTAAGACTCAATAATTAGTCCTCCTCCCTTTCCTGACCCCCCAACACTTTTTTTAATTACGGCTTTCTGCACAGGGTGCCGGGGGTAAGCACGCAGACAGGCATTTTGAGAAAGCAGGAGCAGATGTGAAAGTAAATCAGCCAGCTCCTCTAGTCCTTACTATTATCTTGAGTTTGTCAAAAGAAAGAAAAAAAACTTAATTCTTGCATTAGGATATTTTCACATGAGACTCTTTTTGTCAGCACTAAGACCTTGTTATCTGCCCGTGTGAACTTGTTTTCATCCTGGCCTTAAGTGCGTGAATTCATATGGTGAGTGGGGTGCGTGGGAAAGCAAGACCACATCCACAGCAGCGATTTCTTTTGTTGTCCAGGGTTATCTAACTTAAACAGGGGCTTGAGACAGGCAGGACCTGTGAGGTGAGCGGGTGAGAACTGGATGTTAGAAATGCAGCTGTGGCAGAGAGATCACAGCAGAGGAGCTGCTGTGGCAGAGATGGCGGCACCTCTCCCCGACTCAAACCGCCAGCCCCTCCTGGCAGGGTGGTTCTCCAGCCTGCAGGAGAGAAGATTAAGGGAAAATTCAATGGAGATCTATAAAATCCCAAGTGGCCTTGAGAAAGTAAATGAGAATTGATTGTTCCTTGTCTCTTCCAATACAAGAACGAGGGATTCAAATTAAATTAGCTGATGGTAGGTTCAAAACTACTTCGTGCCCTGCATAGCGTGGCATTCTGCCACGAGAGACTGTGGGTGCTGAAAGTTTACCTGGGCTCAAAATGAGATGGGAGAGAATTTGTGTAAGACACAGACTGAGGCATAGGCACCACCTATTAAGAAATCCTGGAGGTAAAATTACCAAAAGCGTGAGGGCGTTCTGGGGAAATGCTGCTATACATCCAACCTATCTTATATTCCTCCTGGGCATCTCCTATTGGCCATTACTGAAGACAAATACTGGGGGGAGATAGGTCTTTGGTTTGACCCAATGCGGCTTTTCTGGAGGATGAATAAATGCTTGGCTTTTTAGAAGCAGCAGTCTGAGCTCAAATCCCAGTTTCTGCTCTCTGGTATGGTTAGGTCAGCTTGGAGAAGGAGTAAGAGGACACTGTGCACAAGCTTGTGCAAAGGACATCTTTGACCTGTCTTAGGAAAGAGCTGTGTGCACTGAGCTGTCTGAGAGCTGGGGCTGGCAGGACTAGGACAGCATCCTCAGGGCGTAGGGGGGAATGAAGAGCTGAGATG
Organism: Aramus guarauna; assembly: GCA_013400195.1. Classification (NCBI taxonomy): domain Eukaryota; kingdom Metazoa; phylum Chordata; class Aves; order Gruiformes; family Aramidae; genus Aramus; species Aramus guarauna. Next base: position 160,379 of record VXBL01000717.1, read on the forward strand.
CTTCAAAGGTTCCCTACTGCCAGGGCATGGGGAAGGGAGTTAAACACTTGAGTGAAAGAAACAGTAAAACCTCAGGTGAATGGCTTCAGTGGAATAGCCAGGCAGGGTAAATCCTCAGAGACAGCCAGGTGTTTCTTGCACGTGTTCCCTGCTTTTCCAGAGCTGGAGGCTTTTTTTTTTTTCTCCTATCTGCCACACAGAGGGAAAGATCTGGGATGGGAAAACAATCAGCAAACTACAGAATCAGATAAGTGCCGTGAACACAAAACCACGGCAGTCACTTTGGCCTTGGCATGAGGCCAGCTTGCCCCTGTTCTGCCTGATCAGTCAGGCACAAGCATAATGGGCGGTTTGAAAGGGAGAGTTAGTTAAGAATAGCGTGGGGCAGTTCAGTCTCTCCTTGGATTCACGTTGGTGGTCCTCTACTCTGCTGCACTTTGGTTCAGGCAGGCAGGGCGTAAGAACAAATGCTGCTGCTCTGCCAGACCAGCAGCCTGAGGAGCAAGAGGAAATGTAGGGCTTGTGTCTGAATATAAATACTGCTGGAAACGAAACAGCCTGTTTCAGAGGATACTGAAGCATCATTTCATGAAGGGGAATATCCCCAGATGCAGGATGATGGGACAGGAAGAAAAGGATGGAAGGGTTTTACATAATTACAGTTGAGGAGCTCAGCTTCCAGAGGGTGGAGGGGTGGCAGGAGTTGGCACGCAGTTTTGATTCGTACAAGTGCTGTCAGTGGTTAGAGCAAAGTCCCTCATTATCAACTATCCCAAAAGGTCTCAGCCTTTTGTGGGGTTTCCTGGGTTTGGAGCTTTACTGCCTCTTATTAGTTAGTTGTAGGAAGCTAGTTCATTTGGACCAGCTTTTCTTTGAAAACATTAATGTTTCTGAGGGCTTGTCTGCAACTGGAATTCCTCCTGTGCTCCTCTATTCCCAGAGGACATCATCTGTTTAGGATCATGTGTGCTAGAACTCCCACCAGCAAAGTCTGGAAAAGTGTGCCCTTGTGTGCTCTGGTGTGAGATAGGAAAGGCAGCAGACCACAGAACAGACTCTGCTGCAGAAATTGATTTTCAAGTTACTACCTGTTCACAGCAGCAGAAGTGTATGTAGGTGGACGTTTGCCTTCTTTTGGACAAGTGCTGTTGCCATTGCTGTTGATTTGCGTCATGCTCTGGAAAGCTCGTGTGAAAGGGTAGTGCTTCTTGCTGAGATACAATGAACAAACAGAGCATCCCTTGTGGTAGCCTTGGAGAAGGGTTTGAATGAGCTGGCAGACAGCTCTCCTGTGACCTTCACATACCTGTAGAAATCAGCTCCAAGAAATCAGATCACTTGGGTGGCTACTTTCCTTCTGTGCTTTTACAGACTTGGCTGTGACAATGGAATGTAAAATCAGATACTGTACACCAGAACCCTTTTTTTTCTTGGTCCTGCATACTGATAGCTCTGCTAGGTTCCTTATTGCTGGATTTCACGGGAATCCAAGTCCTGTACAAGGGACATAATGTACAAGGGACTGTACAAACACAGAACAAAGAAAACACTGCTATCCTAACACATTTGCAATGTATGTATAAATTATCAGGTGAAAGGGGCATAGAGGCAAATACTTGGGAATAGGGTAAATCCTATTTTTAAACCTGATAAATCCTATCCAGGCTACATAATAATCTTCTTGGGGGGGGGGGAAGTCATGGCAAAATAAAGTTTAAGAAGGGGCTGGTATTGGACAGCATTCCCCATTCCATGGATGGGTGGATCAGCCTGTGGTGCAGACAGGACACTGATTAACTATCCAGAGTGAAAGTGAGAGCAAGCTTCCCTTTGTCCCTTGGAAGGGACTTTCCATCTGTGACATCCTCCTGCCCCTCAGAGCTAATGAAGGGAGCAGGAGGGCCTCTGGGAACTGGGTCAGTGGCAGCTCCAGCACAGTGCAGCTTAATTAAGCGAAGGAAAATGAAGGAGAGGGCAGGAACCCTGCGTAGCCGGCCTGGAAAGCAGCTGGGTTTGAACAAGACGCTAAAGCTGCATTTCCACCTGCCTCTTGGCATGTTCCCATAGGTGGGAAGACACAATCTCCACTGTCAAGGACAGCTCTGTAAGCCGTTCTGCTGCTGAACCTCTCTTTGTAACGTGGACTAGCCATGTTTCCTTTCTGTAAAGCACACTTTCTTGGCTCTGACATTTCTCATAGGGCCAACAGTCCTGCTTTTAGACTCAGCAATTGTCTTGCAAGAAATCTGTTGGTGGGCTGATGTGGTCCAGCATGGCTTGGGCCATGTTGTCCTTGGCTGCTTTAACATGACCACCTTTAGAGCCTGTCAGGGGAAAAAAAAAAAAACAAACCCAAAACAACCAACCAACAAACCCTAAAAAATCCCCAGGGCTATATCAAACCAGAACAAGGGAGAACTACTACTTTCAGACCAGGAACGGGAGATGAGCAACAGTTTGCTCCCAAGAGCTTTTGGTGGGGGTGGATTGAAAATAAACTCTACTGAGATGTCTGGACCTGGATCCAATTTTCCTAACAGCAGAGGGTCAGTCAAAATTGCAGTCTTTATGCAGATGCATTGCTTTCTAAAGCTAATTTTCATTCAGTCAGTTTTCTGTGTCTCAGAATAAGGTGAATGTGTTCCTCCTACCCCAACAATTGTTGGCAGAGGGACTTGGAGCATGGCAGCAGCAGTGCTGGCAACAGAAACACCTGGGAAATGTTCTCTGTAACTGCCCCTCAGTGCAAGAGCCACACAAGCCGCTGGTTTGTGTTGACTAATTAGGTGAGTAATGCAACCTCCCTTTGAATGTCCTTCCTGTTCTAGATCAAGAATGAGGCATACATTGATCAAATGACTTACCCATGGTCACATAGTGAGTGACTCACTGGCAGAGGCAGGAATTAACCCCTGGTATCGTTAAATTCCTGCTTCCTAGACCCCATGGCCTCTTATTTCTAGTGCTCTTCTCTACCCTCTCCTGGCTCTTTTGCCTCTTGCCCACTGCAGGATTTGTTACATGTGTGATTTCCAAGGTGACAATATCTGGCAGCTGCTAAGAAAATGAGATCTCTGGCCTTTGCTACAGACATCTATTGACATGCAAAGAAGCCAAAGTTCCTTTTATTCCTTATCTTTTTGTAACATTTTACCATGATATGCCTGAGGTGGTGCAGTGCCAGATCTCCTTCGCTCCCATGCCTCCGACATTGCACATGATGATGTCCTCTAATACTATTTTCTGTTTTTCTAGAAGCACCTAATCTGCAGTCTCCCTGAAGTGGGAACACTCTGCCGGTACCCACTGGTAGTACAATAGCATAATCAGCTGCAAAAAATCAGTGAGTGGGTTTTATAAATCCCAGTTCAGTATTCAGCAAGACATTAACATCTGTTGTGATCAATATTTTACAGCAAGTCTGTTTGATAAAAAGTTACAGTAAAGCCATTGGCTTCCTCCTGAATAGCTAAATAACTCACAGGAGTAGGTCTAATCACTTTGAGCTTGTTGCATTTGAAAGTAAGCAGAAAATTCAGAGTAAAGAGGCAGTATAGCCAGCTGGATCATGTTTCTTACAAGCTGCTGTACTGGGAATGAAGTACTTTCAGGTTTTTAATGGCTCCTGAGGTATGCTGGAGTGAAATCTGGCAAAAAAA
>VXBL01000717.1:164643-226141 GCA_013400195.1 Aramus guarauna
CGGCTGGCGGCCCGACGGCTCCCACGGGCCCTGCTACTGCGACCAGGCGTGTGCCCGCACCCTCGACTGCTGCCACGACTACGCCGAGGCCTGCCCAGGTGAGTGGCCGGCGGGGCTGTGGCTGTCCCGGGTCCGGCTGTGCTCGCTGCATCCCGAGCTGACCGGCACCTGCCTGCCCTCGGGGCTCCGGTCGCCGGGCTCTGCTTTGCTTGTGGGAAAAGCGAGAGGGGGCAGGCGGGGATGCAGGTGGCTGGAGGAGGATGCTGCGGACACTGTGCTGCCCACCCGGGTTGCGGGTCTCGGAGATGCTGAAGTCCCCCACGTTGCCCTGGGGCAGGCAGCTGGCAGGGTGCGTGAGGATGCTGCGTGTTTGTACAGGACAAGAAATGTGAAATGGGACATTTCCTGACTGAGTCAGAATCCCTGGATCCCTTTGCCTCTTGTGGATTGGATGGGATCAAATCTGCTGCTCGTGTTAATCTGCACATCCCTGCAAAAGGCATCGACAGCTGCAGCGTGTGGCTGCAGCTCCGGCATTTGATCTGGTGAAAGCCTGGAGCGTGGTGCCCGTGTGGCTGAGTGCTGGGGTCTGCGGGCAGCGCTGCCTTCCTGGGGAGCACAGCAGCACTCCCTCCATAAAATCATCCGCTAAAGTGCAGATCTGAGTTAAGGAGATAAGTTATTTTAGTGAGAGGTGCAATCTCATAGTCCCTTCCCACAAACAGCATCCTCAAGAAGTCTTCTCTGCTCACATAGTGCCTTATTTATTTTTTTTTTTAATCTGCATAGCTGTGCCTCAGCAGAGTTTTGCTCTAGGCAGATGGGCAGACATTCCCGGGATTTAATTGCCTTTTTTCCTTCAAGAGAGAGCTGGGAAATGGGTGGGAAATTATTTCATTCCAGTGTGATTTAAACAAGCTATGTCTGTGAGTGAGGACAGGCTGGCAGGTCTGGAGACCAACAACTCCCAAGTGCAGCAGAGAGCAGTGAGTGTAGAAGTGCCGCTCACTGGAACCCATAAACCTGCCTCACCCCCCCTGGGGCAGGGCACCCCAGGTCTGCAGGGGTGCAGCTTGGCTATCTGGGGAGGGCTGTGGCGGTTGGTGCTGGATGCCCCAGTGCCTTTGACGTTTGAGCGCGGTTGGGCTGTTGGGCACTTCTTCAGTACCGCTGCATCTGAATCCTGCTGCTCTTGGCAGTCATCTGGGATGACTCGGATGGACGGGAACCCCTCGTGTCTATTCTTCATAGTACAGAAGAATAATAAGAAAAATGTGTTTGTGGGCCCTTCATGAGGGAATAGCGAAGGGCAGTCACTGCTCCCTGTCTGTGCTGGGACCCTTGCAGCCGTACTGGTGTCGCAGCTGCAGCCCTTGCTGCCAGCCCGGTGCCATCCTGTGGCTCACTGGAGCAATAACACCAACCTGCTTACAGACGTCTGGCGAGAAAGCTGGTTTTGTGCAGGATGAGATATTTGTGCATTATTTCTTGTGATTCATTTGTGCTGGATGTAAGGGCCCCAGTTCTACTTTGACTTGTTTTGCCTTTGTCGCCTGGTCTTTTTTCAGTAGTTTTCTTTATTCTCACCACTAAAGAGCTATTTTATCAAACTGACTTGTAAAGCAAAATATTAAGGCAAAAGGATTAATATCTGATGCTAAACAGAACTGAAAAGAGCAGAAGATTCCGAATAAATGAGATGCACAGAAGGATTATAATGTTGGGTAGCCTGCAACCCAATGCACAGTCTTGTTTTGTGGTGCATCGCTGCAAGTGCAGCCCTTAGTGTACGTAACGTGGTGGGTGCTGACTTTTACCTGGTTGCTGTGTGTGTGAGGCACCCAGTGTCTGAACCAGCAAGGTAGGAATGCTGATCAGACACCTACTTACTGGTGTGGCTGAAGATTGATGTCCTTAGAAGTGCTGGTGTGGTGCAGCGTCATACACAGGCCCAATTCAGTCACAAGATACAGAAATGCAAGGAGAAGGACTGTAGCCAACTGAGAATATGTGGAAAAAAATTATAGATGACTTTGGGCTGACCTGCAAGTGTTTTTCTCCAAAGGTATTGTTCTTGATGCTTAGGTTGTGTTGGTTAAGTACAATTGATCAAGTATATCATGGCCTTTTGTCTGAACTTACCTTTTAGAGAGACCAGCAGGTAAATGCTCTTGTGCTCTTGAGTGATTCTGTGTTATTCCTGGTAGTTCCCTCCAAAGGTTTGATCACATGAAACTCAACTAAGGACGTGCTCATGGGGAAGAGATCACAAAAGGCAATGTATGACACAGGGATGGTCCCAGTGTGTTTCAGATTGGATGGATAGGGTGCTGAATGCTACAGGAAGACATTTCTTCAGCTGCGTGGAGGCTGAAGCTTAGGAGTTTAGCACAGTGGATGCTGTGTGAGAGCAAGTAGGGATGCTCCATGATGTGAAGATTTTTGAAGCATTACTTAGTGCCGGTTCCCTGAATTTAAAGTAATGAGTCACATCCTCAAAATATTTTGGGATTGGTTCCAACACATACAAAGTGGAAGCCACTGCATTGTATTTTGCTTCTGGAACTCACCTCCAGCCTGCCATGCGACGGTCCAAACTGCATGGCTGGTCATTATTTGCCATGTGCCATCTGACAAGAGAAGTCAGTAATATTTTAGGCTTTATCTGCATGAAAGGTCTACAACACCCTCTGTTTCCTCCTGCTCTTTATCCTCCTCTTCTCTTACCACTCAGTTTGACCTTGTCTAATTCTAAATCTTTCCTCGGTTCATCTGGTGCAGGTCCCAGTTTGCAGGGGAGGCTTGCAGCAGTGTAGCTAGAGGGAGGTGACTGGCCCCATGTAGACTAGCTTGGACAGCTTGACCTTCTAGGCAGGTAGTTTGCTGGGAACTGCCCAACACAACTGTGGGACAGGTGTGAAATAAGGATGGTTGTCTCAAAAAGTGTCTTTTCTGGAGAAGGCTCATCACTTGCATCATTCGTGTAACCTTCCACATTCTTCCTCCAGTTATCCCCTGTGTTGTATCTCAGTGGAGCGGCTGGAGTGGCTGTGCAGAGCCTTGCAAGACAACGTATCGTGTTCGGAGGAGGCACGTCATCCAGGAGCCCAGGAACGGAGGAGAGGCATGTCCTCCTCTGGAGGAGAGGGCTGGCTGCATGGAGTACTGGACTCAGCAAGGAACAGAGTGCAAACAGTCCCTGAGTAAGTCTGCTGAAAATGTAAGTGCCTGGGTAATCGGGGGGAGGACTCTTGTTTGGGTCAGCAGAGCTGATCTTTCTTCTCTGTATTTGGGAAAAGTTGTTTGCAGACACCTGCATGTTTGCTCTGGGCCTGCCTGGTGTGACTGAGAACTGAGCTCTTCACACAGGGGCTTAGAGATCTCCTTCCCGGGACAGGGTTTGAAAGTAGTGCCTGCCCTTTGCTGTGATCTGCTGTGCCTCAAAACTGAAATAGTACAGGCCTGTTATGATCTTACTTTTACAAGTGTAAATCTCTGGAAATTTTGATTGAGTTGGTAGATTTATGCCTGTTTAAAACTTCCATAAATGGGTGTTGAGCATGACTTTTTTTTCCTTTTTTTTTTTATTTTTTATTTTATGAGTCCTCTGCAAAAGGTCACAAGGAGCAATATCCATCAAAGGCAAGGTATGACTTCTCTGCAGTGGAGCAGAGTGCAGGCAGAGGAGACTTCCAGCTAGTTTCTGGAGAAATAGCCTCATTTCAGTTTGTTCAAATCAACTTTTCATGACATACCTTTACTGATTTTTAGAGGAATTGCTTGTCATTTTTGCTGGTATTTTGGGGTTAGAATCTGTCCAGTCTGGATGTTGGCTACAACTGACTTCTTCAAACCTGCTGAGCGTTGGTATTAAGTGAATATTGCCTCCCCCCTCTGTCTTTTGGGTGTGCCTGATACGTAGGCTCACTCTGCTCAGGCAAAAATCTGCAACAATACAGGTTCTCTTTTCAGTGAAATGGTTGATGGTCATGCATAATATGAAAATACAAAGTTAGAAATTTTTTTTGTCTCCTGCTGAAGATAAACCCATATGACATTAAAAGCCCATCTTTACTGTTTTGCAGACATATCAGCCTTAGTGCAGTATTGCCACTTACGGTATGTACTCTTTCTCTTTGATATACACAGTCCCAGCACTAATAACAACAGGAGGGTTTGGAAAAGCGAGGAAAAAAAGAGCTGCAGCTGATGGCAATGAAAGAGCAGGGTAAGTTGGAGGCTCCGCGCAGAGGCACAGTCATACTCCACCTTCAGTGTGTCTCTGCTTGCGGTTTTGGGCCCAGCTTTTTGCCGGTGAGAATCGGCGTTTCCCAGCAGAAGGGCGGCACTAGAGCAGGGTGCTGCTCTCCCCTCAGTGACAGCGATACCTGCGCTGCCGCTGAGGGCTGTGGGTCTGCCTTGATGTGAGGCCAGTACAAGACTGAACTTCAGCTCTTTGTTCGTGGCATTGCTGCTGTTTAAAATTGTGTGGTCAAAAGCCAAAGACTATTGACTTCAGCTCTTCCCGCTGTGGAATCTGGTGCAGCTTGTGCTTTTTTTACATAAACGGGGTTAATTCTCAGGGGGCAGAGTTTGCTACCTTGTTGCATGGGAAGCTCATCCCCTTGCATTTCAGCCCCCCTTGGCTGGCACGCTGCTGTGGCACAGCACAGGTACAGGCAGGGCTGTGCAGAAAGCTCTCTGTTGCATTTTACCTTCTGAGACACGGCCATCTCTGTGGGTGCCGCTCTGCCTCTGGGCTGGTGCCTCAACCACGGGGGAGCTGGCATCAGCCTTCCCAGGCCTCGTCTTTCCCAGCTGGGATCATCGCTAGCAGCAACAGTTCTGATGGGAAAGGTTATCTTCCACCCTGTGACCCCTCGTATGGAGCTTTGCAAGGCAGTTATTCTCCAGGGGATCTTATTGCAGTCCCTGGTAGTTTGCCTGTTTCTTGTTGAGAGCTGCCATTCCTCTAAAGACTGTGTGGAGTTTCCCAGAGCTGCAGCATGAAGCAGCCAGGCACTTGCTGATTTATTTCCCCACATGCTGTTCTGCATGTATTTCCGTAGTGCATGGGTGCATCCATCCCCTTCACTTAAGTGTCTGAAGGAAGGAGCATCTGTTCACCCTGAGCCTCCTTTGGACTCCTCATTAGTTGAGCTTTCTCCCTGTAAAATTAAAAAATGTGAGCACAGCTTTATTGCATGCATATTTATCCTCACTCTCTTTCCCTCAGACAAGACAAGGAAGCATGGTTCAGTGTGCCACTTGAAGGCGTTTGGAAATCCCCAGAATGACTGATATACAACCAGTCTAGACTAGAACTCAATTCTCTGTTGTGTTTATAGAGAATTACTGAACTTCCTTGGTTTTCCCTTCCAAACAAGGCCAGTTCTTTTGGGCTTTCCTCTCAGGTTTGGTTAAAAGCAGAAGCATGGAGGGCAGAAGTGCTGTGTCAATCTGGTAGTCCTTCCACCAAGATGTGACAATCTCACTCTGTCTCTTAGGAAGGAGATCATCACAAGGAAAACCTTTACAGACCAAATCCTGTTGCAAGTTACTCTGCACAACCCATTAGAAGTAACTGAGAGCAGATGATGGAGAAAGAGTGGTTCAGCAAATGGACACCAGACCTGGAATCAGAAGACCTGTCTGTTTGTTGTGGGGTTTTTTTGCCTTTAGTCAAACGCTTGACCAATCTGTGTCTCTATTTGTAAAAATTGCTGCCAGTAATACCTACTATTTTTTGAGATGTCAGTTGAAAACCAGCAGAGTAGCTTTATTCCCCATTTAACCTTGTCAAAATGCAGGTGCGCCACATGTTCTGGTTTTTATGACCTGGGGTTTGTTTGGTTTTTGTTTTTCTTAATTAGTGATCTATGGTCACCCAGTTTAGTCTGGCTCTTCCAGTTCCATGGAGGGCTCTAATCCGGTTACTGAGCTAACCTACTCGGTTATTTTGGTTGCAGGTACTGTGTTGAATTCCAGCTTGTGGCCATCACGCCGGGCTGCTGGCACAGCCACCACTCGTACACTTACTGGATGCAGTATCTCAGGGAGGGCCACACCGTCTGCGTGGAGTGTCAGCACCCGGCTTTAGACTCCAGAAGTCTACATTGTTACGGGGATGGCAGTGGAAGCAAAAAGTAAGAGTTTTAACTTACGTTTTCTTGTTGAATTTTTCATTCTTCTCCCTTGATCTGCTCGTCCCAGTTTCATAAAGCGCTGCACGCAGCTCTCCAGAGCACTGTATGCATATTAACTGGAGTTTGTTACATACCATGAGTTTCTTGCAGAGGTTAAATGACCTGGTGAAGCTCATGTATTAAATCAGTGGCAGAGCCAGGACTGAAGTGTGGGAGCACCTGCACTTAGTTTGCTGCATTGACTTTTAAGTGGCACAGTTGCGGAGTTTGTGGATTTTGTTTCTACACGTGACCCTTTATGGGTATTTCTGGCGAATGTTTTAGGGACCTGGAGTATGTGCTGGCACCTGAGGTTGGATGGAAGTACTGTTATATCTTTGCACTTTCAGCATCCTGTCCCAGGAAAGCTGAAGCAGCTTTGGGGCAATTGATGGGGACCACCCAGGTTGTACAAATTGGGTAGACTCCAGCAAAGAAGGGAATGACTTGAAGCTGCAAAACGCATCTGCGGCAGAGCCAGCAGCAAAGGCGTTCTGGCTCGCAAGCCTCTGCTGTGGTCACTGGAGGCACAGCTTCTGCATTGCTTTTATCCTGATACTCTTAACCCTGTTGTTAAAGGCCACCCTTATTAAAGGCATCCTCTGAAACTGTCCTGCCTGAGAAAATCATTGCCCATCAGTGCTGGGCGGTGATATTTTAAAACTTATCTAAATGTTGAAATAAGCATGTTCATTTGAATTAGAAACTCTAACCTAGGATTATCAGACCTCAAGCACATAATGTATTGCATTACCAAGATAATGGCCTTTTTTAGTCAGGGTTTGTCTCAGGCTTTTAGTAAGAGGAAGTCATGTTAGAGTCTTTTCCTTCCCTGCCTCAGCTTGTTATGTACGAAGGTTCCAAAAGCTTTTAGATAAAGATGGAAGAAAATCTAACTGGTGTGGACAGGAGTAGCTCTTACCTGCATTCAACATGTAAATGATTATAAAAGTTTACTATAATGTTATTTTACTAAAACCCTGGAGCCAGATGGGAACATTAGATTAAGAAAATAAATAAATAAATAAAAATAATCAGGAATTCATTTCTTCATTGGGCTGCAAAAAGAGGGGGGCATTGTCATCTGCCTGATCTGGTGAACAGCACTGTACATGGAATGGAAGCGCAAAGAAAATCGGACTGTGTCCTTTAGGAATGATGATCTGATCATTGGGTGTTGGCAGGCTGAAGGCTAGAGAGGGGTGGCAATGATGGATTTGGGGTCAATGGTGACTGGTTGTTGTGGTTTAACCCAGCTGGCAGCTGAAACAACCACACAGCTGTTCACTCACCATCCCCCTCCCAGTGGGATGGGGGAGAGAATCGAAAAAGAAAAGTAAAACTCATGTGTTGAGATAAAGACAGTTTAATTGGACAGAAAAGGAAGATGATAATAATATACAAAACAAGTGATGAACAGCACAATTTCTCACCATGCCATCTTGCAAGGCAGCTGTGCTCCGAGGGGGTTGCATGGTGAGCTCCTCAGGCTGGGATTTGCTGGTGAGATGCAGAGGGCATGAACGGGATGCTTGTAAGGAAAAGTGGAAGAAGATGGGAAAGCAACTGCTGCCCTGAGAAAGAGTACGGTGGGAGGCCAAAGCGGATGCGTGAGCCTAGGGTGCAGCATGTTGAGTTTGCCTAGATGGACTCACAAGTCTCTGGTTGTTTACTCAGTTCACCATCATTTTGAATTTTTTCCAGTGTAACTGCCAGGGATGTGGAGAGTTTGTGGTAACCTCAGAGCGGTGGCTGTCCCGGCTGACCCATGCCATCGTATGCTGGCGCAAGTCTCTGGGGCTGCTGGCCGAGGCTGTGCGGGGACGCGTGCACAGCTGCTGCTGTCCCACCCACGCTGTGCCTGTGCTTCACTTCTCGCCCTGTCAGTTCAGCAGCTTGTGCCAGGCATTTAGTTCCCCGAGATATTGTTCCAAGAGTGACTCCCAGGAAGGAAAACATCTGACAGAGTTTAAAATAAATCAGCAATGCTGGTATATTTTGATGAGTATTTCCTAATTATCTTCTTGTGTCTAAGTGGAGTCTGGCTTATAAATGCTTCAAGTTAGAGAGAGATGCTTGTTATCTGTGCCTTCCACCTGTCTCCCACTCTGCAGAAGGTGCTAGTTCATTTTAACCCCTGTTATGCAAGCTCAGGAGGTTTCCCAAAGTCCTTGATTTATGGCCAGATCTGTGGCCATCAGGTGAGGATAGCTAGGATAATCTAGCTTGCATTGGCTTGTTTCTTCTAGAAGGTTATGAGATAAACAAGGTAGAGCATTGAGCCGGGAAATTGATCTGTTAATTTTGGATTGTCTTCTGAAAGATCTGCAAATAAAGCACAGACTTGGCACCTGTGAAATTGTTACTCAGCCTGTGTCTAGGAGGATCAGCTGCTCTTCATCATCTGGAGCAAAATGTGGTGGTTGTAGCACATAAATGTCCAGACTGCAGCAGTTTATGCCCGTGCTCATAGGCCAGAGGGAGACAGGATGATGAACCTGACTTATAGCAAAGTCATTATTTCCCTTCCCCACCTGCAAGATGAGAGTAAGCAAGTTTAGCTTATGTGTTTAAGGAGTAAAGCCTTTAAAGGTAAAGCTGCAGCCCAGAGTTTTCAAGGGTATGGGGCTGCTCTGCGCACAGCCTGCTTTATCTGGAGTCTTAATCCTCCCTGTGCAGATTCTGGTATTTTGAAATGACCCCAAGCTGAAAGAAAAAATACAGTGAGCCTTTTGCAACCATGTGTGATGCATAAACCTCTGCTCTGGAGCATGACATCTCATTAAACCAAGGGCAAGGTTGTCTTCATGGAGCTAGAGCAGTAATTTCAGTTTCCACAGAAATATAAACCAAGCAGAAGGTAAAGGTCCGTTTGACTATCCTGTGAGCAGCTCTCTGAAGAGTAAGAGCTGATCCAGTTGTGGTATTTGTGCTTCTCCAAAGGTCAGGGCTGGGACATAGGGATTTGAGGAATTCCCTTAAACCACTAAATGCCAAAATCTGGGAAGGGGCACAGTGCTATAGCAAAATTTCAGTTTCTGTGGCCATTAGGCCAGAGTTTGTTGTGCAGCCACTGTTTGTGAAAAGTGACCTGCAGATCTGCTTGATTGTTTTAATAGGATATTTCTCTGTTCAGTTCTGGTCAATATACTGATGGACTGATGCCTGGGAGAAAAAGTGTTGGTTGCTTGGTTGTTTTGTCCTCTACTTAAGAGGCCTGTAAGTAACCTTGTTCCAACACTCGTGGGTCTGGTACCTCCAGCCAGCTGCCATCTGGAAGCTGTGATGGTCTGTAGCTCTTAGCAAGGTGGAAAAGCTCAAGCAAGTGTTCCACTAACGTGGTTATCCAGCGATGCTCGTGTCCCTGCACCTGCTCACAGATGTGTGCTGTGTGTTGCGTGCTCAGCACTTATTCAACATCTCGATGGCTATGAGTGGCAATAGACCTCTGCTTGCTGAGAGGGGGAACATGGTCTTATTAAAAAAAAAAACTGGAGAAAGAGGTGTTTTGCCCACTTTGCAAACCGTCAAGTGTTTCAATACAGGAGTTATGGGGATGTCAGTATGCTTTGTGAGTTGTTGCACGCAATGCTGGGCACCTCAAGGGAATGTTTCTGTGAATCCTTTTGGACTTAACATTATATGCTGCTCTGGGTTCTTCCATTCCAGTGTTCCTGACTGACTGTGGCTTTACTGCACACTGGTATAATCCTTTGGGGGTCACTGTCGTTGCTGCTTCTTTACAGGAGTAGAAAGGCAGAATGGGGTCCATGGAGTGAAAATTGATGTTAGCAAATTACTGGGCGATTTAAGCCCTTGTTGTACAAGTGACTGCCCTGCAATGGAGGTCATCATCTTTCTTTCAAAGATCATCAACTTTCTCCTTCTTATGATTGTGTTTCAGGAATCAGCTGTTGCACTGGCAGGCAGTGGGGAACCCTCGATGCAAGGGAACCTGGAAGAGAATTCGCCAGCTGGACACTTGCTCCTGTCCTTCTGTTCACAGCTTCTTGTTCATCTAACTTCTGACAGTCCCAGCAAGCAAGTGCTGTGATGCCTTGTCTGACACCAGTGTGCAGCAGCGGTAGGAAACACAACCAAAACAAATGACTTCTTCATGTCAGAGGCTACACCACTTTTGCTTTCAAGAGGTTGCTGTCTGTAGTCAGACATCTTGAATCCTCTCTGTCTGTGTGTACTCCCCGATTTCCAAAGAAATCAGGCTGTCTATGAAGTGCCAATCTCTTTCTGCCCATCCGTCCCTGAGAGAGGCCTGTCTGACCCTGATGACTTCTTGCAAATTTCCCCTTTCTTGAGAGGAATGAGTATTCACCAAATAAGAAATCAGACAAAAAAGGCCATATGAGCCCAGGTTTAATTATTATTTTTCTAAAGTCTCAATGAAGAATCAACAATGCAAAATAAATTAACTCATGTGCCTTCTTTTCATGGCAATGGCACTTCTTCATGGATGCTTCCTGCTTGTCCTTATACATATTTTCCTTTTATTTTCATCCTCCCTGGTCTCATCATTTCATATTGATCCTCAGTCTTACAGAGGGTTGATCTTGCGCTGCTGAGATAATGGCAAAACTTAGAAACGAGCCTGTTCACATCTGTGAGGATAGAAGGTTCCAGCAATAAATGGGCCCTTGGACTTCAGGTTTCAAGGAGCATCTCCAAGTTGCCCCAAAAGGCAGTGCAGTCCTGGGGCTCTAAACAGGAAGTCATCCTAGCTATAGCCTGGTATTTTTGACTGGAAAATATTTGAAATATTTTCTTTATATTCTTCTGATTTATATTCATACTTTTCTATAAATGAAAATAAAGGAGACTGGAGACATTTTCCCAGTGTGTATCTAATTGATTAATCTGTGTAGTGCCATCTCTTTAGCGCCAATCTTGCTGCTCTGCTCCAGTAGGTAGGACTGGAGGAACAGTGGCTGCTGTCCAGTTCCACCACTACTCAGGATTTACAGGTGGGAGTCCAGCACCATGACCTACCGCTATGCAGAAGTGCATGTGATATTTCTTTTAATGTACACATACTTCTGAATCTGCTTAAACAAAATTACAGAAAGGACTTGCGCTTTGTGGCAGAGTGCCACAGTGGTGAGCGTCAAGGTAATGAAATTGGTCAAAACCCAGGTCAGTGGCTGGCGGTGGCTCCAGAAGAGAGTTTTAATGCTGAAGTCTGACTCTAGTCTAGATTTGGATCATGAAACCCATCTAGCAACCATGCTGAGGATCTTTCATGAAAATATGAAAGGGCGCAGAGGCTATGTGCGGAGATGCTCGGAGGCGTGTGTAGTACGGTGCTGAGAGGTCTGAAAGTGCCTGATGCCTCCTGGCCAGCGCAGTAGGGATTTGAGAGCAAGGCTCTGCTCTTTATTGTACACAAGCTGTCCCTGTGGATTAATGACTCTGTGGGGTGATCTCATCCCAGAGTAGCAAGATTTTAAGAAGGAAAAAAAAAAAAAAAAAAAAGGGTTCATGCTTGACTGTCTGACATAACCTGTGAGTAACTTGTGGCCTGCTCAGGAATGCTTGCTGGTTTGTGAGCAGAGGGACGCGGTCCTCTGAGGGATGGCTTGGGAATAAATAACTAGAGTACATAGTTGCAGTTTCTGCAGTGAGACATTTCTACCAAGCTGGAAGCCAGTTTCATTTTTCTTGGTGGACATATGCACTCATAGTAGCATTTAGTCATTGGAAGGTTTTCCTTTGTTCTGCAGAAGCCTCATATTGGGCCACAGGGCTGTAAAGAGGCAGCTGGTCATTTCATGAGCAGGATGGAGCTGGCTGTTGGAAACATTTTTCATTTTCAAAATCTACCCAGATTTTTGATAATGTGAAACCCTGCTCTTATCAGATGCTTTCAGAATCGAGTATTGAAGCTATAAAGGATGCAATTTTTGCTTAATAATGCTTAAAAAACTTACTCTTCCAAAAGTTGCATTCACCCCAGTGCCCCTCTCCTACAACATCAGAGCCAGGTGGGTGGGAAAAGACTCTATTGCAAAGTTAGAAATGATAGTGTCAAGTGGGAAAAGCTTTTATTCTAATCAATGAAATGATGTGGCACCTTAAAGCACGTTAATTGCAATCCCTTTAATTTACTGAGTACTTCAGCATTAGCTGTAGTATATTTGTGTGTAGGACTTCTATTAAATTGTCATAGTACTTTGTGGTGGCTTGACCCTAGCTGGGGGCCAGGTGCCCACCAGAGCCGCTCTGTCACTCCTTGGTGTCTGTGGAGTTTCTTACATCTTCTCACTCCTCTCTCCAGCTGAAAAAGCTCTCTCCCTGGGTTTTTTCCCGTCTTAAATACGTTATCACAGAGACGCTGATTGGCTTGGCCTTGGCCAGTGGCCAGTCTGTCTTGAAGCTGGGTGGCATTGGCTCTATCAGACACAGGGGAAGCTTCTAGCAGCTTCTCACAGAAGCCAGCCCTGTAGCCCCCCCCCGCTACCAAAATCTTGCCATGCAAACCCAACACATACTTGCTGTCAAATATTTAGTGCTGACACTAATCTGTTCTGTTGTGAACCTTTCAGGAAATGGTGATTGGCACCTGCCATGAGTAAATGGTGTGAAACACCCTCCCTGACACCAGCCCTTGTTGAAAGTAGCAGACTACCCTCCTGCTTCAGTGTCTTGAGAATAAGTGAGCCTTAAGAGAGGTCCTTTTGATAATACTTCATCCTGTTCTGGCGGAAGCTGTAGGAAACTTTAGCCACTTTTGATATAAGTTTGATGTGTAGGAAGTTTGCAGAATCAGTCTCTTAAGTGAGTGAAGGTAGGTGTGGAGAGTTGAGAAGTTTGAGGAGAGGCTGCTCAGAAATAGTATTCTTGGTCAGATCACTATGGAATCTGGGCTTAATTATATTTTTTTGGAGGCTCACAGTTAAGTTTGCTAAAATGCATTTTAGGCTGACTGAAAATGCATGTGTATTCATGCCACATAGATGGAGACAGAAAAAAGGGGTTTAGAAGTGATTAAATGGTTTTATACCTCCTACATGAAGTGTTTTGATCTTTGACTTTGGAATTTTATTTCAAGATTTAAACACGCTAACAAAATACTCAATTGTTTTCAAGTTTCTGTTTCATGGAAAATATTGGGAAAAAACCCCCCTCATTTTGAATTGACCAAAGTTATTTATTTATCGATAGTGGTCTCTTTTGGGTCCTGCTTGTGAGACAGCCATGATACTCAATCAGTCAGCACAGAGCAGTCTGTTCCTGTGCTGGTCAGGGTTTTCTTTGCTGCAGCCTCATCCCTGAGAGCTGATAACATGCAGTCCAAACAGGAGCTGCTGATGTGGCACAGTAGGACCTCCAGTCTTTTGCTTCTGTCACCATAGTTTGAGAGTGCAGGAGTATGAAAAAATTAGCCCCTGAGGACCCTCAGAGCAGCTGCATTTCTACGCAGGCTATGTCACTTGATGAAACAAGGCATTTCAAATGTCTCAGTGCATCAGCACATCCTAAAAAAGGCTGCACAGTGTGCTGGCTTCACCTCCACACCCTGGGTAACTGTATGAACAACTCCTATTGGTAATTCCTGGGAGAAGGAAGGAGAGATGCAAGTGTGTGTGTGTGAGAGAGAGAGAAAGCAAGAGCGAGCCTTTTAAGTACAAGAAGATAATGAAGCTGTCAGATCACTTTCCCTGCAAATGAAGATTAGCTCATGATGTAAACACATACTGAGTCCTGCCTGTTTCCCCCTAGGGACTTCAGCATCATCCATGGTAATAATCTCTATCACTTCTACAGCCCGAGTTTTGGGAAAGGTAAGATTATTGGAAATCCAAGCAAAATACTCCTGAAAAATGGCTTTGTACAGTAACCAAGCAAGGCAGCCTCGCATTGAGAAGAGGCTGTTCACCAAAGATGACAGCCGTTCCCATGACAATGCTAAAACCCTTTCACCATTGGTTATCGTCAGGAGAACATCTCCCACAGCAAGTACATGAAGCCAGGAGCTGAGGCCTCATCTCCCATAAATCACCCTGTTGAGCACTGCTAACGAGGCACTGCCCACTATGCACGCGCAGCTCCACCTTCTAGACACCAGCTGGGCTCCAGATGAAAGGAAGAGCAAGTAAAGCCAAAGCACCAGTGAGCTGGATTTAGGTAAAAGGAAAATTAAGCTCAACTGATGTTCCTATGCTTCCCTCTGCTTGCCAGCTGAGGCTCTCAATTTTTAATGATGAAAAGCCAAGCAAAAATCCAGGCCACTTTACAAACAGCTGAAGAAGCCATGGGATTTTCTCTGTTGTAGAGAAATCTTTCATCATCATGAGATGGCAAGAGAGGGACGTCCTGGGAGGATGCTTTTCTAACCCTGTAATGTCCAGCCTGGTTTTCTTCTGCATTCAAAACAGAAGGTGGTAAAAGACCGTTTTTTTCACCATAGGATCTTCATTAGGCCTATCAGCTCCCTCAGTGTCATATGTGGGTCTCAGCTTCTGCAGTCATCTGAATGTATGAGAATCTGCTTCCTTCCACACCTTTGTCCATGCTGGAAGCAAGGTTTCTCTTTATCACCATTCCCTGATCCTCAGGGCTGAAGAGCTGATCCCTGTGCAGAGTCAGCATCGCTCTGCCTCTGTGCATTGCTGTCTTGCTGTTGCTGTGCTCAGCGCGTGTTTTTCTTGAGCTTTGTTGTGGCCTTTCCACACTACTAATTGTGTGCTTTTTGAATTACTGGAAGGGCGTTGCAGGGTGATGCCAGCACTAATGGACTTTCACCTTCCTCCAATTTCATACCAATCCTCAGACCAATTAACCAATTCTTGATTTATTCCTTGCATCATATTTCAGCCATTAACAGGTGGAGCAGAAGCTGTCTGAAAGATGGGAGCTGCTTGGCCCGTTCTGCTGGTGGTGAAAGCTGATGCTGCTCTGGCTGGCCTAATCCTGTGCCTTTCTGCTCACCCACAAACTAAGCCTGATCTGTGAACGCTCAGAGCTCCTGTTTGAGAGCACAAAGTGCAGCTGGACACCTCCCCCCTCTGAGTGCAAGTGCATCTACATCTGTGGTGGGCTCCTCTGAGGCAGCACGTGTGACCCAATTCTGCATCCTGGCTGCTGGGACAAATGGTGGGATGTAGGAGAGCATCTCCAGGAAACAGGGGATGACTGTGTTGGAAGGATAGTAGCTGGAGAAACTGGGTTTCTCCCACACAACAACAGGATACTGTTATTTTTCCTCTCTCTGTTCTAACTCTGTCTAGCAGCTGGATGCAATATGGAAGCAGATCCCTGAAATCCTTTAACAGTGAAGGTGGCTTAAAGCTCTATTTCAATTCAAGGGGATAAATGAGTGAGTAGTTTCACAAACCATGCTCAGGCGCAGTGTGAGTTACCTCACCCACCTCTCCCCCTCAGCTCCCTGCTGGGCCATCAGCTGTGTGTGTTTGGGCACAGCGGCGTGAAAACAGCCTGTAATCACTGTGGAAAGAGGCGATCACGTACAGTTATGAACTCCCATGGCCATGGAGCTTGTGTTCTGCTTGGCTTTTACCCTTAGTTTGTCTGGTTAGGCTGAATCCTGACAGGTACAAGGGTTCGTGCGCTGAACTCCTCTGCGTGCTGCGCTCTGACTGATAATGTCATTTGCCCAATTCAGGAACAAAGTCATAAGTCACTTGTTTTTCTAAGGCAGGGAAAAAAAAAAAAGCTGACATACGCCCAAGAAAAGCACTGTTTATTATGCTGGCTAGGCTGGCAAGTCTTAGTTACAGCCTGTACTGAGGACCGACAGCCATCCCCAAAACAGAGGGGGGCACACGAGCCCCCGGAGCACAGCCACCACCCAGGGCCGCACGCCTGTGCGCGGGGGAGAGGCGCAGCGTAAGGCTGCTCTTTTGGCCTCTAACAGCTAAACAAATGGGAAAGGAGCTGTGCTGTGAGAAAGGGAGAGCACTCGGGGCAGTGGGAGGAATATCAAGGCTTTATGCAGGAACCGGTTCCCCTAAAAAGTGAAATTATCATCATCTGGGAGGCTGCCAAAATGAGTTGCAGTCTCCTCTGCACAAAATGACCCTTAAATAAGCCTGCTACCAGCACAGGTCTATTAAATATTAACACTTCTGATGTAAGACACAATTTCTTCTTCTTGTAGTCTTCAAAGATGCCTGGCTTCCAAAAAACACCACAGGAGCGATTGTTACATTTACGCATTGGGAATGGTTTAATTAAACAGCTGTAATTGTGCAAATGCAATGGCAAATATGTTTCTTTTAGGGTAGTACATTTCAAAGAGGCTTAATGACTGTATTGAAGTCGTTTATTGGGAAATGTGGAAGCCATGCAATTAAGCAAACGCATTTTCCAGGGTTTTGATAATCCTTTTTTTTTTTCTCCACAGGCAGGTGGGTAACCGGCCGCCCCGGTGCCAGTTAGCCCCGCCCCTTGCCCAGGGCTTAGCCGCGCCCACCACCCTTCCCACAATCACCTGGGAAAGGGGCGGGGCCACCGTCTCTCCTCAGGGAGGTCATTCGGCTCAAGGGCCCTTCTGGAGGCGGTTCGCTGCCGTGTTATCGCTTAATTACAGCTTTTGAGATAAGCTAGTACGGCAGATGTGTTTTGACATTCTGAAGCGTCTTTTTGAGGTAAGAACTTCAGGACAAGTCAAAGTCACTCGGCATATATAGCAGAAAGTACGCTTTTGTACACAGCTTTTTTTGGGGGGGGGGGGGGGTCAGTAGTTTTGTATTGAGTGTTTGGGAGTGGTTTAATAATCTGTGCGTTATTTATTTATTTAGTGTTTTTGGGGCAAGCACATGCACCATCTGGTGCTGGCGAGGTACTGGGCCCCTCATGGTGATCCAGGGAAAGTCAAACCCGTGCTGTGGACAGGCACCTGTGCTGCCAGTAAGGAGCAGAGCCTGGCTGCAGCCCTTCACCTCTGCCTCCAGGCAGTGATGACCCCAGCAGGCTGGAGACTTCCCTACCCACATTGCCTGTGGCCAGCTGAAGGGCTGCACTTAACCTCACAGGGACCCCTGGGCCCTTCGCACCAGCCAGCCTGGCCCTCGCCTGCTTGCAGGAGGCGGAATCAGCCCCACCATTGTCGTCCAGAGAGCTTGTGGCAGCCGCATCCCTGGAAGTGTTCAGGATGTTGGGTGCCCCAGGTTGGATGAGGCCTTGGGCAGCCTGGTCTAGTGAAGGGTGTCCCTGCCCATGGCAGGGGGTTGGAACTAGATGATCTCTGAGGTCCCTTCCAACCCAAACCATTCTATGGTTCTACCATGCTGCTCCTTGGCACTACGCGCATGCCGGCTGCAAACACAGCTATGGCTGAGGAGAGCGAAGGGACAACACACACTCCGAAAGCCATCTCCAGCACATAACCCCACACAGGCTCACATGTGATGCTGCTGCAGCTGCCCACACTACTACCCCTGGGAAGCAGCAGCCGCCTCACACGTATGCAACAGAGGATGCTGCTCACATCTGGGAGGATGCACAGCAGTGTCTGCATCACGTCAGCTTGGCCTGTCCCAGAGACACGAGCGGGTAGCAGATGCGGTGTCGTTGTGTGAGCACTGCAGAGCAGCAGCAACCAGGGATGGGCTGCGCTGGCGGCCTGTGAACCCCAGGAACGGGCGGCAAGCACAGCCCTCAGCCAGAGCTCCAATGCTCGGCACCCGCCGGCTGCAGTACTGGAGTGTAGTGAGGGCAGCGTTGCGCGTGGCGGGATGCATTGCGCATGCGTAACCCTACCGGCTGCAGCACTGCCTTGCACTCGGGGAAGGGCAGCGAGCGTTCCCTGTCAGACTGCGCTTGCGCGAGGTGGTTTGCACTCAGCAGGGGTCAGCAGCGAGCACGGCGGGCTGCAGCGCTGCAAGCGCTCAGGGGGCAGCAGTCGGTGCGGCAGTGCCGGCCGCTGCAGTACTGGGTCGTAGTCGAGAGGAGGCAGCCATGTAGCACTGCGCCTGCACGAGCTTCTGCCTGTAACGTAATGTGACGTAAGCTTTCCGTTGGCCTGCGCGGAACAGCCCAGTGATCGGCAACTGGGACGGGGGAGGTGTTCGGGCGAGGCGGAGGGGAGCAGCGCGGCCTCCCCGCTCCCCGGTCGGGCCCGCGGTGTGGCGAAGGCCTTTGGGAGCCCCCCGTGTTCCGGGTTGACCCCGGCTATCCTGTGTGTCACCCGCAGGTGGCGGCGCCGAGGCGGGGTCTGGGGCGGCCTCGAGCCGGTGGGAGTTTTGGGACAAGGCTTGAGGATTGTTGGGTGGCCGCTGGGAGCGTTGGGGACCCTGAGTCGGGCTTTGGCGTGGTTTAGGGCTGATGGGAGCTTCGGGGCAGGGTTTGGATAGCGTGTCGGGACAGGTGGAAGCTTTGGGGCAGGGCTGGATGAGTTTCAGAGTTGGTGGAAGTTTTGAGTTACAGCTCAAAGCTCCCAGGGCCTTGGTGCAGGTGCTTGTTTGCATTTCCCTGACTGCTCTTGCCTTGTGATAGATAGCTTGTAAAGGTCTGCAGATATTAGCCTGTAGTTTTTCAAGGCGGTGTGCGGTCATTCCCTAATATTCTAGAGTTAATGCAATTTATAAACACGTATACTATTACTGTAGGGTGTTAAAGGCAGACTAAAAATTTCTGCAACTGCAGTAAACCTGTTGAAGTCAGACAAAATCAACTGTACTCACCCATGCATGTTGGTCAAACAAGGCTAGCAACTGCTCCTAAGCAATGTTCTTCCATATATCTCAGCTCCTCAGTCTCAACTCTGACTCTCTGTTATGTCATTATGAGTTTGTCAGCCAGCACTTCTTGATGGAGGTGTAGCAAATCCATCACCCTGCGGAAACATAAAGGAAGAAAAAAAATCAATGTTCTGCAGAAAAACGTGAAAAATTAAACTCAGCATATAGGCCAATCTAATATGCACAAGCAAGGTAAATGAGAATATACAAGCTGCAGATACATCTCCCACTCACCCCTTTTAGGGGCAGAATAGGATGATGTTTGGGCTTCCTGTAGGAGACAGAGGGCCAGTTAGATTAGACTAAGAATCCTTTAGAGGTTGATTTTTCTGGAACTTTGTTTCCACGTTTTGGGCATAACTGTGCTCTCCCTGTTGTTCAATTAATGCAGAAGCGAGATGATCCACTTCTTATAATGCCTGTACAGTAATCTCTCTGCATTAATATTAGTGCCTGCTGTGCCACCTGGGTGGATGGTATTCTGCTGCCTACTCATTTCCCTGAAATTAGGTACTTCAGGAGGGTCTAAGCAGACAGGATTGCAACTGGGCTGTCGAGGGCAAAAGACTGCTATAGTCCAGACTGTTGCTAAACAGTCTTTCTCAGAGCAGGTGAAGCTTTGATCCAACCCCAGGGTAATGCAATTTCAATGCTATTGGTACTTGCTTCTGCTTTGTAACAGTGCCACTCCCATAGTATCACTGAATGTGAAACTCCTTATGGTAAGCCTTTTCTTGTCTCAGGAATTTTAAGGCAGGAATTTTTACATCTGCTTATTTAAATTCAGTGAAAGGATTAGCATATTCCTTGTTCCAGCTCCATTCCAGTCCTTTCCAGTAAGTTTCATTGCAGTCTGCTGATACCAGCAAAGTTACCTTTGCACTGCTGTGAAAAATTAAATTCTCCTAAAGCTGCTTTGAGTTAAGAGTTGAGAAGAAGCAACTTTTATTCCATGTAAAGCTTTAATCATTCTTCTATCTGTCTGTCTTACCATTTCCCCAGTTACAATTACTGGGGTAGCACTAATTGAGCCTTACAGAAATTGATCTCTCAACTTTATAATTTAGGTAGTTCTCCCACTTCCTCTTCCATAGCGTTGGTCACTTGACAACCATCTACCTAGAATAATAACTTGGTGCTTTGTAGCTTTTAAAAGACAATGCTTCATCACACACAAATATATGTGTATGTATCATACTCTGTGTTAAATATACAGACTTTGCAGTACATGTTGGTGAGGTGTTCTCATCATCACCAGGAAAAACTTGGTTTCTCTTATTTGAAGATGGAGGTAGCTTTCAATTGGATCTATTTGATTTTATTACTTCAGTTTGTTCATATTAGTCTGGTGTCTTTAGCCATGACAATCTAAAAACTAAGCACAGTGTCTTTCTATTTTAACAGATGCATGTAAGATTACAAACAGAACCATCCGAAGCAAAGCTAAGCAAGATACAGTTAACAATTGCTACAGGGTGCAAGTGAGAGACAGAAATAATGAACAATTGTTATCAATAGTTACTTAGTTAAGTAGGCTGGAACACTTCCTTCTGTAGGAGCTTCTGGTGATATCAGGGGTCTGCTAAACCCATTCACAGATCTTGCCTGTTGTCTTTTAACATTTGCTGTCATTGGCTCCATCTCTGTAACAAACAAATGAACTTTACATTTCAACTGAGATGCTGTCAAATTTATGCAGGTTCTTTTTTTCTGGTGGTGGTTTCTTTCTGTTTTGTTTCCCGCAAAGGAAAGGTTTTAATACATCACTTGCCATCACGTACTACAGGGTTAAAATTTTGGAATCATTAAATACAGCAGTTAACCTTTGGTTATTAGGTAGGAGCATCATCTTGTACTCACCTGCAACATCTTCCATAAAACACTGGTTTTATTCTGGTTCAATATTCTACTATTCAGTATTCTCTCTCAAACCTTCATATCTACATGTTTAACCCCTACTTCTCTCAACCGACAAGATAGATGGCATTTAATGAACTTCTAGGAACCGTAGGCCATCATTCAACCAAAACCAGATCTGTAGGTGTAAGAACAATGTTGACCCTCTCAAACAAAGCTACTGGTATCTAAATTCAGGAACTCCTCTTACAAAAGCCTCTATAGCACTGTTGTCATTATTGGGTAATGCTCGATGGAGCAATAATATATGAAAGAGCACTGATATATTTACAGTCATTCCAGAGGGTTCATCTCACTGTCCTTCTTCAAAAGTGTTCATAGCATTGAGTTTGATGACTAAAAAATCACCAAAAAAACCCAAATACCCTTCATGCCCTAACAAGCAAGTGAGCTATTTTACATTGATGGACTTTCATTGGTAATGAATGCTATTCTGTCAGAGTGACCAGCACAAAAGTCCTTCCAAATGTAATTTCAGTGTGACAGGAACAATACTTAGCTCAGGATCCTCTCTATAGCTTGTCACCTGTTTGAGATGCTGTACTTCCTTTGTCTAGCTCATTTGTTTGACTTGATGTACTTCTGTAATGCAGAGATTTGTAATAGAAATATTAAGGTTGAAATTAATAAATTACACACAGAAACATATGTATGAAAGCACCAGAAGAAATGACAAGAAAAGAAGAGATGACAGACTGGTGTGACTTGACAGCACCAGCAGCTCATTGAGAACACTGTCGGAGTCTTGAAGCACACAGACTGGGAAAACGAAGGACAGCCTAAAACTAAAGACAGACTGCTCGCAGAACAGGAGACAAAAGGACAGGCAGTCAATCAACAACATTGCTGAATGACTCATGGACCTGGGTCCCTGAAGGGTACACAAGGCACTTCCAAAATGAGCACATGGTCACCCAACAAAAAGAACCCAGGAAACATGATGATGACTCCAAATCTGGCATCCTTTGTCCTCTGTTTCACCACAAATAATCCTGGTTGGACTAGCCAGACGTACATGTCTTGGTCCTTGTTAAAATGCTGGTATGGAAAACAAGTATGAAAGACTCACTGAATTAAATCTATAGGAGAATGAGCATGAGCGACTGAAATCAGTTTTGTTTACAATAAAATCACCTTCCTCTTTTATACAGTCTCACAATTATCTTTGCTATATTCATTTTACATCAGTAGCTGCTCCCAGCTGATAATTTTAAAAATTCAATTAAAATAGTGTGTGCTTACAGAAGAAGGTCAAAGAAGAGAGCAAGCTATTTCGGGAAGTGAGGACAGAGCAAGCTTGAAATAGCTTACCTTTTTGAGGCAATACTTTTTTCCCCCTTTTAGCCAAAGGAAGAGACTTGGTACAGTTACAATTTCTGCTATTATACCAGTAACTTCTTATTTCACAGTTCACAAAGAAGAAATAACTGTTAAAACAAGTTGATTTCTCAAAACTAGTCCTGAGTATGAAATTACAGGAAATGTCCTAAACATTTTTGTATAGTGACACATGCACAACTGTGCTAATATTAATATGAGCAACCTGAACAGAGGTTCTGTTTACCTGAATACGTGAGGCTTAGAAACCAGATTTCAGATGCAAACCATAAATTGCAGGTTAAAAATCCCTGCAGATTTTGTGTTTTCTCAGAATGCTACTGAGCATTTTAAATTGAATGGAAAGAAAAAGCCAGAATCATTTGCAATAGTCAATGTTGTTATTGTTAATACCAACAACAGTAGTTTAAAAATTGTGGGATATTTGATACCAGTGATCTGTTCATTCCCTGTGTAGCCACCAAGTCATGCCAATGGTTATTCTGCTAAACACAAAAGATAATTACTGCAGTATCATTTATTATGAGGTTATTTTCTCAAAATCCAAAGGGAAACATCATTCTGATATTTTTATCATAAAAGATGTGATTAAATAGGACAGAAGGGCTGACAGTGATGTTCTGGGATGGACTCAGGATATCAGATTACTTAGAGTGTCAAGTCATGGCACTTCTCTTGCTGGTTTCCCTAGCTGTAAAATAGAGATATTATTCACTACAGATACTAATTTTAAAAAATAAAATAAAAAAAATAAAGGTAAGCCGATAGTGTTACAGATGTTCTTGCTGTGAAATTATTATGCTTCCAGGGACACAAAATGGGTAGTATCAGAGCCATAATATCTGTAAATAAGAACATGTTACTTACCCATATCCCTTCTCCTCTTTCACAGTTAAAAGATGCTTCAGACTTTCAAGAGTAAATCCTGTACAAAATAATAAGTTTTTGCTATTGAACCTATCTCATGGTTACAAATGACAGCAGCCCCCATTCCCTTACAAGGCAAAGCACTTGCGTTCTTGCACAGCTAGAGAAGTTTCATTTGCCTCATCCATAAAAAGAAACATACAAGGCAGCTTCTTTAATGTTTTAATGCTTCTTTAAACCTGCAATGAGACTCATTTAACTCTCTAAAATGCAAATATAGGCTGATCTGTTGCCTTGGAAATAATCCTCAGAAAGTCCCTTGGTTTCATTTTTGTGTTTCTTGCTCACTAGTCACTTCCCAAATCTTGTTCACTCTCTTTATTCCAGTCAGACTCATAGGTTCAGTCTAGTTTGGGAACTAAATGGATGATACTCTATTTTAGCCATAGTCATGCATTCCAAAGTGACCGGATGCTTTATTACTGGAGGAACTCAAAAGAAGCACAGGATGGCCTCAAAGCTAAGATGTCTTTCTGGTGGCCAGAAATTTCTTCAGTCGCATTTGAAGCCAAGAAAAGCCATGTGGCTGTGAGTAAATGAGCTACAGAGGCAGCACTTGTGTACAGTGCTAGATTCTGCAAAACAGGTTTGGTTAGCTTAGGTTAGTGCTGTGCCAGGGACTGGGGAGAAAACCTTCTCAAAACTATGATACAGTGTTTGCAGCCCAGTATACTGTGGGCATGACCTGTTCCTTGGCACTCAGATTCCAAAGAATTCTCTTTCAGAGACAGCATCAGACACAATTATGTGCTATGGAATATACAATGAACACCTAATTATCTAGTTACAGCCCTTCTAAACCCCTAAGTGCCTATCTGACTGCCTCTGCTGCAAGAAAATAGAATAAGGAAGGGGACAGAAATGCACAGTACAGCTGTGTGGAGCACCCAGGAGAAAAGGGCTTGCTGGTGTGGCAGGAGGTGTGGATGGTAACCACTGCTTCTAGGAGCGGTATCCCTTACTCCCACAGTAATTGCCACCCCTGACAGCAGAGTGTATCCTGCTTGGCAGCAGTAACAACTGGTGGGACTTTCTAGCACTCTGATGCAAAAAAAGAAGGCATCTTGCTGACTCCCCCAGCAGCCTCTGTCCTTGGCAGTTTCCTATTTTGCCGACTGTTAGAGCTGGAGCTGAAGTCCAGCTCTCACCGGTCCACTGCCAAAGGAGCTGGCAAATTGTGGAACATTACCTAAAGCATCCTAGTTATGTGCAGCCACAGTGTAGAGCGCTACATGATATCCTGCTAAAAGGGGAAAATGTCTAGCTATGAGTGAAAAGATTTGTGGCCAGAGATGCAAGCACTTAGTTCCAGGTGAAATTCTTAGGACAATTTCAGCAGTGCCAAAATACCAATGCTATTCTAGTGGTACTGTTGCTGTAGCTGTAATGGTCCAAGGTTACACAACAAACAAGATTTGCAGGGTGAACTGGTGACTTACAGTCACTTATTAGGCTAGCAGATGCTACTGGAAAACATGGAAAAGTTACGGGCACATGAGATTTCTTAACACTAGGGCTTGCTAATTCTGTTTTTAGAGAGCATGTTGGATTTCAGTACAGGAATTGAATTATTTTTCCTTTATATCAAAAGTATACAGAAGAAATGGGATGATTTTCAATGTAAGAACTAGTGGATCTTAAATGAAGAAAGGAAATGTTTAAAACATTATTTACACAACTCATAATTACTGTGTGAAACTCATTGCTCTAAGGTACAAAAAACCAAGTGAACTTTAATGCATTCTAAAAAGGAGACAGCTTTTCTCTGCACAAGAAAAATATGTGGTTATTTTCAGGTCACTTATGTAAATTCCTTCTTTCAGGGAGCAAGTACCCAAGTGACTGAAGGTAGGACAGATTTTCCTTTCCATCGAGAAAGACTGCTGTGAGGCTTCCTCGTGATTCTTATTAACTGGCTTATACTGACAGAAACAGGAACCTCAGCTGGTGCAATGCTGGACGGTTACAGTGCTAACATCCCTCTGTTTCTATGTGAGACGTGCTATTACTTCTCTGAGATGAGCAGTTCTTAAGATGAACATGACACACAAGAAGTCTGCAGACTTGTGTGTCATATTAGTCAGGAACTTGATAACCCTTTACCATAGGACACCAAGCAAATTTTATTCACTGTGGGTAAGTCAGTCACAGCAATAAAGCAATAGCAAGGCAAATCAGACTGAATCAACACTGGATGCAGACTACTTAGTTTCCCTACTAAGGTCCTCTCTACACCCTATAGTTCAGTGTCAAATACCAGGAGTATGCAACAGGGGGAAAAAGTGTCACTGCCACAGCTTTGACATCAAAATAAATTCCACAAGGACAGCTCAGCTACACACTTATACTTAACAAATACGTATTCAGTCCATTCTTAATCTCCATGGAAAAAACATTTTTATAACCTACCTAGAGGGTCTAGCTGGGTACTTTTCTTCATTTATTTTATGCTTCACTTCAGTGTCTTTAGTCAAAGACTAAATTTTTTAAGACCATGACTCCTCAACTGGCTTTCTTTTTCTACAACCACTTTTCATCTTTTTCAAAAGTCATCATCATATCTCTGCAGTTGCCGCTCTTTTAGACTGATCCAACTTGATCCTTCTAATTTTTTTAAGCTCTCCTTTCTCGGTATTCTTGACGTCATCCAGCTGAGGTGAGCCCAGGGCTAACACAGTACTTCAGCTGAAGTCTTACTAACAACAGAAAGAGCATATTTACCAAATGTCAAAGTTCCAAGGCAGCTTTTAATGGCACTTCAGTCTCTATGTGCTTCCAGTTTGACAGTGATCCATTGAAACAACACAGCATTTGAGTTTTTTACAGCAAGTTATACAGTTAACTAATAGCAATCTTGTGTAATCACTGTTTCCAAAGTGCGCTTATGAAAATACCATGTGGGATCTTGTTGCAAATCAAAGTTGGTATGTATAATAGCTGCCACTTCTTTCTTCTCCTCTGGTGTATTGATCTGTCAAGGGAAAAAACCTAGATGGGCTCGACTGATTTCTTGGCAACTCCATGCTAGCTGTTAATAATCTTCTAGATGCTAACAAGTTTATCTATTTCAGTATTTTCCAAGAATTTACATCAAACTAGTTGATGTCAGCTATAATTTCTCAGCTCTTTCTCATGCCTCTTGCCCCATTTTATACATAGATACTGTGCTTGCCCATTTCTGATCTTATGAAATTTTCACCCTTCAAGTTCTTCAAGGTAAGCACTAACATTCCTGAGATTGCTTCAGTCTCTTCTCCTCATTGTAGATAAGTGAGATGAAGTAATAAGAAAATGATACAAAATACCTTATTCAAATCTGTGTAAGGAAATGGAAGTTCCTGTATGGGGGGGCTGGGGAGGGAAGAGACAGACAGAGGGAAAGGGGGAGAGATATCCATGATCAAATTGCTAGAAAAATGAGGAATTAGCCTGAAAAAAAAAAAGTAGTATTGTGAGGCCATGCTAGCAAATTAATTATCTATAAAATGTCCTATATGTGCAGATCAAAGTATTTTAACATTTATTGTGGTGCCTTTGTAGCCAGGTACTACATGAGTAACCACCAGAGAAGTACAAATTATAGTCGTAATTTGTACCTGCTACCAAATGAGTGTTTTATTTTATGAGGATTAAGTTTCTCTTTGTGCAGGGAGAGTTACCGCTTGAGATCTGCTCCTCAGAGCTATTCAGCATTCAGTGGTTTGTCAAGTTAAGAGTAGCTGACATTACATTTATAGCATTAATACCATTAGTATAATTCACAGAGACTCTAAGGAGGGGCTGACACAAAGGCATTACTGTGGTGATCCCCAAGAAAGGACTCATGAGGTAAATGAAAAGATTTGGGGTTTTTCCAGGCTTATGAATGCACTCACAGGGAGGGAGGGATTCATAGGGATGAATTTTATTATGAATATATACTTTTATTGCATGAATACTCATCTGTGGATCATACTGGGGAAAGATATTCATCCATACTGACTCAAAAAATATCCCTTCCCAAGTGACGCATCATTGTATGTGAAATTCTGGATTCCAGGTATGCAATTAAATGCTCTACTTTTCTAAGCATCTCAGTCAACCCCCAGGATAAATAGCCTGAATTGCATAAGTGCAATACATTAAGACCCATGAGCTAATATATGGTCACTAGGAAGTTTACATGCCCACTGGAATGACTTAGCTTGCCTCACCCACCTAATGTGAATTATAATTGGTTTGAACTTAAGGAGAGGCGTAAAGTTTTCTCTATATAAATGCTGCTACACAAGTAGAGCTTGGAGTCTTATCACATAGGCCTACAGTTGCTCACAGAAATACAAAGTCCAAGGCACAGAGGAACAAGGAAGCATGGCTGGTAAGTAAAAAAAAAAAAAAAAAAAAAAAAAAGAAAAAAAAAAAAAAAAGTCTCTTTGTGCATAAGGAACAGGCAACTGCATAATGTACCATATGTTAGCTTTCTCTGTGGGGTTATGTTTTGTAAAGAGCTCTGAATTGTTGGACTACACTACATTTTGAGATTATGAATAGGTTGTTTCAGCATTTTTCTTTCCTGAATTTTCCAAAAGACACAAACAAGGAAAAGAAGATAATTCATCCATTACCATACTGGAGTTAAATATTATAAAACTGCAAATAGTGCAGAAGAAATTATGGTAAACTGCAGATTCTCTGTAGCATGAAACTTAATGAATGAGAGAGTAGTTCAAGTATGAATGAATTTTTTGTTAATGGGAATATTTGTGCCAAGAATAGACTACAGGCTAGGTTCCTTCCTGTAGATTCAGAGTTAGCAAACTGCAATGCCATTTTAACTATTTGTTATAATTAGTATGAAAGGCAAAGGCACTTCAAAATACAGACAAAGTAAGCAGATGTCCAGCAGTGAGGTTTTAGGAGGAAAGATATTAAACCAATACACTTCAGCAAGGTTGGCCATGTTCTTGCTTAGCCTGACTTGCTGGGACCTCTGTAATATATGAGGCCTGAGTGCAGATGATGCCGCTTTACCTCTTCTAGCTCATGCTGTGCTGGCTTTATGTGACGTAGGCTTGAAAAGCTCAGGCAATTAATAAAAAGCAACCATCCACAGAGCAGAAGCTGGAGTGCAGAAATAACAGGCGTTGTTTTCCCCTTGTGGAGGTTAAAAGAGGCACAGTTACCCCATTCTGAAAGGTTTAGCAGAACTGATCGCATGACCTCTTAGGACACAAATGTTCGTCTGTATACTATTATTTGAAATAATTCATGTTACTGACCTGATCTACTTGTGCTAGCATCCTTCAACAGCATCTGCTGTTTGCCTGGCCTGATGGTGCTTAGTTAATGACTGTCTCAATGCATCTGCTAAGTGTAACACCATCTAAATGTTTACCTGCTTAAGAGCTGAACATAGGCTGGGAGGGAATCAGGTGCATACAATGGGCATAAGGCTATTGATTCACTCATAAATCTCTTCCATTGAGCAGAGCTTATATACATGGCAAAACACAATTTGATAGGTCAAGCTGAAAGATTAGACTGAGTAGAAAAATCCTTTTTAACAAAAGAACTGTACAGTAAAGTAGGCAGTAAAAACTTTCATTTACAGCAATTGTGGGTTTTTTCCCCAACCAAATGTTTCTGCATTGTAACACTTCCTTTTAAGCAACAATTTGCCAATAACTTAGCCAAGACATTTTAGGAAGGTGATCCCTAAGAACTTCCTCTTTAAGTGTCATACACCAGTCTGTCCTTCTTAACCACAATTTTCTTATCACATAAAATGCAAGAGCAATAGCAACATTTAACGAACGAACTGGTATTTGCTGATCATGGTCAGCACTTGTGAAATACCCAGGGCCCAAGAAATAGCCAAGTGCAAGTTCAGTTGGAGATGTCAGAAGCACGTGGGGATGTTCCTCACAGTGCCATGCACAATTTTGATGTAAAAAGCTGTGAGGGTGTGTGTGCACATAACTGTTTTCACTCCCTCTTTCTCTGTCCCCCCTTTCCTCCTGCCCCTCCGACACACACATCCTGCAAATACACACTTTTTTTCCCAGAAAGTTCTTGTGCATCCATGGGCCAATCTCTAATGGATCTACTTTAACAGAATCCGGAAGGTGGTGCATAAAGAAATGGGTAAAGCATCTAAAAAGAGCCTATAAATTTGATAGCATGTTTGGTTTTTTTTTTTAAGGGATTTTGATAGTCTGCAGCACACTACTGCTACTAGGATACAGCAATTTGCTTCACAGTTTCACACGCAAAATAATTACCTCGGCTTCTGTCTGTCACTTTTAAGCTTCAATGTCATTACAAGTAAGGCGTGAGTCACACCTGCAAGCATCTTGTTTGTGTATTAGGATTAAGAGTGCTTGCCCGCAGAATGGGACATGTTGGATTCTTAGAAGAAACACGCAGAGCAACGTAGTGATGGGCGCCTGCAAAGAGGTATTCTTTGTTGATGAGTGTGCAGCAGTAGCTGGAAGTTAAAATTTCCAAATAATGTCTTTACTCCATTCCAATGGAAGAGATGTGTGCATAAATGGGAGAGGTAGGGAAATACATTTAAATATAATAAGCTATAAATAACAGGTTGTGTGTGACTATGTGGGAGCTGTCTGGGGAGCCTAGCAGAGGTTCATCCCAGTGCGTGCACTGTCACTTTGGCTTATTCCTATGTGCTGGTCCCATGGTAGTTTTTGAAGTTCACATATTAGTACATGTCACTACTATGTCATTGTTAGTCTCCCTTCTGGAACGAGCCAAGATCCCAAGAGAAGATCTGAGCCCAGCTAACAGGGTAGCCTACTTTACATAGTCAGTCTGGGAGCTGACTCTGCCAAGTTCAGCTGCCTTCAAAGTCTGGCTATTGGAGATCTTCAGGAACTTCAGGAAGGCTGCAGGCTGCAGCAGGCTTCCATTCAAAATGCCCCTGCTATCTAGGACATTGTGAATGGAAGCAGAAGACAGAAAATAAGTATGTCTTGGAAAACATATAGAGCCCAGAAAAGATCTCAGCCAAATGCTTTTCCATATGGACTTGACCAATCTACATCAGGGGATTCTAGTCCTGAAGAGTGCTCATGTGAGTCAGTCTGTATCACTGTTCTAGGGGCCCAGATCTCTCCGTGTGGTTCAAACATACAGTACAGCTCTAGAAAAACCCTTGAATTTCTGTATCTAGGATAGCAGGAGTGGATTTTCCTGATGAAATTCCTTGCTTAACTATCCTACAAGGGAATGCAAGGGGAGACAGAATAGGCCAAACTTCTGAGGGTACTGAGGCAGTCCCCAGTGAGTCATGGCCATATGGTGTAGCATAGTGCTTTAGGGGTATGTAAGGAAGAGCTCGGAAAGAATACAGGAGCAGATAGGCTATTCTGGGGACTGACTTCCCATCCTGAAACAAAGGCACAATTAATAATAGGTGACATTTAATACAATTCAAGTGTCACTGTGGATTTATAGAGTTGGTGGGGAAGAGAATGGCAATGCAAAGAAAGATAGAAAGTAATACTGAGGGGAATTAGTCTATTACAAATGATGTCCTTGTTCAGTGCTGAACTCTTCCTTCTATATATTAATTTCTTCAACAGTTACTGGAGTGAGGGAAGAAATCACTGAGAAAGGATGTAATGAGTTCTATGACTGAACTGGTTTGCAAAAGGTGATTCTGATATGTCTTATTCTGGGTACATGAAACAAAATATTAAGATGGCTTAGAGCTTTCATTTTCTGAGGTCCAAAAGAATCTTCTCTTGCTATCCACCAGAGTTTCAAGCACCTATCTGTGCAATCCTTACATTTACAGCCACCATACAAGGTCTGCAAATACTACTGGGTTAAGGAACCTGCCTGGGTCAGATGCATTCTGCTTGACTAGTATTCTGACTAGTGCTAATATTTCTCATTAATTCAACTCTCATTCTCAACCTTCACCCATAATCTTTAATCCAAAGGTCTGGTATGTATCATTCATCAGTTTTAGAAACAAAGCACACAGAGGCCTGCAAGGCAACTTAGCCAGATCTGGGAACAAACACCAGAAGCTGATGCAACAGACGCAATTTGTTCTCCTTGCCATACTCTCTTCCAGAATACAGACTATATCTGTTTTGTGGAACATGCTGTTTATAGCTATAGTATCATACCATCAAGTACCCAAAACAATTATGCCATTGACCTATAGGACAATGATATCCAGCATGTTATTGCTATCACCCAAAAAAGGTGAAACAGGTGACCAAGTAAGCATTGGCAGCTATTTGGTGAATAATCAATGAAGACATTTTCTTTCAACAGTAACTAATCTTTCTATCAAAGAGAAATGGTTTGCTATGCATGCAAGGAGAGAATGAAATCTTAAAACAAATTTATTCTGAAAGGCATTTGTGTGTCATTTAAGAGAAGTTAAAAGTATGGGTAGGATAGTGTAGCTTAACATCTGAAACCTCTATAGTTTGGACTCTGCATTTTGAATCAAACTTAAGAAATTTTAAATTTAAGAATTAAAGTCTTATAATTTTAAAATTACAATTGGGCTTTGCAATGTGATAAAACAATGGTCCTTCTTAAGATTAAATATTATTAATGAACAGAGATTCAAAGCAGCAATCTGAATATACCCAGGTAAAAAATGTTTCTTCTAATAACACCTTTTTTTAGGAAATATGAATACAATGTGTCTCTATATGAAATGGCTTGAGCAAGTTCCAATTCTAGAATATCCAAACCTGAAAACAGAACAATTTGGGCTGCTGATTATGGAGCCCAGCCAGTTAAAACTGCATTTGGGAAGGCGTATAGCTGTGACCGGTCCAGCGTCCTTAAGTCAAATTTTACAGGTTGTTTCATAAAAGCATCAGAATTAGTCTCTCTCTTAACAGAAAGTGGACTCACTGGCAAAGCATAAGCAAAATTCACTCGAAGTTAAGTGAAGGCTTTTTGGGCACAAATTGTCATTGCCAGTTCATGTTCAGAGATATCCTATCAAAAAAATAGTAGTGTACCAGCTGAAAACAATGATAACTATTTTATCACAAGTCATAAATATACTTACCTATCATCTCTGTAGTGTGTCATGCAAATATGACACGAAGTGCTTGTCTATTTAACCTTAAACAGTAATTGTGTGATGAATGAAAAATTGGTTCTTTAAATTTGGCCTGATTAAATTTGGGACAGAGGCAATAGGTTGCTCATTGTTTTGCAATTACTACAATGCAGCAGAAAAAAATGGATTCAGTGAATTAATTTAAAGAAAAAGTCACTGTAAATATTGCTCATTAAGTATTCCAAATTAAAAGCAATGCAGTACAAAGAGTAACACTATTCCTCTAATTTTATCATTGTAACAGAAAGAAAAGCAACTAAATGCTGATATTCTTATAAATTTGAATACATTGAGAAATTCGTAACGAGTGGTCAGACTGTTAGGGATATATATTGTCCAAGCTTCAGATGTTAAGTTGCAAGAAAATGAGATCAGGATGTGGGGACTGAGAGGACGAAAAATGAATGAAAAATGAATCCTCGAGCCCCATTGTCAGATAAAGGCTGGGGAGCAAAGGCAGCTATTCAGGCTCCACCCCAACAGGAAATATTGCAAACAGTTAGCTTTACACCTAGACTTTTAAAGAAGTGAAAGGCACTTGAGTCACATTCCTTGAGTCAACAGAAGTAGAGGAGGCCATTCAGAGGAAAGCTCCAGAAGCTGCTTATACAAGACGTGTTGATCAGATATGGGCCAAGGTGAGCAAGGGGGAAGCCCCTTCTGTGGTGCTCTGATTGTTCTTTTCTTACATCCATACCTCATATTCAGGTCTGTAATGGACACTGAAAGATCACTACTTCTCTAAGGAGTCTTGATCCAAGAAAAAAAAGAAAGAGAAAATGCTTCCATCAAGAGTTAGAAGGATTTTCACAGGAATTGCATTTTTTCACTTCTTGTGCACATGGGAAAAGCAAGCTTATCAGAATGAGATTTGGGAGAACAGGTATATTATCTGATGTAAAAATGCTGCATTTTGCAAATAGGAAGGAAAAGAAAGTCTGCCGCTATTTGAAATTGTCATACAAGTGCAAATGAGAGACTGACAAATCTGGCACAAGAGAAAGCAGCAAAGCAGAAGATGAAGAAGGTATCATTGCAAGGGCTGAGGGAGGCTACAATGAGCAGAGAAGGTTGAAACCTGAAGTTAAGGTAGAGAGGATACAAAAATTTAGGGAATTTTTTTGGTGGTTTGCTTGTTGCAGTGGGTTTGGGGTTTTTTGCTTACATGCTAGTATTTATATATATGCAAAATGACCAGTTTAATAATTATTATAAATGGTCCCATGTTGCTTTCCCAACCTTGCCAGGGAAGGTTGGGAAAGCAACCCAACCTGCAATTCTAAAAGATCTCCCCCACCCCTCAGCTTGTTCTACAGTAAATGTGCTTCATTGCTAAATTTCTGAAGGTGTTTTTGTTGTTTTTTTTTTTAAAGTAGGTAAATTCCTGAAAAATCGAAATATGTGCTGCTCCCATCAATAATGTATAAAACCATGTCCCCCACATTTGAACTGTGACTACATTGCTAAGGCTACCAATGTAGTTATTTCAAGGCTTGCCTAAACTTGATAAATTTAAGATCATGCTGTAAAAAACCCCTTTACACTAATAAATTTGGTAAACGTGGGATAATCACTTTTTACTCAATAATGGCACAGGGTAGCTGTCTTCCACTACTAAGGACCACACTCTTTTCTATTCTCCTTCTTGGGTGTGGGGAGTGGAGAATAATAAAAATGTTACAGTACCCTTAGGGAAAAAAAAATCTCTTTTTTTCTTTACTTCTGCACTTCATTTAAACCATTGAGCTATCTTTGACTAGAGAATGCTTCATAGGCTCTGATGATGTCAGAGCCAAACCAATGTCAGATGCTTATTCTTTGGCCTCTGACTGAAGCCATAGTTCACATGCAAGTGCTTTCTGCAACATATTATTTCACATACATTATTTTAGTAGTGTTCTCTCTGCAGTTCTGCCATCTCTGCCAAATGACAGCCCAGCATCCATCAACATATTCTTGTTAGGTGCCTCCAACAGATAACAGCTCTCAGTTTTATCAGAGGTACCTGACACGTAAATGGGGCTAGAGATCACGTATCCTGCTTTAAAATGCAGAAGTTTTTCTCAGCTCAATCAGGTTTCTTTATTTCTTATTCAGAGGCAGCAAGTCTGTGCCTCTGTTACTATAACACCATGTCTGGGAATGGATGACACCTTGACAGAATTAGCTGAGTTCAGCCAGATTCTTTATCCGAGTAACTCACAAGTACTCAACTCTTTCAGGATTCTCTCAGTTACCTTTTTAATTTTTCTTAGTCCCAGATCTACTACTCATGCAGGTAATCTCTAACAATCTATGCAAGGTAGAGTCTCTCTCTCAAAAAAAAAAAGAATGCTCACAAATAAATTGTTTCTCATTTTGGTGGAAACCTCACATGGGTGCTAGTTACCTGTAGAAAGAAACACGCAATTCTTGAGAGTGT
Organism: Aramus guarauna; assembly: GCA_013400195.1. Taxonomy (NCBI): domain Eukaryota; kingdom Metazoa; phylum Chordata; class Aves; order Gruiformes; family Aramidae; genus Aramus; species Aramus guarauna. Next base: position 199,249 of record VXBL01000717.1, read on the forward strand.
GTCTGTGCTCCTTCCTCCTTAGATATACCCTCAAGTTTTCTTGATCTTCTCATTTTTTCATAGCTGGATCGCAGCCAAGCACCAACTGGCACCTGAAAGAAAATGCAAGAGATCACCACACACATAAATTTTTGAGCAAAGAGTTGATTGTGAGGAGAGGACAGGCCTTCATCATCACCTTCAATGGAATAGAACAGCCTGAGCAAAACTTAACATTCATTGCAGAAACAGGTATGGTCCCAACTGCTTTCACAGGAAGAATAATGCTGTGTTGTGACATTCTTTTGGCACTATAGGACAACAAGATAATACCTCAGAGCCAGCATGCTGGTTCACGTAGCCATGGAACTGTTTGAGGTCCCATCTCAGCTAGCAGCAATAGCTTCCTTCATTTTCCAACATAGGGCACAAATCCATCTGAGGGGAGGGTTACATCGGTGCTGAGTTTGTTTTAGGAAGAAATTCTTTACTGTGAGTGTGGTGAGGCACTGACACAGGTTGCCCAGAGAGGTTGTGGAAGCCCCGTCCCTGGCAATGTTCAAAGCCAGCTTGGATGGGGCTTTGAGCAACCTGGTCTAGTGGAGGGTGTCCCTGCCCATGGCGGAGGGTTGGAACTAGATGGGCTTTAAGGTCCTTTCCAACCCAAACCATTCTATGATTCTGTGATGATTCTATGACTAAATCTCTGTTTCAGCAAGCTGGGGAAAAAAAAATGTTGTTTATTTTCCTTAAAAGGTCCAAAACCCTCAAAGCTGACTAAGACCCAGGCCACATTTGGTATCTCCAGCACAGCAAGCAAGGAGAGCTGGAGTGCAGTTCTACATTCTACCAGTTCCAACTCTATGAGCATCTCCATTTCCAGCCCACCTAATGCTGTCATTGGACGTTACAAGCTGAGTGTTCAAAGTACTTCAAGTGGCAGCTCCTCTCCAACAAGCCTTGGCACTTTTGTTGTGCTCTTTAACCCTTGGTCTTCAGGTATGAACATGTCTAATTTCCCCTGAAAGAACTAAATTGCTTGTAGCTTCATTAATATTTGTTGCTTCTCCATTTGATCTATACTTCTTTAATACAGGAGCTGAACATTCACCACATAATGTATCAGTGAGAAAAGAAAAAGGTTTAACAGTTTCTTAGGACCTTCTAGTACATAAAATCAGCCCTGTATCATGTGCTTACTGGAGAGCTCCTTGCCCTAAAAGATTAAGTTCTTAACTTAAGCAGATTAAGTTCTGCTTTTGTCAGAGCTTCCCTGCTTCTGCACAGGTTTGGAAGAGTGTGTCTGGTCTCTGTAGAACCAAGAAAAGAGTCATATCTACTAGCTGCCTCCTTCTCCAGTGTGTCATGACAGTGTCATGCCTCTGTCTTCACTCAGACACCCCCCCCACCTCCTTCTCTAATTATAGGAAATCCTGACTTTCATGATCTGTTTATAACAGCAAGAATAGCAAAAGGGTGGATGTCTGCAAGCATTCTTATCATTGGAGGCCAAGGCTCCTAAGGTTTTATTTTCGCTGCTGTGGTTGTACATATCTGTTTTGGCTTTCCAGGTGATGATGTGTTCATGTCTAACAAGGCTGAGTGTGAGGAATATGTGCTAGAAGAGTTTGGCATCATTTTTGCGGGCAACAAAAATCGTATCAGCAGTTTCGGATGGAACTTTGGCCAGGTAAATGCAGCACTGAAACACCAGACAGTGTTTCGTGCTCTGAGTTTCACATGAACTGGGTGACCAGGGCTTGTTTGCTTTTTCCAGTTCATTGCAGTCATACACCTCTGAAGAGCAGGAGTCTGGTATTGAAGTCAGAACTCATGCCAAGCCCTGTTATACTGATTAATGTGAGGATTTGTAATTGACTACTCAGTGATATGACCTAGGGCTCGGCGGTGCAGCCAGCAGAAACCTTAGTGTCTGCTGCATAGTAAAGTACTGTAGCAATGCTGAGAGGCAAAGTCCTGGCCTTAAGTCCACAGATTCCAAGTTTTGAAAAGGTCTTTGATTTCTAATCTTCACAGTTTGTTGAGGTCACATTTTTATGTGGTAATTCCTGGCTGAGCTGCAGCACTTAATTCGGTGATTAAAAAAAAACTATTAAACACTTATATGGCTCTACTTATCCTGATTTTTAGTAATCTGTGTTTCCAAAACACTAACTTATTTCTGTAACATAGTTTCAAGAAGATATTATCAATATTTGCCTTTCCATGCTGGATCGAAGCTTAAACTATCGTCAGGATCCTGTCACAGATGTATCTCACCGAAATGACCCCAAATATCTGGGCCGCGTTCTCAGTGCAATGGTAAGCAACATGTTCAAAAAGTCCAACTTACAAATTGTTCTTTTAAAGTAGTTAGTGAAAGTAAGTACGAACACACTTCTCAGAAAAATTTAGGCCACTGTATGCACCAAAAATGTGGGCCAGAGAAACACCTAAGTGGCCCTCTGATCTCAGCCTGCTAGATTTCATCTCATCTGTGGTATTTCTGATACTTACTACTTTGATGATCCAGTAGTCAAAACAAAAGTATTAGACACGGGGTGGTATGTTGAGGGACCAGTCCCTTGGAGGTCTGTAGTCCAATCTCCCTTTTGAAGTGGAACTATAGTGGTACTAGATCAGCTCAGACATGGATTTGTCAGGCTGCCTTGAAAATCTCCAAGGATGGAGGTTTCATGGCCTCTCTGGGTGACCAGTCCAGAGCTGCACTACCCTCTTACTGAGGAATTTTTCTTTTATGTCAGATATGATTTTCCCAAACTACAACCTTCTGCTGTTGCCTCTGGTTACATAACCTGTCAGAACAGAGAAAAGTTGGACTCTGACAACTTAGTATGTTCCATTTGAGTAGTTGTAAGCTGCTATTACATTCCCCTTATCCCCTTCTTAACCAGACTGAACTAGCCCAGTGCTCTCAGCTTCTCCTTGTAGAGTGTGTGCTCCAGGGCCCTGACCATCTTGGTAGCCCTCTTCAATGTCTCCACATCCCCTTGAACTGAGGGACACGAAACTGGAGACAGGATTCCTGGCACAGCCTCACTAGGATAATTAAAGGGGTCTAACAGCTTCCCTCAATTTCCTGGTTACTTTTCCCAATGTAGCCTACAGCGGGCTTTCCCTTTATGATGAGAAAGTACTGTTGGCTCAAATTCAATCTGGCATTTGCTGTAACTCCCAGGCCCCTTTCAGATGGGCTGCCACTCAGCCAGCTGTTTCCAAGCCTGCACCAATGCATGGGGTTATTCTACCCACAGTTCCAAAATCTACACCTTTTCTTCCTGAACTTCATGAGGTTTCTGTTGATGCAGTACCCAAGATTTTCAAGGTGACTGTGTACCATTCGTTGTGTCAGCCACTTCCCCTAATTTAATGTAAATTTGCTGAGGGCTCACTCCATCATGATCCAGGCACATTATGAAAGCTTAGCTGCATTATATGCTTTGATGATGCCATTCAATCATACAGTGGTAAAGTTGCCACTTAGTATCAGGAGGGTTCACTGAAAACTGGTGTTTGCCTTCTTGCCTGGTGCTGCTGTACTTGAGTGGGAGAAATAGTGATTAAATGCTCTCCATTTCTTGAGAGGACTCATATTTTATTTCCTTGAAAAGGTAAGGCTTCTTCCTGAAGGCCAGCTGCATGAAGCTGTGACTTTTGTCCACGAGAATGTCATTCGAGGCTTTTCTCCTGCCTGCTCCCCTACCACTGCTAGATTTGTTGTAAACTCTTAGTTTATCTCATCATAAATTTAGTGAATATTTTTACAGGTCAATGCCAATGATGACCAAGGAGTGCTGCTAGGAAACTGGAGTGGAAATTATGATGGTGGGAGAAGTCCAAGCAGTTGGACTGGAAGTGGTGAAATCCTGCTAAACTGGAAGAAATCAGGATTCAGACCTGTTAAATATGGACAATGTTGGGTCTTTGCAGCAGTATTGACTACAGGTATGTTTTATGTCATGTACATAACTGTCACTGCAGAGATTCTGTTGAAAGAAGCACTAATAATGATCCCTACATGAAAGTCTTTCAAGACATTGTTATGTTATATCAAATGTCATATTCCAGAAATACTGCTTTCTGACTATGGTTTTCTATTCACTCTTCAGTGCTTAGATGTCTGGGGATTCCCACGCGTACAATTACAAACTTCAGCTCTGCCCACGATGCAGATGGAAATCTGCGCGTGGATGAGTTTTATGATGCTTCTGGAAATCATTTGGAGAGGTCCGCTGACAGCATATGGTAAGGCTTTATGATATTTATTAGTAGGATCTATCAGTGCCTATAGAGTCTTTAGGTGCAAAGTTTAGATTCTGATGACAAATGCTTTATTACCTTCTTAAAAATTGCCTTAGAAACAACTAGATACACACAGGGTAAATAAAAGAACACTACAAAATAATATTGCAAAACATGGTGTTTTCACTCTTTCTCGGTTAAACAGAGAATTGTGACATGAGTTACAACAGCTAACTGAAGCCAGGGCAGGCAAAATTACAGTTACACAATGCCACAAATGACTGAAAATTTGTGATACTATGCTGGAAATATCAAACAGTGGGACTTGACTTAGTTTGGAACTATTCTTCAAAAACAGTTCACATTAAACTGTAAAAGTTCAACAAAACTAGCTTCTCTGCCTTTTTTTTTTTTTGCAGTGATATCATTTGCAGTGAAAATAATTTAATTATTGTCACTATTAAACATCAAATGCAATTCAAACAAGCTTTCATTCAGCAAAGAACAGGTGCAGTCCCTCACTTTTTGCCTTGTTTACTCCCCTGCTTGTTCTGGACCCATTCTAAATATAAGTGGTCAGTATAACTGTAGCATTGTGCTATAAGGAAAACAGCTAAAACTAAGGAGGTGCACGTGCTCAGAACTTTTGGAGAAAAAAAGGCTCAAGACATTTTGTGTAATTTTACAAATTTGCTTTCTGCCCTTGAACATTTATGTCTGTTCCACAATGCAATTTTCAGCTCCTGTCTGGTTAATATAGTCAGGATCACAGTGGAAGTGGCCAGTCTCAGATAAGAACCTATGCAAATTAAGGTATTTAATACATTTAACTAAGATGGCTGATTAATGGATGTGAACAGGAATTTAGAAACACATATTAGTAGCTTACTTTGTTCATTCTTGCACATAGGAATTTTCATGTCTGGAATGAAAGCTGGTTTTCCCGCAGTGACTTGGGCCCCTCATACAGTGGATGGCAAATTCTGGATGCAACTCCCCAGGAAGAAAGTGGAGGTACCCAGGTTTTATTTCAGGAATAATGTTGAAAAATTATAAAGTCAGTCACTTTCAGAGAGAAGTGGAAAAAAAAATAGTAAAACCATTGTAAAAGTAATTTCTTACTCTGCTCAGAAGCAGAGTGGCATTTAAAAATACTTTATCTCTCACATTAGCAAAGCCTCAGATCATCTGTGGATGCCAAGAAACAAATTAGACTTCTAGGAGCAGTCTTTTGCAGCAATTCTTATATTTCCAATGTAGGTATCCAGAGCTATTGAAAATCAAGGGGTAACAGAAAATAAATTGAGTGTACTTTCAGAATAAACTCCAGATAAATTGATGATTGGCCTGGTATAAGGGTCTATGTGGATGAAATGGCTAGAATGGGACAACAGCACTGGGCAATTCAGAAGTCATTGATAAATATCTGTCTAGTAATCTGCTTACTGTCAAAGAGTTGATTAGGTCCAAATTATTTTTTCTTGATGCTGTAGGAATTTATCAGTGTGGTCCTGCCTCACGGAACGCCATCAAAGAAGGAGATGTAGATCTGGATTACGACTGCCCATTCGTATTTGCAGAAGTGAATGCAGACTGTATGTACTGGAACTACGACCCTGCAACTGGAAAGAAAACATTAATATTTTCTCAGTCTACCACAGTTGGCCAATCCATGAGCACAAAGGCAGTTGGTAGAGATGATCGCGTAGATGTCACCAATGATTATAAATATGAAGAAGGTAAACAACATCATTCTGGTTCTTCTGGTTACAGAGATGTTTCATTCCCACCTGTATATAAAATTTAGGTTAGGAGTCTTTTAGTGGGCAATTTTGGGCATCTATAAGGTAGGAGCAAAATTTGTATTTGGTTTATTCAGTTCTACCAGAAAAGGGAAGAGAAATAAAGAGTAAAAAACACTGCCTTGCCCTTTCTGATATGAAGCTGCTTTGGGGGACCTAAATAAGGCAAGTCTGTAAGTACAGACACTATGTTCTGCTGGCTTCTCTCTAGCACTCATGTAAAATAAGAGATGCATGTTAACTGTTGAGAATAATTTTCATGATTCTCTCTGACAGGCTCTAAAAAAGAAAGAGATATTTTTAAAAAAGCCCGCAAGAAGCTGGGACTTGAGGATAAATTTGATCCTACAGCACCAACACCACAGGAAATCGATCAAAAGCCTGACATCTCAGGGAAGTTCAAGGTGGATGGCTCTATAGAAGTTGGCAAAGATCTCAATCTAATTCTGGTTCTTGCAAACTTACAGTCTGATGCTAAGACTGTTGATGTAAATATGACTGCTTGGAGCACTGTGTACACTAGAAAACCAGTTAGGGAGATCTGGAATGACTCCATATCTATCACTCTGTCTCCTAAGGAAGGTAATTTTTCAAATAACTTTTAATCATAATTGTATAATTGTTTTATCAGTAAATGGGCATTAGAAGCTTGTCAACTTGGTGGAAAAAGCTCTAACAAACTGCAATCTTAAATTTCTGTGCAGAAAAGGCTGAAAAAATTATTGCACTTAAACATATTGAAAAGGCATGTTTCACAACATAATTGCTTTAAGTGCAAGTCACATTTTGGAAATGTATCTCAGGAGTGAAAAGAAGATGGTAAATAAACATGAAGTTTCATTTAACAAAATTTGCGTAAAAAAGATAAGGACAATATAAAAGCATAGAAGTCAACTCTCACTAAATGTGTTGTGGTCAATTATGAGGGATCTTACTGAAAGGTAACAGGACGTGGTTAACAGCAGAAACAAGAAACCTGATCCATTAGCACCTTAGAATGGAATTAAAGTGTGAGGAATAGAAATAGCTGAAATAGCCCACTAAGCTCCACAGAAAAGAAAGTTTGTATCAAAGAACTGCTGAGGACTAACAGGCCTCAGATTTTTTAATTTTTTTTTTTCAGATGAAGTTTGATAACATTATGGAAGAAGTTCTCTACCTCCATATGAGTATTGTTGGAAAGATGAAATTAAGTTACTGTTAGGAGCTTGGGATAATAGATATATCAGCATCTCTAAAGTGAGCTGAAAGATCATTGATTCACAACTGATACTATATTGTATTAATCTTAGGCCTTGAGTCACTAGCAAGAAGCAGAAATAATATTTCATTTCTTTAATATGCAAGTTGACTTCTGGAGTTGGGATCTATCAGCTTCCTCTAAAGCATTAGGAATTAGGCTTTTGGTGAAGACAGAGTTTGTACGCTGAATGGCATTACAGTCATGCAGCACCTTGTGGTGTCTTGTGCTCACACAGGCTGCATTAAACCAGTGGCTGAATTTGCACTCAGCAGAGAGGTTTTTCCCCAGATCTGATGGCAGAGACTATTTGAAAACATTTTTGCCCTCTTCTGGAGGTATGCTCTGTTTGTTAGGATTTGTAGTTAACAAATCTGTTGCTACCGGAAGAGTCTAGGAAATTCACATTGTCCCCATTTTCTTGCTTTCTTTTGTGGGACTTTGCATTGCTGACTTGTCATCTTTCTTGTATTTTTATACCACTGGAAAGTACTGTGTGGCTCACAGTGTTTGCATGGAACATAGCTACTCTACAGTTCTTCTGAACTTGATGTTTATTGTACAAATGGCTAAAAACAAGGAATTGCCTGGATTCAGAGACAAAGGAGATCCCTTCCCATCCAGTATTCCTTGATTTGAATTACAGCATGGAAATTACTGTAAAAACACATGATAATGAAAAGCAGACAGGGCTAGGAAAGACAAAAGAAGCTCGTCTCGATGTATCATGAGCAAATAGGACTGATGAGGCCTGTCAGAGCATGTCCCATAACAAATGGAGTGGCACTGGCAACCTCCTTAAACCCCAGTTGTCTTATCTTTCAGAGCAATTGGGAGGAAAACAAGCCAGGCACTATAGTAGTAGGGATTGGAGGAGGGATAACATTGAAGAAATCACTGTCTATAGCAAACTGATAGATTTGTGTGAATTGAGTTTGGCAGTGATGGCTGAAGGACTTTCTAGTTCCAGACACAGCATAAAAGGAAAATATTAACATTAAGTATGAAACTCTGTGGGCTTATAAAAGGGTGTATCAATTTCTTTCTTTTTTTTCCAGAGAAAGAATTTCCAAGGCATATACCGTATACTGAATATCAACAGCAGTTAACTACAGACAACATGATCCAAGTAACAGCTTTATGTCATGTAAAAGATGGGATTCAAGTGCTAGTGCAAAGAGACATCAGCCTGGACAGTCCTGCCATCGACATACAGGTAAATTGCTTTGCTTTAACTGCAGTGGCAGAGTAGTGGGAAAATGAGCTCTTATAAGCACTTTCTTCCCCAAAAGAGATGTTCTGCTCACATTCTGCCATGGTCCATCATAGCATCTCATAATATCTCCTCTTCTGATGACTGTGAAGGCTCAGACAGGAAAGAATACTGAGAACCTGGCCTTTCAAGCATTTTCTTTGCACAGGTACTTGGTGAAGCAAAAGTAAATGAAGAAGTGGATGTAGAAGTGATATTTACCAATCCTATTGATACAGAAGTGACGGACTGTGTCCTGCAGGTAGAAGGCAATGACCTGCTCAGAGGAATCCTTAAGATAGAGTAAGTATGAGAAATGCCTCCTTCCTGCTATTAGAGATACATGAGCAAGAATGTGGGCATGGATGGCTTAGAACTAAACAGTGGAGTGAGGTAGCATTTTCTTCTTGCTGTAACTTGGGAGGCCAGTCAATGTAACATCTCATAATGAAGCACACAGTTTAGAACCAGCCCTTCATTTAAGCTAGGCTTTGGCTTCATAGTTTGGGAGATCAAATAATTGCTGTCATACCTGGTCAGAACTTGTTTTCCTACCTATCTAGCAGGACCTCACAATTCCAGCAAAAAAACCGTGCTTAGCCATGCAGTAAATTTTGCTGAGGCTGTCTATGCTGCGATAGGCCAGATGAGTTGAACCTTCTTGTGCTGATCATAGGGCCAACAATAGGATACATGACTGTTTCTGTCCATGCTATACCCAAACTATAACATATATTAACCAGGATTTTTTTTTCCCACTTTACTAAACTGGCTGCAAGTGCCAATCTAGGTGTTCGGCCTTCTAAACAATTTGCGTTTACATCAAACAGGTAGACATACATGTAAAAAGCAGATGCACCAGTGTCCCAGCTTTGGGAACAAAAATAAACACAGATTGTTTGACACAGGTTGGGATCTCAAAGGGTGGCACCTCTGAAAAGTACAACCCGAAGCATGCTCCATGCATAGCTATTCCAGACACAATAAATCACCTCCAAGGAGGATAGCTTTTAAAGAACATACTGAACTATGACCAGCAGCTACTCCTTAGATGATTGAGTTTACTAAGGCCTGGAACGTGAACACAGCTGAAATCCATGAGGCAGGAAGAGAATAGGAAAAGTGGTGAATATTACAATAAAAGTTTGGGTTGCGTTTTTTAATAATAATAATAATAAAAAGGCTTTTCCAAAACAAGAACTACAAGCACACTGATTTTCAAGCTCTGCTTTCAGAACTCTACAAAATAATTATGTTAGGAGATTAATAAACAGAGTCAAGAAACTATTAAATGGTGTTGAGATGGTGAATGAGAAGACTGGAATAAAATAGGTTACTTTTACTATAGATCCCAAGTCCGTATTTTATGCTTTTGATTTTATATCTCATCTTGCTCTTTTTCCTTCAGTATTTCACAACTGAAACAGAAAGGTTAAATTTTCAGACTGTCCTCCACTTCGTATATATGCATAATTGCTTACACATAAATTTTGATGTATGCTAGCAAATGCAGTTATTTCTAAAAAATATCTGGGATATGGAAGTGTGCTTTTTAACTGAATACACACACAAACACAATTAAACAAACACACACAATTAAACAAACACACACAGCAACTTAACATTGCCATCTGCGCTTGAGCAGCTAGGAATAGTCTATCCCATAATTTATAAGCTATCCTGAGGGAATTTAGGAACCTCACATTGTCTATCACATACAACTTTGTCCTCAGGCAAAACAAGACCATATGACAGGGTAAGGCTGTTTGGGAACACCATAAACATGACTTTCCAAGAATTACAAAATATTCTGGTTTAAAACATTTTAACTTCCATTCAGAATTTCCTGCTGTGGAAACACTGAGGTGTTCTTGGTACTACAATCTGTTCTAATTCAGGAGTTTGCATTAACATTCTTCATGGTCTCTTTTTTAACAATTCAGTGATGTGTTTTACACCCTCTGTTCTGCATGAAGTAGTCAAGACACTAGTATGTCCCCCTTTGTGTGCTTATCTGGGTCACTGAATAATGTATTTGTGATACCTTAATGCGCAGGTTTGAGGATTTAAATACATATCGGATAGCCAAGTCCTGTATGGTCTTTTCTTGGCCATCCTACACTGAACTAATAGGAATTGTTACTTAAGATGGGAGATGGTTAGTGAAGAAACTCAAGCATGACACATAAGCCTGTTTTCAGCTTATATTTTTCCCTTGTTTCCTATTTTTAGCATACCACCACTGAAAGCCAGTGAGAAATCCAGTACAAAGTTTAAACTCATCCCTTCTGAGACGGGTTCCAAACATCTCGTTGTTAATTTCTCCTGTGATAAATTTGCAGATATCAAGACCTTTAAGATGGTAAATGTTATTGACTAACATGAAGATATACAGTGAGTGGTCTGTGCATGTATAAATTAAACAAAATGTCGTAAGAAATCTTGTATAAGAAAACAATGAGAAAATTAGCAAAACAAAATCCTCACTTCCTGTGATAAGGGGTTACCAACATCATATCATTAACATTTTACGTTGTAATTTTAAATAAACTGAGGAATAGTTGATTCTTCATTTACTGTTGTGAGTGTCCATGTTATTAAAAAGAGCATCTTACCTTCTATTCAGACACAATTTGACTTTTGTCTGGTTTTCTTTGGAAATCATTCTTTCTGGCTCCAGATCTCTCCGCACAAACATTCATAAACTCATAGAATTGTTTTGGTTGGAAAAGACCTTTAAGATCATCAGGTCCAACCATTAACCTAGCACTGCCAAGAAAACTCATTTTTACACATTCAAAGCCTTATACAGTGGACTCGCAAAGCGGTGCTTCTCCTTACTGCAACCACAATATTAGAAAGTAGCCAGGATGAATTGCACGATCGAGGTTATTTAGCTTTGTCTTTTTTGCTGCAAAGACTGTCCTGACATTTTTCCTTTTTTGGTAAATCATGGTGACCAAATAAGGCATAGGAAATGTTCAAAAGGAATTAGGGTGGTGTCTGAGTGAGAGCCATTTGACAAACACGTTAGATAATTGTCCAATTCAACATACATGATAGTTTTGCATGCTGGTATTTTTGCACTTGCTGCCTTTCTTCTTTGGGAATTGAAGGGAGGGTAATCTTAAGTCTAGGGATATTTTGACTTGAGAAGAGTTAGGAATTCTTCACTGTAGGTTGTGTGTCAGGAAGTCATCTTTCAGAGTTCCAGTTTCATAAAGCTTACCTCAACCCTTTATGGGAGGATAGGTACAGGTAAAAAGCTGGGTTCCAGGAACAAGTGCACTAGGTGTAGCCCAGTGAGTGACTTGGTTTATGGCCAATAATTGTACAACAGTATGTCAATCTCAGACTGAAATTGATCTGTGTAGATGAAGTGAATGGAAAGCCAAACTACTGCTCTATGGCACTTTGGACCGCTGGGCCAGGAAACCAGCAAAATCTTCACAAGCACGTGGCGCCAGCTCTGCGCCCCCACTTCCAGCACAGAGTCCCTGCAACGTGCCGTAGGGAGTCCTCGCTGCTGCAGGAGCAGCCCAAGCTCAGACTGGCTACAAACTTCTTTTGTCTTAGTAGTCTGCAGGACTGCCCACAGTGGTACCCTCTCTTTTCTTCTCCTGATGTTCCTCAAGGCTTGCCAGAGCCAAGAGGACCAAACGGTAGAAGTTCAAGCTCAATCACAGCCTTGGATTTAGAATGCTGATATATGCTTAATGATTTCTTTTTACATCTCTTGTATGCATGAAAACAACCAGACCATGCTAAAGTCAAGTGAATTGCACTAGCAAAATGAGAGAAGCTTGTAAATTTGATCTGTAGGGGAATTAAAGGAAGGCAACACCCTTCCTCTGCAACACCTCACATGCATACGAAGTTAATGTGTCTAATTAAATGTGTGCCTGCTTGGGTACAGACTCACAGAAGGGATTCTGCAACATTTTTGTGGAAGTTATATAGATCTCCTCTTTCAAATAAAGAGCAGCAACAATACAAGTGTAAGGTGCAATATGGTTACCCTGAGGATATGATAGTACAAAACTCAAAAACCAGACAAAATTACTAAGGAGATGAATGAAATAAAAGAGTATGCTCTGAATGTTAGCAAATGCACTGGAATTTCAAGGCTCTGAAACAAGGGAAAAGGAGGAACAAAATATTTTGAACCATTTTGGATGATGGGTGGGTGGAATTGAGCTAGGAAAAACACCTGCGACAATGTTAAGACATTAGTCACTTAGGAACCATGACCGCTGCATTCCAAAGAGATGACAAAAGCAGCTGCTGATGCTTTGCTGCGGTGAAGGTGCGGACTGGCAGGTACCAGGCTGGGATGTAGGCCAGTCTGAGAGAGGTCCTGGTGCTTGTGGTGAGCACTGCTGTGGGCGTGTCACGCAGGTGAAGGAGGTGGTTGCAGCCGAGACAGAAAAAGTGCTCTGAGATTTAATTACTTGGGTGAGTAGCAAGGAAGAAGAAAGGAGACAGTCATACTCCAGCGGGAGCAATGTGTAACGTCTGAAGCAATCACTATAAGTACCGAACGCCTGAACTTAAGAACTGGTTGATGCGGTTTGTCACTAGGGCTGTGTGTGAAGATCAGGTAACATCAGAGGCTTGTGGCTCTTATGGTTTCCAAGGAATATGAATTAAGGAAAAGAGAAAAAGACCAACTGAAGTAGCTGTGAACATCAATCAAATCCATTTGAGGCGATTCCTGGAACAAGTTTTGACAGCCTGAACATCCCGGAAACTTCCAAGAGGAGGAAGGACCTCTGATTTATAATGTAAGTGGAAATCCACCATACCAGATATACTGCTGCCAAGTATAAAAACTCTTAATGTTTTTCTTTTAGGATAGGGCTAGCATAATGTCATATAAGTAAGACTCTTTTAGTCTTTGTGGTATGAAAAAATTTCTCAAAAAGGTGCAAGAAACCAATGTTTTGGTAAAATCAACCTTACAAACAGCTGTTGGAGCTTAATCTGTGCTTCTTTTTCAGGTTGTTTTTTTTCTATGTAACTTAAAATTCAGATTAATTTAAGTCTTTACTGAGTACTAAAACATGATCAGTGGAGCTGCAGAATCTTAAAGAGCTAAATATTCCTCCACAAAACAATGCCATTTTATTGCCTCTACACTTTTAAGTGAGGGTACAAAAATACAAATAAGTATATTTACAGTTGTGAAGATAGACAGGCTTAGAGTTTGCACTGATAAAACTACTCATGATTAATAGTTAGGGGGTTTCTTGAAATAAAACTTTTGCTGAAATAGTAGTTTGGAGTTGGCTAGCAGCAGGTAAAGAGACATTTGTTTCTGGTGGGAGTTTATAATTTCACCTGTCAGGGGAGATAATTTGAGACCCAAAAAAACCCTCTAAAACCAACTCACAGGTGTTGAACAAAACCAGAAGTGACATTAACCAATCTGGAAGTTAAGTAATCAGGAAATGCTCCCTTTTCCTTCAGATGGCTTTTACGTCCCACCACACTCCCCATTTCCACATCCTTAAAGATAACTTATTCATGGCACACCTATTATCCTTTGTAGGAAGTTCTTCTTGTCTTGGGATTCAAGAGAACGCATTTCCTCTGAGTAAATAATTTTGGTATCTCCTCCCATAATTACACCCACGTTGAGTAGGAACATTGGCATTAGGCATACATATATTATAGGAACTAGTTAATTCGTTTGACAAGTCTACAGGTATTAATAACAACTGCTAAGTACCTCTCTCTTCTCTCAAATTTCAGTTGACAGCACGAAAAGATTGCTGGGTTCTTTCTTTTTATGATTAATGTGACTTGGACATCCCTGAAGAACAAAGTAGAAGTTGTATGCAATTCTCATAAGCTGAGGGAATGGCAGGTGAGTTCTGCGTGTCATTTGCTTCCCTTCGGCAGGTACTTGATTCAGGACTGTTTCCTTAAGATACATGCCCTGTAGGTATCTCCTCAGATTTCTTATCTGAAGGAAATTTTATATTGTAATTTGTTCTTGCACTTCATTTTCAAAGTTTTATCGTTGTTATTAAGACCTGTTTGAGAACAATTTTTGAGCTAAGCAGATGATATTTGGGGGGAAAAAAAGAAGAGAAATTCCTATTCAGAAGGCACCATGCAGAACTCCATCTAAACTCTTTATTTTTCAAATGCTATTTCAGAGAACTGGTATTCTTTGTATTAACAAAATTAGCGTAATCCATCCTAATGGAGCTGTGAGCATGGACCCTATAGATGGGAATTCAAAGATGTGTTGAAACCCTACCAAAGGAAAACAGTAATGACAATATCTGCTTTTTGAAGTTTAAAATGAAGATGATTATTGAATTGGGCAATTGCAAAGCAGGATTCTCTCAAAGTTTAATGATGAAAAAAAAATTTCAAATCAGTTTTTAGAATGTTGCTTTACAGGGAAAGCAGCAGCCTACTGCAGGCCACTGTTGTCCCAGACAGTCATGCTAAAGATTCTCTTTTTCAGCCCATTGACACTTAACTCACATTACTTCTTTGTGGTCTTAGATTATAAAGAAAAAAAAAATCTTCTTGAATTTAGTTACGGCACTTTTTTTTTTTTCATAAGTTAGATTTTACTTCTACTTTTCCAAAGTTTATATGTAAATTGTCCATTATTATGTAGCTATATTGTTTCAGATCTGACTTAGTATTTGATTGCTATACTATATGGTACAAGATAGACTTGAAAGCTTGTTTGAAGATCCCTACCATAATAGTGCATGGTGCCATAAGCCTTAATTCATCCTTTGCATCCTACTTTTGTTGTTCTTATTGTTTTCTTTTGAATTCCCTTTAAAATGGTGGCGGTCATGTCCCCTCATCCCATCCCTGTCCCCCCCCAGCCTCAATGCATTTACGATACTAGCATTAATAAAAGTGATTTGGAAGAATCTTCACCAACATACTTGCCCTGAGCATTTGCCAAAACTCGCAGCACAATGCTCCAGGGGTACTCTGGAGTCTCAGAGGGCAGATATAAACACAGAGGACAGAAGCATGAACTATAGAGGGGAAAACTATCTTGCAAGGAAGATCATATACATACTTGCTTGCCAAAAAGGTAGTTTAGCATTTAAGGTGGCAAGAGCCACTCTATGGGTTTCAAACCACAGACCATAATTACATTATGTGTGCAGGAGGACACGATACAAGAGAACCCCAAGCAAACTACAAGTTATCAGAACTCCCCTAGGACATGAAGGTAGTGCCTACTAGAACAGGAATCCCAGTGGCCCAGCTGTCACTTTGGACAGGGCTAAATTCAGTCAGACTGATTTCTTTGTGAAAAGTTCCAACTTAGGTCCCGAAATACCTCTTGTTCATTTGTGTAAGACAGATGATCTCTCACTACACATCTTTCCCTGCTCTAGGCCAAATGGCATCAGGATGGAAGCAGGAAAAGTAAGATATCCTAACAGCCATTTCTGGAATCCTGAAAAGAAACATGCTGAAAATGTAGGGGGGCTACAGGCCACTGTATTTGGGGCTGATAATGAAATTACACTGTTTTTCTAAGTCAGTAATAAAACAGCATCCAGCACTGTATAGGAAGTATATAAGTCCTTGGTGTATGACAGCCCTGTAACAAAACCCGAGCAAAAATTTCTATTATTGACCACTAGATTTAATGAATTTAACAGTGTCTGTTTTTCAGTTGCCCTTCCTCTGGTAAATGATAACTGCTCTTAACCTCATCATGCCACTTACCAGCAAGTGACTTCTTTCCATGCTGGCTGCTTCTTCATGTCTTTTTCTATTTTACAGATCTGACACCAACACATATCAGCTGGCAGCCATCAGTAAACGCAGGCTCACACCATACTGACAGATATGCCAACACTGAGTTGACCGTGAGGCGAGGACAAGGGTTCACTATTACCCTGTACTTCAACAGACCAAAGCAGACTGAGGAGAGCCTAGCATTTGTCACTGAAATAGGTAATGCTCCCTTAGCTTAATCCATGTTCTCATAGCACTGTAGTCTCTATCCCTTGTAGTTCTCCCCTTATTCTATTTAGAGATGCATTTTTTTTCTTCATGTATTTTTAATGCTCCCCCCCTCAACGTGCTCATTTCAAGTGTGAGGTTAATATTGAAACCACACTCTGGAATGGAAACCAATTACCCCTTCTTTCTGGCAGGGCCATCCCCCTCAGAATCTCATCGTACAAAGGCCGTA
Source organism: Aramus guarauna (assembly GCA_013400195.1). Taxonomy (NCBI): domain Eukaryota; kingdom Metazoa; phylum Chordata; class Aves; order Gruiformes; family Aramidae; genus Aramus; species Aramus guarauna. Next base: position 215,982 of record VXBL01000717.1, read on the forward strand.
TTTAACCTCTCCGAGGTGGGGGCAAGTGGCTGGAGTGCTGTCGAAGGACCCACCGAGTCCGGCTATACGAACTTTACGATAACCAGCCCAGCCAATGCTGTCATTGGACGATACAATCTCATCCTCCAGGTAACCTCAGGGAACAAGATCTTCTCCAGATTCCTGGGGCAGTTTGTGTTACTCTTCAACCCTTGGTGCCCGGGTAAGTACCGTGACTTTGCTCTTGAACGTAACTGACTTGTTTGCTTTCATATCTGCACAGTGAGCTCACTCGTCAAGTTGTCTCTCTTTGGGTCACCAGCAGCAGCAATCTCAGCTATCTCTTCAGAAATCTGGGTTTGCCACATTAAAAAGCTGCTGCTGCCGCACACCCTCACCCTCCCTTTATTCTAATTAAATGTGATGTATAGGGTGATATTATAGATTCTTTCTTCAGGACTGAGCAGATCACTTTTTTCTGTAGACGAGGGCTGACAGACTTTGATTAGTGTCTGTACTTCTCAGAACATACAGTATAGCAAGCACACAGTAACATCCTTGATTGGTCCTAAATGAAAGCAAAACTGCTCTTGTAGATGCTAACTGCAAAGACAATAGTCCAACTAACTTTATAAAAACTGGTAGAGGACTAATGTGAAGAAGATTGGCATTTCCCATGTCTTTCATCAGGGGTTGAAAAGGGAATCTCTTGCTGCTCCATTTTTTTATTTCTGAAGCCTCAGCGCGTTGTAGAAGAAATGCAATTGCCTAAACTCAGATTTTCCAAATAGGTGATAATGTAGAAACCTAGATTAGCCTTAAAATATACCACTCGAGTTAAGGAAGCTCTTAGCCAGCCAAGTGATTAAACAGCTTATGAAAGAAAAGTAACCACAATCATCCACTTGTTTCTTCTGTGACCATATATTAGTCAAGGGCCACTAACAAATATGTCAAGAGCCAAGATGAAAAAGGCTGCTAATTAGCTCAGCATGTCTTGGAAGTCAGAAATAATTATAGAAGTACATTCAGAAAACTCAGACTGTCTCTGCATAGATAGTCCTGAGGGAAAAACCTTCCCAGAACCTTCTGAAAGATCACTTGTGGTCTAACTTCTAATTGATGGAAACCACACTGGACTGAAATACTTGATAGCTCCTGAACTGGAACACCAGAGTAGCAGTGGTCATGAGACCAGGCAAATTGTTCTCAGATAAAAACTGAGAAAAATTAAGCTGTGCCATTCCAGTTTAAAACTAATGATTTTGTAGATTTATCAGACAATGCAATGACCACTGCCAAACATAAGGGAGTATCCTTAAAGTAGGATGCTGCTGAATAAGCTTCTGCAGAGTAGAATAGCTCCCTGATCCTGTCAAAGAGGAACAGATTCAGTCTGAGGGTTTGTTACCACTATAATAAGTGTCATAGCAGAAGGGAAATAGAACATTTATTTTCTCAGCAAAGGATAAATGGCGTATCTGGTCTGCAGATATTTCATTAAGCTGGAAAAGAGAGGAATTAATTTATAAACTGTAATATCAATAAAGAACTATTTATAAGGAAACAGTCAGGACCAGAGATGAAAGGAAAAGCACTGGGTTGGAGAAAATCTGCTAGTGGATCTTTAAATGTCATCTGAAAAAACACTCTGATGAAATGGTTGATTACTGACTTTGATATGCTGATGTTAAGCATCATTGTCCATACAGAGATGGGCTGGGATACTGGCCGACCTTAGAGACTGGAGTAGTTGAGAAGGGATAAGACATAATAATACAAAATAGAAGACCATATGTTTAGGAAGAGATAACAATAATTTCAATGGCAGATCATCTAGCTGCAAATCATGAAGAGTGTGAAAGTACTTGTTAATCAAAGAATGAGAACTAAAGTGAAATGGCCCTGAAAAAGGCAAATACAATCTTAAACTGTATAAGTGAAAACAGTTACTCAAATTTAAATATTAATGTCATTGTACAAGGTGGCAAGATCTTACTTGGAATTTTCTTTCACTTCATCTTTCCTGAACACGCATTGTGAATTAGAACATGTTCAGTGAAGGGTTACTAGGATAACTGAACACAGGAAAAACCTTTGGGACAAGAGAAAATTTCTAGTTTAGCAAGCTGAAAGCAATTAGTTTCACAGGTCATATCTGAAATAAATACACAATTTGGACACAGAAAATACTGATCTCACCATAATGGTAACAAACCAATAAACTTATTAATTCAGTAACATATTTGTTTCAAACCTGTAGATGTAAAAAAGCGACGTTTTAGTATAGTCTCTAAGGACATTTAAAGGGAAATCTAAGATACTTGCAAGCCAGCCCCTGATAATGGTGAATTATATCCTAATGCTATTGAAGGAATGTACAGTTAACTATTAGAATAAAGAGTGCTAATCATTAATTTCAATGAATGATCATACACCACTTATCTACAGCTCACAAGTGAACACATCAATTGTAAAGCTTAAGTGATAAAAGGATATGTATGTTTGAGAATTTTGTAGAATGTATATTTTTCCCTAGATGTCTGATACTTGTCACTTGTTTCTGTGGCAAAGATTATATGAAGAAATTACTAGAAGTATACCTATGTTAAAAAGCATACTTACATATTGATTAGAAACTATCAATAGAAATTTACATCCTGCTTGTTTCTCACTATACCAGGATAAACTTTAACTTGAGAATGAGAGGACAGAATATATAGTAACTTAGTATTTTGTATTAGAAGGAATTAATTTAATAAAGAATTAGGTCTATAGTGATCTGTCTTTCTATAACTGTCAAAAGAGAGGACTATCGAGGCTGATTGCATTTTTTTTTTCCTTGTCTGCTGAGAGTAACAGAAGAAGGGGTTGTTACTGTTTAGTCATATTTGAAGGAAGAGATTTGTTGTGATGTGTTGTGGGGTTTTTTTTCCTTTCTACCTTTTAAACTAATGTTAATTTTGCTCTGAGTTATTGGTAGGAATAGTATTGTTATTAAAAAAAAAGGTCAAAATATACTTATTCAAAGAACTGGCTCTAGAACATTGTACTTGAGAACATATAAGCCTTAAAAAAAAGAGGTTCTTCAAGAGATTAGAGAAGGACATTTAGATTGCTCAGAGTCATAAACTCATAGGGCTAGAAGGATCTTAGAAAGTTATCTAGTCCCACACCATGCTCTAAGGCAGGTTCAGTTTAGTACTTAGGTTATTCCTGACAGACAGATCTGGAATTCCTTCTTAATGGTCAGCCATTAGGGAAGCTCCAGTACCTCCCCCAGCAATTCACCCCAATAAAACACTAGCTTTTCCATTAGAATTTTTTCCTATTAAGTAACCAAATCTTTTTTGCTTTGATTTCAGCATATAACTTCTCACCCTACATATGATAGACATTAAGAACAGATTTCATGCCCCCCAGTCCCATCTTCTTCACAAAAAATTCTGGAATTGGTTACCATGCTTGCCCCATTCCTCATGCCCATTTTTTTCTACCTTAAATAATTCTGAGTCCATTCGTAAGTTTTATTTTCTTCATAAATTGTATTTTCAGGATAGCTGAGCATTCTCAGTGCTCCTCTCCCTCTTTTCAACTGGTCCACACCTTGAAGTGCAGCACCTGGAACTGCACACAGTTCTGCAGGCCAATGCGGGCCCAAAAGCTTGGGAAGCAACAATGATGATATTATATAAAAAAAATAATAAAGTGTGGACAGCCACTACAAAAATAGACTTATATAATGTGATATAATTTTAAAAATAAATTACACCATCTTTTTGTTTGCAGGAAGGGAAGGATGGGAAGTTGCTATAGGAAGGTAAAGAAGTTGGCTCAATAAAATAGAAAAGCTGATTTTGATATATACTTCTGGAAATCATGAAGCTTTCAGAAAATAATTTTAAACATTATGAAATCAAACATAGAGCTAAGTAGATATTGCTGCCTAAAGAGCCATCAAAACAACCTAAACATCTGTGGGAAGCCAATGCTTTCATAGCAGCTACATACAGTGCCATAGACTGGGGAAACCAAGGAGTATCAATGAAATTAAAGTGAATGGTTAAGCAGGCTAGCCTACTAACATTTCTGATAGCACTTTGGATCAGAGATCTTCATTTAGGAATCTTAAAACAAGATGAACACAACTGGAAAACAGAGAAAACTTATCCATGTGATTCTTTTCAAACATCTATTCTACTTCTAACTACTGTGAGAAGGCTGAGAAATCCAGTGAGCTAGCCTGGACTTTTCTCCATCTTCCTCACAAAAATATAATGTACAAACAGGAGACATTTCGATAATACACGGGCTACACTAAAATTAGGGGAAAAAAGTTAAGTAATATAACATAGATTCCCTGGGCCATGTAAAATAACAGGCATTTTCACTGAACTGTACATGTTCAGGGAGCTATAACAATGCGTTTTCCAAATAGTAGTTTTCCCCTTGCTAAATCAAGATACAAATGTTTTTGAAAGGTTGCTAGTGTTCTCAGCTTTAAGCGTAAAAGCATGTCCAACTCGGTTTTCAGGTGATGATGTCTATATGGCTAATGAAAGTGAGAGACAAGAATATGTTCTCAATGAAAATGGAATAATTTTTGTGGGCAACGCAAAGTACATGGAAGCAAGAGGATGGTACTATGGACAGGTAAGCCATAAGAAATTCTCTTGGGCTCTTATTCAGTCTCCAACAGCATTTCCTCATACCGTTATTTGCCCCTCCGATAGGCATGCCTACCTATATGAAAACCAAACAAACCTGGCCTTACTTGTGGTTTGCTCACCGTGTGCCTAATAGGACTTTGGTGTGAGAGATGGGTTAGCACAGCACTGCAGCTAGGACTGAACTCTACATGTGTTTGAAGCACATGGTACAAGTGTGGACCTCATCTATGACCAAAGCATCCACAGTGCAAGTGACAACATACTTGTGTGGCTCCGACACACTATTTTTGTAACGCAGTTAGAACGGGCCAGAACTCACATTGACATAGAATCACAGAATGGTTTGAGTTGGAAAGGACCTTTAAAATTCATCTAGTCCAACCTCTCCGCATTGAGCGGGAACATCTTCAAATAGAAAAAGTTGCTCAGCACCCCTTCCAACCTGACCTTGAATGTTTCCATAGTTACAACTCAAGAGAATCTAATAATTGCATTCAGAATAAGCTTGGCAGTTTGAGTTTTACTGCAGTCCACTTTTCTGATGGCAAAAGGCATCCTGCCAGATTTTTGGTTTATTTAGTTAGCCTTGTCTTTAGCCAATATTGCAGTGTGAACCGCACACTACTGTCTTTGTGCCTCACTGTGCCTATCACCTTTGGGCTGGAATATCTTAGAAAGTAGGAACTGCAGTGGAATCTCCTCTAATTCTGTTTGTGAAACTATCTATTTTCTTAAAAATGTATCTTATCTGATCACAGTTTCAAGATCAGCTTCTAAACATCTGTCTCACCATGCTTGATCTGAGCCTGTACTATCGTCAGGATGCAGCCATTGATGTATCCCGAAGAGGAGATCCTAAATATGTGGGCCGAGTAATCAGTTCTATGGTAAGAAATGGACAACTTAATCCGAATTCCACATGCTTAATACCACTGAGACTCAGCCACCTGCACCTCTAGCAATATAATTAACTAGATATGGTGTATTACACACTATTGATTTTGTGCATTCTGTCCATTGGCCTATTTTCAGATCAATGGAAATGATAATGATAATGGAGTTCTCCTGGGAAAGTGGCAAGGAAGTTTCCATTCGCATGAGAATCCATCAAGATGGGATGGCAGTGTGGTAATCCTCCAGAAATGGCGTCAGGACAACTACAAGCCTGTTCAGTATGGCCAGTGCTGGGTTTTTGCAGGCGTGATGTGTACAGGTAAGCTTTGAGAATAGAGGACTGTGGTGAAATGGAGGCATTTGTGACCTCTGGTTTTATCAAAACTGCAAAGCAGTTAATTCTACAAGAGGAACAGTGCTCTGAAGACTGCAAATGCTGAAGAATCACAAAATACTTAGACACTTAACTTTGTTTCTCAGATATTTGTCATCACTGAACTAAAGCTGTGTGTGTTTTTTGTTTGTTTTTTATATATTTCAGTTCTGAGGTGCTTGGGGATTCCAACTCGTTTGGTTTCAAATTTTAACTCAGCCCATGATGTAGATAGAAACCTAAGCATCGATAAGTACTATGACAGCTCTGGAAAGAGTCTTAATATTGGCAAGGATTCCACATGGTAAGTATTATTTCTTGCATCTCACCAATAATTAGAGAGAGGATTTATGAGACTTAAAAACATGAACACTAGTAGTACAAAAGCAACTGAGCAGACAAAGTTTAATACAAATATCTAAATACACTAGGCCTCCATTTGGAAAGAAAATATACTTCATGGTTTTGAGATAACAGTTACTTCAAACAAACCACCAGATCAATTTTTTGCAGTCTCTGACCTCAAACAAGTTGCAACTTTAAGAAGTATGTTTCCATTAACAATGTACCAGTTCCCAAGGCTCTTTTAATTATTGACACCTAACCAGTCTGTCCCTGATAATGCAGCTCAGTATATTCCATGCTCTTAACTGGTTTACTGCTGCCGTAACTTTCTCTCATCACACATCCAAAGCCTGTGTTTCTCAGCTGGGCCTGTCATCCTCCCCAGTTAGAAGGGAGCCTCCCCAAGAGGATTTCCAGCACTCCTTTAGCTAGACCTACCCTTTGTGGGGGAGGAAAAAGGGAGAACAATCCCACCACTCTCCAGACTTGGTTATTGGACGTTGTAGTCCAGTGCTGTAAACTGCAAGAGATCCATGATCATTAATCAAGCCCCAAAATTCGAGTAGCCAAAGAAACGTGCCAATCCTTCAATAACACCATTTTATACTATGGATGCCCTCCAGTTTTAAAATCTTTACTCTGCAGCCACTTTTCAGAAAGTGAACTAGGCCTAAGGGTCTATCATATATCTCAAAGTCGCTGTGCACACTAGGCTTCGCCTGAAGTATTATCTTCACTTAGTCTGCTACATTACACTGAGTGTATGTGGTTGAAGGATATAGGAAGTCTTTCATCTCTTAACTTTGAAAGTATTAGCCTCTGAACAAAATTCAGCCAACATTTTTTCTTTTCTGGGTCCACCTGTAACCTACATTTTACCAATCTTTTGTGCTATCCTGTCAGAGTTTGTGGAACTCATTACCACTGGATGCTGTTGAAAACAAAGCTAGAGAGTTTTTAAACAGGACAAAAGAGATACGTAGAGAATAAGATGACTAACTATCATTAAACCCAGTGGTCTCAATGTAACTTCTAATTCAGAAAGTCCCTAATTCTCTGACTGCAAAAAATTATGGAGTGTAGCAGGGGAAGCGTCATTCTATTCATGTGCTGTTCTTATCTCTTTTCTAAACATCTGCTGCCGCACACTACTATAGATGAGTCATTGGTCTTTATGAGCATTTTATCTGACCCAATATAGCTATTTTAACTTTCTATTTAAACAAATCATTCCCCACATTTGAGGGTTACTGAACCCAATGACCAAGTGTTGCCTATATCCAAGGTTTAAATCTTTCACTTATAGTTCATATTGCTCCCACGGCAAGCTGCTGACATCTGTATTCTCTCCCTCCCCACCCTGAGGTCCACACCTCGAAAGCAGGCAGTAAAATCCTTTGAAAGAGGTAGTGAGTTGCTTGTGTCACATCTCAGATGTGAACCTTTAAAAAGCAAAATTCCCTACTCCTTTCAAATGGGAAGTTTGTATGACTCTATATTACTATGCTTTCTGGTCACTGTTGTTTGTCTCCAGGGATTATCACGTCTGGAATGAAAGCTGGTTCATTCGCCCAGACCTGGGAGCAGCATACAATGGATGGCAGGTTTTAGATGCAACTCCACAAGAACAAAGCAAAGGTAACAGTATAAGTTCTTAGCATGACTTAACATTCCTCCTCCAAACTGAGCACAACTAATAAAGTTTGACATTTTTCCCCCATGTTTTAGGGTTGTTTCAGTGTGGCCCTGCATCTGTCATAGCCATCAAAGAAGGTGATGTAGACTTGGATTATGACACCTTATTTGTGTATACGGAGGTGAATGCCGATTGCAACAGATGGATTGTATACAATGATGGAATTAAGAAAAGAGTGTACTGTGATACTGAAATAATTGGCAGGTTTATCAGCACCAAAGCTGTGGGCAGCAATTCCCGTGTGGATGTCACCTATAATTACAAATATCCAGAAGGTAAAGGAATTATCACAATTTATTTCCTTGTTATCAGAGTTGTCTCCTACTGAATTCTTGGTGCTAGGAAGCTAGGATGGGTAACCCATTTTGTTTAAGCATTTCTCCCATTCCTTCAGAAAGTATTTCTGCCAATGTTCTCAGACTACTTCCTTAATACAATGAGTATTATATTTCTGGTTTTGTGTATTTAGTAGTTTCCTTATTAAGACACAATACAAAATATACTTCAGTCCATAAAACAGGGCTAGAAAATAAGTTTTACTACCCAAGGCGGACAAACCCTCAAGGTGTCATACCAAAACATCTTAAAACTGAGTCTATCATGTATCACAAACTGTGCACAGGTCTGTAGTATGGGAAGTTATGGATTAATAAGTACTAGTTTTCTGGCATATCTGGCAGAGGGAGCAGGGCAACAATCAAACTGCTAATCCAAAACCTTAAACCCCAGTCCTCTAACTCTAGACATCCATCTCCCATATGGCCTCATGCTCGGTCTCTCTCAGCAAATAAATTCTTTCTTGCTGTGTCCATTCCAACTACTTATCTTTCCTTTGGAAGACCCCATTACATCCCTCTCCCAAGAGGGGTGACGTACTCAGTCTCCCTCTCTGACTGCACAAATTCACTGAGTTAGGCTCTCTTGTGCTCCAGCTCTGACCTCCAGCCAGCAGCTAGCCAGCCATTCAGTTGTTATGTGTTTGCTCAGTTGTTATGTGTTTGCACTCCCAGAGGACTCAGTTTCCACATTATTGCATTCTGGAAACAAAACTACTAGGAAACAATAAAAGGACTAAGGGCCATTCATCTGTGCTTAGGGAAACAAAGCAGCAAAGAACTGCATAGCCATATGTTTGCAGGAATATTTTTATCTTCCCTCAGAAACTTGGTACCTATGTCTTTCCATCTTTTTTTAAATTTAGTATTACAAATTTCATGTAATAGTTTACTTAATGTTTATGGCTCAAAGTCTGAAGGAAAAAAAGAGAAAAATTTATTCCACTTTTAAAAAAAACTTTTCCATTCAGAATCAGTGGCCATATTTCCATACTTCACTCCTTAAGGTTTTAGTGCAACCATGTTTAATACAGAGACTGGTTCTCATCAGATTAGCAAAGTAACGCTTATCACACTACTGTGTGTTCTGACCAAAAAAAAAATAAATCTTGCATCATAAACAAAAAGAAATGCATCATATTTCATTTTAGTGACTTATTCACCTTATTACAATATGTTTATTACTTTCCTGTGAAAAACCTGAACAGAGGCCTAATGAAAATATGGGGAACTTTTAGGTATTGCATATTTCTGGGTGATGCAGAGCTGACACCCTATATCACTCAAAGTCTTTACACAGAGAAGGTGCAATGGCAACAGAAGTATGAATTTTACTTGGTTCTCTCCTTCAACCAGGTTCTGCTGAGGAAAGGCGAGTTTATAAGAAGGCCTTGTCCAAGATATTTGGATCAAGCATCACAGAAGGACGCACAGAATCTCCAAATGAAAGACCTTCAGAGACAGTTAGAAACCCTGGGATCTCTGGGAAATTCAAGCTGGCTGAACCTCCAGTGTTTGGCAAAGACATTACCCTAATCTTAATTCTCAATAACCTATCTTCTGACCGCAAGACTGTGAAGGTGGATATGAGTGCATCAACCGTCCTGTACACAAGGAGAACAGTGGCAGAGATCCTGAAGGCAAACACTTCTGTGGAACTTGGCTCTAAACAAGGTAACTTTTAGTGTCCCTAAGGAGCCAATATAGCCCTTTTCTTAGCCACATGAGGGCAACTGGAAGGAAAAACCATCAATATCATATTTCTGTCAGCCTTGTAGTACATCTACTTGTTCCATCTCTTAATAGCATTTTTTGTGACTACATTTGACAAGATTCCATCCTGTCGTCCCCCCCCCGTCCCGTCCCCC
>VXBL01000718.1:0-51102 GCA_013400195.1 Aramus guarauna
TGGTTCTATGAATTACATCCTTTTCTGAAATTCAGTTCTGACATATCTTCTAGTCATACTAATCCTGTTCTGTGACATTCTGTGTGGCAGTGAATTATTTCTCTGTAATTAGAGCTTTGTTTTCTGTTTATTTGGGGATGAGGGGATTTTTGTTTGTTTTTAGTATTCTACTTCACTCAAGGTATTGGTTTACCTAAGGTAAACCTAAAGCGAGACTCTAAGGGAGCAAAGAAGTAAATCAGATTCCTGAGGTTCCCTGTGTACCTGGCTTTTCAGTACAGCCTTGCAATGGCAGAGAGCTACCGCTCATCATGTTGCTGTCACACTGCATTGCGAAGGAGAGTTTTCCACTCTTTTGGTTACAGACTCGTGCTACCTTGCACATATTATTCAGTTTGTTCTTTTTAAGCTATAAAACAATGAAGATCAGTTTAGATCTCCAGGTCCCCCAGGGTACAGTTATTCACCACTAACATCAGCATGCTGATGGTGCTTATTTTCTTTTTCCTTTGTGTCTTGGAAGACATGTTGTCAAAGGGTCCTGTTACAGTCCCTGAGGAGGGATCACAGATCATCAGAGCATTGCTGAGGTTGGAAGGCACCTCTGGGAGTTGCCTAGTCCAACCCACCTGCTCAAAGCAGAATCAACTAAAGCAGGTTGCTCAGGGCTGTGTTCAGTGGGGTTTTGAATATCTCCAAGGATGGAGACTCTGTAGCCTCTCAGGACAACCTGTGCCAATGCTCAGTCACCCTTCAAATAAAAAAAGCAAATAAACTTTTTCTTATGTTTAAACAAAATTCTCGTAGTTCAGTTTGTGCCCATTGCCTCTCATTCTGTCACTGGACACCGCTAAGAGTCTGATTCCATCTTCTTTACTCCCTCCCACTGGGTATTTATGTACTTCAATAAGATCCTCCTGAGCCTTCTCTGTTCAAGGCTAAACAATCCCAGCTCTCTTAGCTACTCCTCTGTCTGCTCCAAGCCCTTAATCATCTTAGTGGCCCTTTTCTGGACTTGCTCCAGTATGCCTATCTCTCTCCTTTGTACTGGGGAGCCCAGAACTGGACCCAGCACTTTAGCTGTGGCCTTACCAGTGCTGAGCCTTACCAGTGCCTCCCTCGACCTGCTGGCAACAGTCCTCCCAAGGTAGCCCAGGATACCGTAGGGTTTTGTGACAAGGGCATATTGCTGGCTCATGGTCAACTTGTTTTTCTCCAAGATCTTCAGGTTGTTTTTGCAAAGCTGCTGCCCATCCCGTGAGCTCCTGGAGTGTATAGTACTGGTGCATGGGGCTGTTGCTCCCCAGATGTAGGCCTTAGCATTTCCCTTCACTGAACTTCATAAAGTTTCTGTCTGCCTGTTTCTCCAGCCTGTTGAGGTCCCTCTGAATGGCAGGANGCCTCTCAGGACAACCTGTGCCAATGCTCAGTCGCCCTTCAAATAAAAAAAGCAAATAAACTTTTTCTTATGTTTAAACAAAATTCTCGTAGTTCAGTTTGTGCCCATTGCCTCTCATTCTGTCACTGGACACCGCTAAGAGTCTGATTCCATCTTCTTTACTCCCTCCCACTGGGTATTTATGTACTTCGATAAGATCCTCCTGAGCCTTCTCTGTTCAAGGCTAAACAATCCCAGCTCTCTTAGCTACTCCTCTGTCTGCTCCAAGCCCTTAATCATCTTAGTGGCCCTTTTCTGGACTTGCTCCAGTATGCCTATCTCTCTCCTTTGTACTGGGGAGCCCAGAACTGGACCCAGCACTTTAGCTGTGGCCTTACCAGTGCTGAGCCTTACCAGTGCCTCCCTCGACCTGCTGGCAACAGTCCTCCCAAGGTAGCCCAGGATACCGTAGGGTTTTGTGACAAGGGCATATTGCTGGCTCATGGTCAACTTGTTTTTCTCCAAGATCTTCAGGTTGTTTTTGCAAAGCTGCTGCCCATCCCGTGAGCTCCTGGAGTGTATAGTACTGGTGCATGGGGCTGTTGCTCCCCAGATGTAGGCCTTAGCATTTCCCTTCACTGAACTTCATAAAGTTTCTGTCTGCCTGTTTCTCCAGCCTGTTGAGGTCCCTCTGAATGGCAGGACAACTATCTAGCGTATCAGCCACTCCTCCCAGTTTTGTATCATTTGCAAACTTGCTGAGGGTCCACTCTGTCCCATCATCTAGGTCATGAATAAAGAAGTTAAACAGTATTAGACTCAGTATAAACCCCTGGGATACTGCACTAGTGGCTGCTTTCTGGTGGACTTTGTGCCAGCAGATCACAACCTTCTGGGCCCAGCTGTTCAGTCAATTTCCAGCCCACTTAACTGTCCACTTATCTAGCCTGTACCTTATCAGTTAGTCTATGAGAATGTTAAGGAGACTGCACTGAAAGCCTAACTGAAGTCAAGATAAACATCAACTGTTCTCCCCTCATCCACCGAGCCAGTNCTTACCAGTGCCTCCCTCGACCTGCTGGCAACAGTCCTCCCAAGGTAGCCCAGGATACCGTAGGGTTTTGTGACAAGGGCATATTGCTGGCTCATGGTCAACTTGTTTTTCTCCAAGATCTTCAGGTTGTTTTTGCAAAGCTGCTGCCCATCCCGTGAGCTCCTGGAGTGTATAGTACTGGTGCATGGGGCTGTTGCTCCCCAGATGTAGGCCTTAGCATTTCCCTTCACTGAACTTCATAAAGTTTCTGTCTGCCTGTTTCTCCAGCCTGTTGAGGTCCCTCTGAATGGCAGGACAACTATCTAGCGTATCAGCCACTCCTCCCAGTTTTGTATCATTTGCAAACTTGCTGAGGGTCCACTCTGTCCCATCATCTAGGTCATGAATAAAGAAGTTAAACAGTATTAGACTCAGTATAAACCCCTGGGATACTGCACTAGTGGCTGCTTTCTGGTGGACTTTGTGCCAGCAGATCACAACCTTCTGGGCCCAGCTGTTCAGTCAATTTCCAGCCCACTTAACTGTCCACTTATCTAGCCTGTACCTTATCAGTTAGTCTATGAGAATGTTAAGGAGACTGCACTGAAAGCCTAACTGAAGTCAAGATAAACATCAACTGTTCTCCCCTCATCCACCGAGCCAGTCATCACACCACAGGAGGCTATCAGGTCAGTTAAGCATGACTTCCCTTTCATAAATCCATGATCATTATTCCCAGTCACCTTCTTTCATGTGTTTTGGAATGGTTTCCAGGATTATTTGCTCCATCACCCTTCCCTTCCCAGGGATCAATGTAAGGCTAACTGGCTTGTCATTCCTGGGGTCCTTGTTGCCCTCCTTGATGATGAGTGACCTTTGCTTTCTTCCAGTGCTCAGGAACCTCCCCAGATCACCACAATATTTCAAAGACAATCAAAATTGGCATCACTACAACATCAGCCAGTTCCCACTGCACTTGTAGGTGCACCCCATCAGGTCCCATGAACTTGTGTGTGTCCAGTTCAAGAGGGAGAGCTTCAGCTTGAAAGCATGTCCCATGGGAAGAAGCCTTGCTGATGTTTTTTCCAGGTCTTTCTTCAAGACAGATCTTATCAGCTTGTATTGGACGTGGCCAGCTAAACTTCTGGGGCAGGTGAGTGCACTTAGGGCCCTGACAGTGAATTTGTGAAGCTGGCTATTAGGATAAACTGTCTGATTTGCAGGAGGAGTAAATGGGAATTGGAACTCAAAGCAGCCATAACACTGATGAAAATCTCTGTTTTGTGCTCTGTCAGTGGGGAGAAGAAGAAAGGAACCATACAGAATTTACAGGTTTTAATGAAATTCTACTCTTCTATGGCTGCTATGAGTCACTTTGTATTTATTTCATCCTTTTTGTGTGTGAAGTTCGGCTATGCTGCCTCCTGAGTGGATTTACTTCTTCAGGAATTGGAGAACTGAGAACAGAAAATAGCTTGATTAAAGCTCACGTGCTCACAAAACTTGATTAAACTGAGAGGTGTGTACAACATGAAAGTTATTTACAGATAGAACAATACAGACTTTCTTTCTTTCTTTCTTTCTTTCTTTCTTTCTTTCTTTCTTTCTTTCTTTCTTTCTTTCTTTCATTCATTCTTGTTATATTGATAATATACATTTGTACATAAAAATGACAACTTCATCATACTTGAGAGTTTTTCTAATTTGCACAGTGGTCTATTGATTTCTGTGATCATTGATTTCTAGCATTCATTACAAAATAATGAGAACCTCTTTAAAGGTACACTTGTACACGGTACACTACAAAACCAATGCTAGTTTCCAAAGGAGAAAGAATAACACTGCAAAAGAGAAATACAAGAATGCAACATGGACATTTCTGCATTTTTAAAATCTATTTTCATGATGAAGTCTCTGTATGATGGAGATCAGCTTAAATTCAACTGATACCAGTGGGTGGAGAACATTCATTGAAATTGCATATGCTTGCATGAGGAATTAGTAAGGTCTTTGGTTTCTTGAACCAAAGTAGGTTATCAGATATATAATCCATCTTTGACTTGACTTTATAAAGCATCCAAACGTAATTATTCTTAGCTTCCAATGTAATAATTACAGAAGACGGATGTATTAGACAAAATGGGTAAGAAAAGTCTATATGAATTATTAGAAGGTCCGTATGAATTCTAATGACTTTCATATCTTGTTTGTTTCCAGATATACATTTAGGTTCAGATTTACTACAGACTAGCAAGTCAGTGGGGGATATGCTGGTGTAAATAACCGGCCTTAATCTCTTTTGAAGTCAGGTTACATCCGTAAGACTAATTCCTCCTCCCACTGTTGTTTTATGTCTAGATGAAATAGTGTAAGGATGCAATGCACCTGAAAAGATGTCCAGTAAAACAGAAGTGATTTTCTCCTAAACTTTGGAAATGCAGTATTAGAAACTGGTAAGCCCTTTGTATGTTGTATATTTATTTCTACATTTGAGAAGTGAATGCAAAACACTAATATTCTGTTAATGTAGCATGTCTCGTCCCTTTTACAAATAGTAAATGACTACACCAGGTGCAAGGCAGGAGAGAACCAGCATTAAATTTCTAGGTTTCTACATGTATGTATAATAATGACTATATTTTACAGTAAAAGAATCATTAAAATATTTGTTGTCTGAAATATTAAGCGTGACCCTGAGGCATGCTGAGCATCTGGAAGAACACTTTAGAATCAGCCACTGTCTCCGGAAACCCTGACCACGTGTCACCTGATGCATGTATTTGTATTGTAGAAGACTGTTAGCTGTTATTTCATACAAAGGCTGAGCCACAGTGATAGTCATGCCGTGCCCTGAGCTTCACAACATCACCAAAGTTGTGTTCCCTTCTGCCAGTAGAGGCTTTGGCTCTTGTTTCCTTAAATTGGGCTCACCGGCATCGTCTGGTGGTACTGCTCAACAACACCAACATTAAACACCACGTAGCAAGAGAAAATATCTGTGCTTCTCAGGAGAACAATGTGTTGCTTATTGCAATGGACAAACAAAAGTGATGGAATTCTGATTTGGGTTCCATGTTGTCTTGATGACTTGGCTAATAATGCTGGAATTCATTTCAAAATAGAATAAACCAGTATTTCCACCATGAATATATCCAATTCATGGTCTTATACATGACCATAATTGTCGTAGTATTTCAAAGGACTGCTGCATCACTGATGCAGCAACAGTGCATTTTGATATGTAGTTCTGCTTTCTCAAATAGCCTTAAATACCACCATTGCATATTTACGACTAAAAGAAAAGCACTGTGAAAAGACACAGACCTTTCACACTTAAAGAGGTTTCCAGCTTAACGTGATAAAGTTTATCCCTTCCCTACTGACCTCTTTAATACCTGCCATAATCTTTCTGTGCAAAGAATGTGTCTGCAAGCCTTTTTACCTTAGCAAACATGTCTGAATAAATGTTTTTCTTTCCAGTGATTAATACATTTGTTTGAGGCAGGTGGCTGGAGACACAAACACTCAGAAATTTAAAGATAATATTTGCAAGCCTTTGCATGAGTAATATGTAAATAAGAAAACCCCTATTCTGGTCTCATTTTTCATCTATTATATATATGTATATATAAAGAAAATATTGTTCCACCATTCAATTAATACTGAAAAATAAGACTGCATGGACGTATATGAATAAAATTTTTTTTTCAGATAGTAGTGGCACACATCCATTAGCAGTGATTTTGACTGTAACTGGTAGGGTTTCCTCCCAGGAGGAGCAAAATGCTCCTTTTGGAGCTGATTGACATTCCATGCTGCAAACTGGGCACTGCTGAGCCAGAGGAGGCTTTCCCTCCCTGTAATCAGATAGAAAGTTCTGCCTGTGAAACATAGTTTTGGCTATTTTTTTTTTCTCCCGCAAACAGGTGCAATTCCACTGATTTATCCAATTCATCCCAGTAAGTGTAGGCAAGAAGACTCAGACCTCAATTTTGAATCCATTTGTTTCAGTGTATTGGGAAGCAATACTTTTAATGGCTATATTATACAAATCCTGAGTACTCACGAAAAGAATAGCAGCTTTTAGTAAAACTGAAAGTCGGTAGCTAACTGAAGAAAGCATAGTCTATTAGGTTGTGATATTAACAGAGCACGCAGTGGTAGTGTGCATAAAAGGTTGTGGCGAATGACTGTGTAAATGCTGTATATTAGTGTATGCACTGAAGTATTCAGCATGATTGAACGGATTTCAGTAATTGTATAAAAGCAATTGCAATTAAAGAGCCTTCTGAACATTAATTAATTCTCATACTGTCTGTCTGTTTCTCTTGTTACCTGGCTGTACTGCAGTACATTCATCGTACGCACGGATTCCATAGCAGTATGCAAGGCAAACAGCACATGATTTTTTGCAACTGAAATAGTAACATTTAGGGTGCTGAGATACAGAATTCTGCTGCTCTGTGTTGTGAAACACGCACCTTCCCATTCTGTGATGCGAAAGGGCACACCTCGTCCTCCAATCCACTTTATTCTAAAATTCACTGTATAAATACAACGGGCTCTACAGAAGTACAAACCCACTATTGTAATGCACTTTAAACTTACAACTTCAGGAGCAAAACCCACGGAAATCCAGAGTTAGTGTCGACAGTTATTCCTCTTTTGAAGAAAAGTAGTTCTTTTGCTACTTGAACATAGCATGCTTATAAAATGCAGTATCCTATAGTGCTATTGTCATGTCTGGCGCATGGATTAAAAGCAAATAGAAGTTCCTCTTTCTGCTGTTGGTTAATGATTTATCACATTCCTTAGTGTTGGGGAGATGTTTTATGAAAGACTTAACTGTAACACACTGTAAAATGGAAACTGCTGTAGGAACCATAATTCTGACTTCTCTACATTTGAAATCGTGGTGATATAGTCCTGAAAAAGAGCGCATTTTTGTATATGGTTTCCCTACTGGCACAAAGGAAAAAAATAATTTAAACAGTAGCTCTAGGAAGTTACCAGGAAAAAAGGTTCGGTCTGCCTTAATTTGATATAGTGGCTTAAGTCTTATTTCATTATTCAAAGATCCCCTTGCACGTTTCCTGTGCGTACCCTGAACAGATCCAGCCTTGCTGAGGGAAAAGCATAGCTCTAATACTGATAGCAGAATGGCTGGTGGTGATATTTTTACTGCTTTAATTGAAGCCATTGCTAACAGCAACCCAATTCTAGATGAAATATGGAGAATACTGCCTGTGGGCCCCTAGGTAAGTGCTCCAATACATGCAAATTTCGGTAATACTGTGAAATTAGCTAGTGTAATCAAAGGAAATATATCAGTCCTTCAGCAGATATGAAACATGCTACCAGAAAGCACCATTTGAGACCAGGCCAGCCAACCTGGAGGTATAAAATGTTCTCCACCAGTGAGCTGGTGAGGGATGCAGACACAAACTGGGATAGCTCCGGGAGGCTGAGCACCGTTTGCATACAGAGGGAGCGCTCGCTTTTCAGAGCACAGGCGTCTTTGTGCCGGTGTTCATGGAGAACATCTTCATTCATCTTGAAAGCCTAATTACAGATGCACTTATGTACTCTGTCATGTATGTAGTGGAAAACATTCGCAGCATTTTTCAACAGCTGGTAGAGAAAAGAGTCCACAAGTTTAAGCATTTTAGGGGATTTACATTTCTGGCTCACGTGCTGCCCTGACTGCGTTATGAATACCCGCACTCAGGCGGAGAGCTGCCGGACACGCATGATGAGCGAAGTTTCATCTGGCTAGCAAGAAAAAAACGAAGGGAGGACAAACTCCCGTACAGTTTAATTCAGTCAATATGTGTAGTCAAACAGTTTTAAGGCTGCCCTTTGTCGAAAACTTTGAACTGGCGTAACGTGGCCCCATCTGTGAATGGAGCCATCCTGCCTGCCCCCTCGCTACCCACTTTGGTGCCTAAAGTCAGCTGCTCGTGGTGGCCAGGGGCTGAATTGGCTTGGGAAAATGATCTGTCTGTAAAATAATCCCTTTTTTGTTTACTAGGGTACTTTACAGGCAGATCACCACTCATCTGGTCCACTGGAAGGGTTCAGAAATGTTTGTACTGGCACACGGGCGGCAGAGGAGGTGGGGGAGACAGGATTGCTGCTCCACACACACACTGCCAGTTTCACACACTTGAACTGCAGCCCAAATAAAAACCAAACCTGCATCCCAGGCACAAATGAGAACTTGTGAATGAGTTTCTGCACCTCTCCCTTCCCACCACACTTGGCTCCCAGCTTCACAAACTGCTGGTGAGTGCCATGGAAGTCGATGCACGGATTTCCCTGCTTTGCCGAGCTCTGGGACACCAGCACGCACCAGCCCTAACTGGGTCAGAGACTTTCTTTGTACCAGCAGGCTGAGCTGCTGGGAAACCTCGCCAGAGCCACGCAGCGGCTTCTCGCACACGCTGCTCTCCCAGAGCGATGAGGCGGGGGACGGGGTGAGGAGGGGGAGCGGATGAAGCGGGGCTGAGCTCCCACCACACTTGATCCCCTGCCAGCATAAGCTTCCTGACGGGGCTTACGGCCACGGCAGAAGTCCGAGTAAAGCCCCGGCTGCTCCCACGGCTGCCAAGGCTAAGCGCCCTGGGATCAGAGTGATGCCACCAAGCTCCGCATCTGTCACTCGGATCAACGCTGTGCTCAGAAAGTGGGGGGAGGGCAAATAAGAGACAAGTGAGCCTATTAGTATTTATTATTTGTATTATTATAGCACCTCAGTGCCTAGTTGTGGACCAGAATCGCATCCTATTAGCACTGTGCAAACCCAGAGCCAAAGTACTACAGTCCCTGCCCCAGAGGGCTTACAATCTCCGCTTCTGAACTGGGGGGGTACAAAGAAATGGGGGGAGTAAGAGGGAGCAGTGACAAAATGTTGATCACTGTGACGGACAGAGTTGGTTTTCTGGTAAGAACCATCAGTTCTTAAATGCTTAGTTGGATTTAGACATTCTTCACACAGTCAATACTTTGTTTTTCTTGTGAAAAAAAAAAAAGCGTCAAGAAATGAGACAGAATTTTACGTTATATTCAGTGAAAAAAATTTCATTGCAATAAACACATGTAAGGTTATTTTAAAAAATATTGTTTAGTTTGTATGTTCTAAGCAGACATCTGAACACGTTTACAAAGTCTACACATGCAGTGTATAAAA
Source organism: Aramus guarauna (assembly GCA_013400195.1). NCBI lineage: Eukaryota > Metazoa > Chordata > Aves > Gruiformes > Aramidae > Aramus > Aramus guarauna. Next base: position 9,601 of record VXBL01000718.1, read on the forward strand.
AGAGTTAAAAATTTTTAACCAACTTAATTTTTGGTTCACTCCTCTATTTTTCTCTGATCAAAAAGTGCGATTACAACTTTGTGCGAGAAGGGCATGTGATTTATAAGTTTTAGCAAGCGTATCTTATGTGCATATTTTTAATAACTTGCCTGTAAGGGGCCAAATCCTGCTGTTCTGCTCAAAGTTTCTCTAACATCAACAGCTCCTTGACACTGTGCTCTATTCTGCTGGCCTCTTACTGTGTGTCATAGTTAATACTGTGAATAACTCAGTGGAGTTCAGTATTCCTGGTTCTAACTATAATTACTCTATGGTAGTAAGTGTTTGCAGGTTTGAATATCTTACAGAGGCCGGTAGGACAGTATGATTTATCCCCATGCAGAGGGATGAAGGGAAACAAGACCTAGCTGGACAGTTTGTAAAATCATTAAACATTTTTCATGATCAGCTCTGTTATTTGCCATTTGGATAGCCCCAACCGAAATCGCGTAAGTAACCTATACTCTTTACCTGAAAATAACTTCCAATATTAGCTTTCTTCTATGCATTCTCTAAATCGCTGTAAACATCGAGGATACCCATATATATATATATACACACATGGGTGTGTGTGTGTATACATGCATATACGTGTGTAGGTGTATATATATACAAACATACACACAGACATACATATATGTACATATTCATATATATGGATATATAGCTATGATGTAGTTAGGAAACAATAATGTCATTTTTATTGCATTCTTAAGTATAGAACAAGGGTATTATAGGCACACGTCTTAACTACTCGTCCTTACTACAGTCCTAAAGCTCATTTACCTGAGATCTGCATCTGTAAAAATAAAGTTCCATTTTTAGCTGCATGTTACAAAAGACTAAATATCAGCCCCACAGATATGAAATTACAACTTAATTTTGAGACTAATTTACTACAAGTAAAATATGCTATCTTATAAAAAAGATACTGCTGAAAGAGATACATATTAAAAAGGAAACACGATTCTTAGAGGTTTAAAAATCTGCGTATGCCTTCCCACATTGTAATAAATTTATAAAAAATATTTGACACAGAAAATCTCCACAGAAAGCATCCTGCTGAAATCACGTACCCTTTAAGCCACCCATCTTGCAAAAGTTACATAGTTCAGGAGGGCAGACTCCATATTGTAGGTATTTAATTTTCATCATCCCGTCCGTAGTGAATAGTTTGTATTTCCTGAGCTATGAACATAGCCATCTCTCTGGTGCCCGCAGCAATCACTCGGCAGGACATAAGATCCAGAGGTCCCCCTGAGGACAAGAGGATTAATGAGAACTGTCTTAGGTGATGTAAAAAGGCAATGTATTCTTCAATCTAAACCATGCACTAATTAGGATCAGAAACACTGAAACAACTTCCTATGTAGCTCCTTTTGCGGTGGGAAGGACAACCTAATTCAGCAACTCCTATCTGGAAATCTCAGGCAAAAACTGATTTCAGAAAATTCTAGATACAGAGCCAAAGCATGCAACAGAAGCAGCGAATGGCTAGATTTGTTCAGTATCCCACAAGAAATGCAATGTTCCCTTCTTTTAGCAACAGGAAGGGATAGAAGAGAAGAGTTCAATCATCCTACCCTTCCTCTTAATCCACCATATCTTTCCACAGTATCCACCAGCAAACCATTACTTTAAGATGTGTACCATCTAAATGAATAAAATAATAATCCAGAGCCTGTGCTGTCCTTTACTCTGAGAGACCTCCTTTCTTGGGAGGCTGTGTCTGCCAAAATCTGTTTTGACTCTGCGCATATCTACCAATCTCCTGGGCTAGTTCTTTACTGTAAGTCTGATTCTTTAAAGGAATTACTCAAAGTCATGGTAATATAGTTTGACTCAGAAGACCTTTGATGTGATGAAACCCCAGGCTGGAATTACATCAGCGTGTTATGAATAACCAGCCAGTCTAGTGGAGAGTACAGACGTTTCTGCAGAATATTGCTAGAAATGAGAAAGAGCCACAGGAGAAGGACTGTACTGAGGTAACACAACTTGCCCCGAAATAGCCACTCAGTCCCCCAAAAGTCAATGAAAACAGGGATATTTTACTCACCTGAAGTGTCTATCACAGTGCCACCCGCCTCTCTAATAATGACAGTCGCCGCTGCCAAGTCCCAGCAGTGCAACCCAAACTGGTAATAGGCATCTGCAGCGCCGGATGCCAAGTGGCACAGAGCCAGGGTCGAGCTCCCAATGACACGGACCCTAAACCCCACGAGAAGGGGACATGGTAACGTAAACCAATTTCAACTTATGTGTCAAGATTGCAAAATGTGCAATGTACTTTTTTGGTTTTTGGGTTTTTTTTTAATGAATTTTGGTCACAAATGTGAGACATATATTGTAAAATATCTTACCCGTGTGCTTGGGCCTTGAGCAATCTCTCAATGTTCCCAAGGAACAATTTCAAAGTTGCAGGGTCACGTTTTGGACCAATTTCTGTTAAAATTAAGGCCTTCGAGATATCTGCAATGTAGGTAGTTGTTTCCATTAGTTCAATAGCTTCCAGGTAGATTCTGGACATTTGTTTTTAAATTCAACACTAATGGACTTTTAATAGAAAAACAATTTTCACGTCCCTTTTTTTTACCCCAAACTCTTTCAGAGGATAAGTGACAAGTTTGCATAAAAATTCAAGCAAGATTAGATTTCTCATATAAAACGGTCTGATCTAAACACGCTTTAAAAAAAAGGAACAGGAAGATTAAAAACAAGAATGCATTCTTACATTCCTTCTCTTTCTATACATTGTTTTATTTCATTGACCGGTCAGCTTTTGGCAAATTCACTACCATTAGCAGTCAACTAAAAATAATCCAGTGACCTAGTAACTATTAATGATGCAAATCTAATCATCCTTGAAAACAGGATGGTTCTTGAATAGGGAACTTCAATGTAATTTGTTAAGAAATTATAAACATTTGGGAATACAGTAAGAGGAAAGAAAAGTTTCTACCTAAATCGCCAGTCACCCAGTAATAGCTCCCTTTCATTCTGACATTTCAGAGACTGAAGACACTTTATGACTGGAAAAAACCCCTTTCTTAGCACAAACTAAAGCAGTCTCTTAATTAATAGCAATGTATGAATGTTAGATTTGTATTGTGTTCAGCAAGGGCAATTCTGACCTACAGCAGATGCAGATGTCAGCCTTGTGTGCAGTCAAAGGAAAGACTCATGGTGACTTGCAAGGTGTTGAAGTAGTCCTCCCATGAGATCTGAATGTTGCTAGTATATAACAGGCATATGCCAACGTAGGTGGAGACGTTGATCAAACGTCAAGTGTCCCTGCTTCTGCTGTGCCAGCTGAACTTGGAGGCATCAAAGTTATGACAAAACTCAAAGGTTTAGTGGTTGATTACTTACTAACTAGGCTGTGCCCAAGTGTCAGATGTCACCTTCTACCCTGGGTTAAAGGCTAGGCATTCATTCAGATAAGGAATCTCTACCTGGTTATTACAGCTAATTGCATAAGTTGAAAATTCTTAGCAGAAGTAGCAAGGAGGTTTTCAAAAGCAAATTAGGCTCGAGTGAGACATTTAATTAAACAGGCTACCAATGAATTTAGTATTGCAGAGGAACATTATGGATTCAAACGATGCGGTAAATGGTTGGTGAGTAACAGGTATGTAATTAGATTAAAAGTCACAGGGTATCACAAAGCTTAACTGTAAGAACATAGATTTAACAACCACTTTTTAAATTACTGCATTAAAATACAGGAACACCAATCCAGGCATGCTGCAGGGTATTTGTTGTTTAGCCACCACTGAAAACTCTGGATGGCAAAAGCAATCTACCTTAAATCTTTTTGCATAACAGACCCAATTTATAATTATGGAACATTTAATGCATGCTTCATTGCTGAAATGCACCAAGCATTCACACCATCCCAGTCATAGCTAGGTCATGACTAAGACAGTTGTTCTTTTGAGTTATTTAAATATATTTCTAATGTATAAATGGATCTCTTCAATTTTCATCAAGGCTACAGGTAGAAATTGGATGAAGAGCTGAAGGCAAGGAAGAGGGAGGTCTCTGCATAGGAAAAGGAACTGACTGATCACAAGACTCGATGAGGTTTCAGGAATTCAGAGTACAAGAGAAAATTTACTGACTACTCCTCAATCTGATAGAGGCCAGAAAAATAAGGTGGCTCAGTAGAAGAGATTTAATAGTGATATGGATAGATTTATAAGGAAAAGACCAACTCCGTTGACCACAGAAGATTAAAAAAAGAAAATACACTTACAGTATTAGTATGTGCAAGGTCTGACCTGAATCTAAGCTTGAGAAGAAAAGTATCACTTGAGATCAAAGGGAAGATGGATCCTTCATTCAAGTGTATGCTGACTGCTTGGAATCCCATACCAGACCTTTACAAAATGTGGCATTGACAAAGAACAGTGTGCCTGGACTGTGATTTCAAATGAGTAAATCCAAACAATGAATGTATCATGTAGATCAATGTTATACAACAGTCACATTTCCTGAAAACAAAAGGCATGAAGTAACATGACAGCCTAGATCTCCAACACATCATGCATTGGTGAAGGCTACTTGAGTTCCAGTGGCAGGTACAGGGAAACACGCTCTCTGTTCCAGGGTTGGTTTATTTCACTGAAGCCACAGTCCTTACAGGAAAAGAGCAACTGTGATTTTATACACTTAAAACATCAATAGAAGTGAGACTAAAGAAGATCCATCTTCACTGGTGAAATTACCCACCACCAATTGATGTCTCTCAAAACAAAAGAAAATTTCAAAACATTTGGAAGGGCAGAAGGTCCACTTCCCTTGCTATGTTCTAGACAGTTGTGTAGACTGGATGTCCAGAGAAAGGAGGACAGAAGTGGCATGTGCCAAAACTGTTCCTTGCTCAACTGGAAACTTGAACTTTCTGACTGCAAAAGTGAGCAAGGCCATTTCAAGAGTGGCTTAGCCAGCCTGCCTAGGAGCACCCCTAGTTTTTCCTAATAGTCTCTGCGAACATGGGCTTTTGTGGAATATGAGATATTTGAGCACTTACAAAAATGTGATGTATAATCAAGGATTAAAATCTTAGGGGTTGACTTCACAATTAGCTCCATCTCTTCAAATAGGGAGACTCCAGCTCACTATTAATTTAGGTGAATAGCCACACTTCCCCAATTGCAAGGAAGTTTTGATGCAGGGTCTGCTTGGGGCACTATAACAAATCTGTATGTTAAATTGCTTTAATTTACTGTGTTTCAAGTTCATTAAACCTCTTTCAGGGGTGAAATTTTTACCATCTCCTGTGTACAATGATGTACATTTTTGGCACATGTCTGCTTCTGTCTACAACTGAGTGTTATGTTCTCCTTTGCATTTTGATTGATTAAAAGAAAACTTCTGTACACACATCTGATTATTGTTATCTATTATCATTAGGTAAACAAGCAGATCTATGACTTGGTTTACCAATACAAGAATTCCATTAAAGTGTGGACTAAGTGTTGCTAGCTATTTGTATGTTGAAACATACCTCACTCACAAAAGCAAGCTGCTAAAGAACCCCTGATGAAACATGCATCCTTTAGTTTACTGTTAGCATATATGCCTACAGACATAATATACTTTACGATGTACAAGTTTATTGGAAAATAAGTGAATAATGGCTGCCATGGTGCTCTGAATTTGATTCACCATTCCCATTTCACCTTGCTCATAAAAACTGGAATGAAACTGGTGAATCTGCTCATTCTTCCTTATTTTAAACAATGGTTATGAAGCAAAATAATTGAGGATTATTTAAATAGTTCATATTCAGCTGTATATTTTAAAAAGAAAATGAGAAAAGTTGTGATTTTTCAGAAGAAAACAAACACATAACAACAAAGTTATCATGCAGGTGAAATACTTTCCATCAGGATAATGATGTTCATTATCCTAATGATGATTTGCAACAACTCTGAAACAAAATTAACATATTCCTTTTAGAGTTCTAACAAAATCTAGACCAACCTGTCTCTTTTGATACCTGAAGCCTTTTGTCATTACAAAATGCCCCTTGACCTCTTCTACCAGTGTATAATCGTTCTTCAGTGCAGTGGTAAATTACACCAAATTCAAGCTTTAAGATTTTGAAAAGGAAAGAAATGAATGCAACTCAAATTACTCATCATAAATATAAACAACTACTAATGGCAGAAAGATCAGCAATATTTTAATTGGCACATGTAATCAAAGATTATATTGAAGCTAATAAACTGGAATCATTTTACTATTACTGTGATATTGAGATATAGGTCATATAAAATTCAGTTTATAAAGAGAAGTTAATGCAATCTGTTTGTAATCTTCTAAACTCTTATTTGCAGCTTGTTTGTGTTCACATTAGAATGGATTAAATGCTAAGATGATTTCAGATTCAGTTGTACGTTTTTACTGAAAGTACGCAAGTCCTCTAAGGCCAGGTTCTGAACATTTAACTAGTGAGCGGTTACACCTAAAAGTAATCCCACGGACTTTGGCCGGACCTTAAAGATTTGCAGCCCCAAATACTCAGGCATCCAAACTCAGAAGTCATGGCACGCTGTTTATTAACAGTGGATACTTTTATATCCATTTCACCTTTCATGATGCAGTTAATTTGCCTGCCTTTTCAACCAAAGTAGTACACTCCAGTCATTTGTTCTAATGTTTCTCTGCAAAATCCTTTTGTTTACACATAAAAGTGAGAATCTCCTGAAGTCCAAGAGAAGGAGTTTGAAGAGAAATACCAAATATTGTGACCCTCAATGAAAGCTGGAGAATGAGCAACACTGGAATTTTTGTGGGAGTACCTATTTACTAACGAGAAGAGGGTCAGAATTTGACCCTTGATTTAAACCCAAGGTATTTAATATTTCCATTACTTTAATAGGTTTCACCAAAAGTTTTTAAAACACTTTATAAACTTCAATGATCAGCTCCTAAAATCACCCCTAGGCAAGTACTATAGCAATATTTTGTTTAGGGGTGGACAGATACACAAAAATTAAGGCACTTGCCCAACGTCACAGAAGTCGGTAATAAGGTCAAGGAAACAACTCAGATGTTTTAGACTCCCAATCTTTTCCTGCTGCCCTCCTCCATTCAATGAGAATAATCATTGGTGTTTCATCAGAGACAATTTAAATAGACTGTCCTCACTCCCTACCCTGAGGTCCCATCTAAACCAAGGGTTTTTTTTTGTTTTTGTTTTTGTTTTTTTTTCCTTGAGGAACATACTATTAATAGACTCTTTCCCTGAAGACATCTGCAGGAATTTCTTTAGTACTGTTCAAGGCTTACATTTAGGCCTGTTCCCCTGTGTGTACTTTGGCTCCTTTTTAGCTTACTGCTTTTTTCTGCTTTTCCCATTTGTTTACTGAGGGATATTTAACATAATTCTTTATTTTTGTTTCAGCTTTGTTTAGTTTACATAACCCAAAATATGCAGCATCAAAATCATGATGGTGTTCTAGAAAATATAAATATTAGAGAAACCTGTATGGTAATAAAATGTAGTATTCAAAAGGACCTTTGGGAATGAATAAACTTCAGAAAAGCATGGAAGTGTTTCTCTGCAGTTTCCATGTTTGCAAAGTCTCACTAGAGAAGTACACAACATTATTCAATTTAAATCAGTAAGAGCCACTAGCACATCTGAAAACTAGGATGTTATTGCACAGAATTCTTGCTGGCTTCACTTACAGCTATACATATATTTAAGATTGTGGAATTAGGCTGAAAGAGGCACATTCCTTGGCAATTTGAATAGCTATTTCTTCTGTATATATCAAACTGTAAACCGACAACATCTGGAGAAAACGCACTAACATGCATGAGTATAGCTAGGAAACTCAAAATGGCACATATGAAGACTAGGTACGTATTTTCCCCCTGTAATCAAGCTCTCATGTGGGAAATACAGTTATTTTATGATGTTAAGAAAACCACAAAGGCAAATTAAATGAACTAGGCCCATAATTTCGCATTCTTCATAGAAATCAGTTCTGAATTGCCTCATAGCAGCAGTTAGCTTTCACAGGTACTGCTAGCAGGAAAGAAGCAGTAATAATAACATAAGAACACTGGGAGACATGTTTAAATTATGAATAGGCAGCACTATATTTAACTCATTATGGTTTTGTCTTACAAAACCTTGCTCACACCAGTACTCTCTTTTTTTCCCCACATAAATCCTATATATTTCTAATAATTTGCAAGAATTGTCTTGTAATTGCCAGTTTGTGTAAGTAAGTTTTGCAGGACTACAATTTTAGACTAGTGGAGTATGATCATATGCTTTTAAAAAGCATGGAAAAAACTGAGTAGTGGCTGATTTTTTTAAAATTTTATTTTATTTCAAGTTCCCACGTGGTTTTGAGGCTTCTAACCAGCTCTCAGGTACCCATCTTAAAGAATATACTTCATACCTCTTTGTTAACAGCAAATCCAATGCTCACTGCCACTGTTGGAAATCTGTGAAAAATAAGAAAAGAAGCATTACTGATGAAAAATCTCTCAACTTACTCCTTATGCAACTTCCTTAGACAACAAAACCCCACGTGGAGCTCTGTGATTTTACTTGTGTCAAAATGCTCTTGGCATTGTACTATTTTTCCTTTGTCAGCCTCTTTGTCATTTCCTTCAAAAAATAATTTAGTATCGGAGAAGGCTAGAAAAAACACATGAAGGTATCAGGATTTTTATATTAAACATGTTGTATATTATCTGTATGTGATCTTTTTGCTTTAGTGTAATTGAATTACCCAGTATAAAATCATTAATGTAGTTATAACAAGTCATCACTTCTAAGAACACATTTTGTTCAAGTTCAAGCATCTGAGACAGCAATTAAGTAGCATGGAAATACCTTGCTGCTGACATCAACATAAGGAGAAACCAGTTCCTCTACCATCTCTTTTGTCAAAGTGACGATACTGTATTTAATTTGGTCATTTTGACTAAAGTAAATTCATTGCATTTCAAACAATGAAATAAAGTCATTCCTTAAAAACACTTTTTAAAAGGGCTGCAAGGTAAAGGTCCAGAAAATATTGCTAGAAAAAGAAAATTTCATTTAATTGCATTAAACATCAGCACATGACACCCCCCACCTCCCCTTGAATTCTATGTAGTTGCACCAAAAGTCAAGGAAATGCCTTTTTTTTTTTTTTAATGACAACTGCAGTTATGTTAGGTCACTAACTATAAGGCAGAACATATTAAAGGTTTAAGTAGAAGTACTATGAATAGTCACTATTTTACAACTTCTGGCACTCAAACGAAGAATTAAACTTTTGTATTTCTGCAGTAACGATCCCTAGATTTCTCTTTTCAGAGAGGTATTATAGAAATTTAAAACTAGTATCTATGTACAACTTAAGTTTTCAGCTCTACTCTACATATATGCAATGGTTGTACTTCCCGGGAAAAATGAAGCATTTGTATTTGAAAGGAATGTGTAACAACCACATAAGGCGTTAGGCCAAGTGTCATCATAGCACAGCCTTGTTCCTCCAGTTCAGCTCAAGTCTCTGCACGTTAATGTGCGGTTATATATAAACAAGCTGTGAGTCAAGAGCTTCAGGTCATTAAGCAATCAGCAGAAACTTCAGCTTACCTTTAGATAACAGTATAGGGCTCTCTCCAGCACACACACACACTCCCTCAGATACACTATGTGACGTACGAAGAGATAAAGGGATGACTCCTACTTATGAGTCAAAGAAACAAATCTACCACAGTAAGACACCTTTAAGTGGAAGGGAAGATTTGTGAGAAGCTACGTTTTGCTTTTTTTCTGTATTTCCCAGTTCACTGTCCACTTACCTGTGCACAAAGTTGCACGTTCCATCAACAGGGTCAATAATCCAGGTCGGACTGTCGGTGAGGACACATTTTGAACCAGCAGCAGTGGATTCTTCTGCAATAAACCTGCATTTGGTGTGGAATAAAACAAGTGTCCCAGAAAATTGGCTTAGATACGTGACTTGGAACAACAAACTCCATCCTTCTGTTTTTTTAAGAGATACTTAATTTATATATTTTTATATATACAATATATATAAAGTTTTGTATAAATGTGTATGTATGTATAAACACACATATTGCTTTTTATATATATATTTTTATATATACAATATATATAAAGTTTTGTATAAATGTGTATGTATGTATAAACACACATATTGCTTTTTTTCATTTGGGAATGGGGAACTTTCATAGAAACTTTGAAGCAGAGTTCTCAGATTTATAACATAGTATTTTACATGGTGAAAAATAACTCAGTTTATGTTCACTTTCCATTAAGAAAGTCATGAAAATGAATGCAGAAACGGATATGAACTGGCATCCCTGGAACTTTACAAGAAGTTTTTTTTATGCAGAATGTAATTTTATGGGTTAGGCCTGTCTCTTGCATTAAGTAATATAAACTGCAAACTGTAGCTGCTTCTCTTTTGCAGTCAAATTCAGTCAGCAGGAAATAATGCAGTCTTAGAAAATCCACAATCTCACTCCTACTTGAATGTTTTACAGTAGTCTGACTCAGGAAATTAAAAGGTTTACAAAGCTGAACTTACTTTTTCCCATGACCCAGAGAAAATCAACAAATTAATTTTTTTTGTTTGTTGTTTGGATGCACAAGGCACACATTGAAATTTGAACTCATCTTCTGTTCTGTTGTTCTGTCCCAATTTCTTTCAGTTGATATGGTTGAGTTTTTTCTCCTCCTTTTTCCCTGGGAAATGAACATCCAGTTCTGGCACATTTCCTGCTGACCTTAATTATCCCTGCTCTCCCATAAACTGTTCAGGGTCTGTTTCTATATCTGGTGTGCAGGTGCTACTCTCACAGATTTGAATAAAGTCCTGTATGTACAGAAGGTGTAGAATCAGACCGCTAGTTCTGAATCTTGCTTTTGGTTTCATATTCAAACAACTGATAGTGGTATTCAGAGTTCCAGCAAATCCTTGAAGACAAAAAAGCTTTTCTTGAAGATACAAAGAGAAAAAAAATGGATAAAATGAAGACAACCTGTCTTGTACAGGAACAGTTACTTCCCTAGGACTAGAGTAGCAGCTATTTGCTTTTGTGCCCTCAACAGGCACCGCATGATGCCACATAACGTTTGCAACAATGAGCTTAAAATGTTCTGCAGACAGCGCAGGACACTACTTGAATTTTCTAAATGCTACTTTGCCATTCCCTCAGTAGAAAGGGACTATTTTGATTGCATTATGGGCCCCCAGTTAGTATGAAGAGGGAAGTAGGAAGTGTTTGTTACTATTTTCATCTCCATTAAAGATAACAGCTGAAGGACAAAGTGTTAGCATGCAACTGAGAAGTGAGAAAGACCTGAACAAGTGTTTGAAATTGTCAGTCAATTGCAGATTCCTTACTCTAAATATCCCATCGTTTTGTCTTGTTGGTGCTGTATGGTTTGCCTCTTGCTTTTACAAATCTCGTAATTAGCACCTAAACCCAGCCCTACACTTCGGCTGCGCTGCTGGCTGTAGAGGAAGTCCATCTTCTCGCAGATGGAGCACCTTACATCCCATCTCAGCTTGTCCATTTTCATCCACAAATTATGCCTCTGCGTCAACCCTCTCCCAGCTCCCCCAGCAAGAGCCTGAACTGTAGCTGTTGTCTTGTCAGTCAAAGAAAGGTGAAATGGGAACCTCTTTAAAGGCAAGAGTCTTTCTGTGTAAGGTCTTTTGCCTTCAAGTATCCCAAATCTGTCCCTCGCATTTTCCTTACAGCGGGGTGTGATGCTGCAGACGTCACGTACAGAAATGCTAATGCAAAGCCAGGGCCCAGCAGTGCCACTCATAAAGTCTTGATATCCAAGAACCACTTTTCCAAAACGGACGCAGGACAAATTAGGTGCACATTTTATGAAATTTGGGCTAACAGGTTAAAATAAGCCCCTTGCTGTTATACAGTACTGGGAACAGTGAGAGTCCCTCAAGGTCAACATCAGATGTGTTGTTTTATGGCTCTCTGTCCTGTAAAAACATGCAAACTAAGCAAAACATTCAGCCTGAAGTACTGGAGACCAAATTTTAGGAACGGCTTGAGAAGTGGGAAGGGTAGCCATATTATTACAGTAGTTAATTTAATATGCCAGCCTGCCAGCTCTGTGGACCTCTCTTCAAATCTGGATTAAAGTTTTCTCTCCCACTGAAAATGAGTCCAGTAATTTTATCCAAGCCTTAGCGTACATCTATTTGTACCACAGTGCCACTCTGAAATTCATTGCTGGAAGAGGAGGGAAACTGCAGCATAGCATAAACTGCAGCAGGAGTGATAGCCCATTGAGTGCGGCAGGTTCAAACCGGAGCTATCCCTCACCTATCTCCTTACAGGGTCTGAGGGCAGAAAGCCAGGAAGCTAGAGTTGGATGTCACCCTCCGTAATGGCTGTGTCCTGGTTTGAATGGATTAACACCAAATATGAGAACTTGTGTAACAGTAACACAGGGAAATGGTACCGTAGCCTTTTTCAACCAGTAGCCCTCGATATTCTGGCTGTGCCTACTCCCACTTCAAAGATCTACCGGATAAAGTATCCTTCTGAAAAGGCTCGCTTGGAGTATGTCAGAGTGCTGAAGAGAGTGAGCAAAGATGAAAACTTGGGTGACGCATGAATGAGGATGATACATATCGCTTAGCCAAGGGAGAGAAGAAGTAACAAACATGGGACAGAATTACATTCATAAGAGGTTTCTCTTCACTTCTGAGTACACCTCCAACATCTCAGGACTCGTCACTGCCACAGTGCAAATGGCACAGATTCTAATGAGATGCCTTTTAATTTTACAACTCCTAGGATACATTTTTTGATTCAGAAAACATAACAATCGAGATAGTTTAAGAGAAAGAGAAATAACAGAAATCTTCATTGTTAATTTCAACAGCCAGATTAGGGGAAAGACTGAACACAATTTAAATGATCTTTTAAAATTTTCATTGCATTTTAATTTAAACCTTGATTGCTACTGTGGACTCCTCATCACAAGTGTTTTAATCTAGTCTAGTTAAAACTAGTTTTAATCTATTGTTTAATCTAAATGCCTTCACTGTTTGAACAAACTCCAACCCAAAACCAACAACCAATATCAGCAAAAAATAATTGTCTCGAAAAAAACAGCAATTCCTTCATTTGCTTATAAAGTCAGAAGTTAACTGTATGGAGTTAATAAAGTCAGGGATTTTTTAGTTCCCAGGTCTACATTGACCTTACAACTTTTGTTCCCATTCTGAGTAACCTGAGTGCTTCTGATGATTCTCATTTTATGAGAAATGTGTATGTCTTACGTTCTCTGCCAGACTGTTCAAGAAAGAAAACAACAACATGAGAGTGGAGATGAGAAAAGAGCACAGCCAGCAATAGTAGAAGGAATATTACACAAATAATAGGCTTGTAAAGTCTGGCACTCTCTTGAGAATCGCGGCCAAGAACCACACATTATGCTGTACAGTACTGCTTCAATATGTGATCACATACAACAAGTATTTAGAAAGCCATATTTAGTATATAATGTTCTTTCTACTCCTTCTTATGGCAGAGTTGTTTTTTTTTTTTTTTCCCCAGCAGCATCGACAATCAGATTAGTAGCTGAGCCCTCCAGATTTCCATCTTTGTTGATTTCTGCACGGTGCTAGAGCGCAAGGCTCATCTCCATCAGAGATGCACACAGTTAGAAGGAAGTCATACAGTGTTTAAGGGATACACATGCTCTGCACTGGCTCTGCTGGAAGATGAATTTTATCCTCGTAGACTGAAGTCAAATGTGGAAATTGATTGCAGAGTCTCTGTATCAAACCAAACCTGGCCAACTAATACAAAACCACACTCTAATATGTGCATGTGCTAGGAGGTGTTATTTTCAAACTGACCATAACAATTCCAGAGGAGTCAACCTTCTGATCTATTTTTAAAACCTTGGGTTGACACCTCATATAGTAATTTATATCCTGTTTATGTATACGCATCAGATGATGATGATGATAAATAACCCTGCTTCTCACTGATTTTAGGATTCTACACAACACAAGGTAAATGTGATGAAATATGATACTTGTCCTGATCCAGCAAACGCTTATGTGTGATGCAAAAGAAGGTGAAGGAAAGGTCTGCAGGATGGGACCTTTTCTATCATGAGTTTCAGCTATATTTTAATAGATCTCCTTAGCATAATTCTTATACAATAGAGAACAGATCAGTATTCTGAAAATCATGGAGATTCATATGAAACCTTCATACATGATGTCCCTACAGGGGAAACATTACTATTAAATACATATATTAAGAAACATAACTATTAGAAAATAATATAAAGTATAGGGAAGTGATACTTTTTTAAAAAGGAGTCCTGTGAAAGTGTCCAAGAGCAATGGGTTAATATGTAAGAGAGATATATAGACTTCTAAATTTACCTTTAAATCCCAGTCAGATATACAGCTCTTAAAGCAAAAAAGGTCATTGATAGTTTCTTTCTACAGGCACTCACCTGTGGGAAGGAAACTTCTCTTTCAGAACAGAAATAATTAAATTTTCCACAAAATGATCTGTTTCTGTCACAAGATCTGCTGCAGATGTCTTTGTGGACACTTGTTTTTCCTCTGTTAGAGCTTTCCTAATAATCTGAAACAGAAGTTCACAAATCAGATTTGTTGGCCATTCATCCTGTGCACACTAAAATAATATATTTACTGAAAAATTATAGCTAATCCTGAAAAACAACTGTAGGTCTAATTCTACAAGAGGCCATTCTAATTCTTCTGACTAAAAATCTTTGAGCTAATGAGTAGTCTTTGGGAACACGGCATTTTGAATTACTCTGCAAGAACCTCTCTTGACAGTTCAAAAAAGGATTGATGAATGGGATGCAACTAATGGAATAAAAGGATGATGGCAATCATCATGATTTAGAAAATTACAAAAAATACATATAAGATAGGAAAGAGCCTCGAGGCTCTGGAATTTTTCATGGAACCTCCTTTTTCTTTTTTCTTTTTTTTAATTTACAGGGCCAATACCCCACTGCTCTCTTACTTTAAAAAACATGCAATAAGGCAAACCCCATTCGTTTCTTTCTTTGCCAACAAAGACATACAAAGTTTATTTTTTCTTGTGTATATGGGTTTTTGGAACTTCAAGTGCTGACCACCCACTAGTTCCCAAAGAAGTGCTATATATTTAACAAAAACAAAAATTTATACTTTTCCCTAGATATGGAACCAGTGATCTAACCCTGGATTCTCATCTGGAAAAGTCTTTATCTCATTTTCAAGGGTTTTACTGTTATAAACTCAGAACTAAACCACATCAAGTGCAAAGGCACATATGGGAAAATAGTTAAAAAAAGCTTTTTCCCAATTTTCCTGTTTTCCTTCTGTTTTTTTTCTACTCCTTCATTAAAAAGAAAAATAAGGAGGCAGGATGCAAAAGGAGCTGACATTTTTTAACCAGTGAAAATGATAAACTATTTGAAATTAGGAAAACCAAATCAAACCAAAAATTAAGTACCACTTATTTGTCTAGAATTACATTAACTAAAACCAGCACCAACAAGACCAACATTCCAAGTCCCTTCTAAAACTTATATATTTCAATTGTCTAACTAAATTTCCATTGATCAAAGTATTTTAAAACCATTGAGAAATGTGTGATGACCAAAGAAAATAGCTCTGTTGCATTATGCATGGGAAAGGGACCCAGCAACTCCGAAATTTCAGTCTCAGCTCTTGGTTTTCGTAGTATAAAATACTACATTTGAAGGGTGTGCTGGTTGTTCTGACAAGTGATGGATATTGCTGACTGTCACCTGGGTATGGAAGGTATCTGGACTAATATTTCTGTTTTGTGAGCTGTAAAACATTAGTTATGCCTATTTACTGAGCTCGTGAGGGCAGGTTAATACTTTTAGGTTTCAGGTCTTGCTGAAGTTCATTATTATATATCAAAATATTAGCCACACTTAAGCTTTTTACTCCCCTCAATGCCCTGCACGGTTTTCTTGAAGGTTTTACCATAAAAGCAGAAGAAGCATAAAAGTGCAGCTCTAGGAAGGCCCTTGGCTGGGATCCTCTTTGGTCCAAAGCAAAATCCAAAAAATTCCAACCATCTCAGCTGTATATTCTAAAAAAACCCTGCTACATTTCACTTGAATTGCTTTTCTTTGTTTTTATATTACCTACATGTAAGTAAATGCCCTGTTTAGAACTGGGCTTAGAACTTTGCATAGTGAAATGGATGAGGAATACACTCCTTTTGACAGAGAAGATTTGATTTTCTTCCTAGCAGTGCCATGTTCTTGACTTCTATTCAGTTTTAATATATAGTAGAGCGATGAGATTTTCGCAGCTGTTTAAATCAGTACATGCCACTGCTCAGCAGGGGAGTGAGATCACACCTGAACCTTGCTGCAAAACGAAGAGCGTAGGTGCAAGCTCTCTCCTATGGATGTCCTCTGCAATCGGTTGCTCTTCATTGTGCGCTCTGGCACTTGATCTCTCCTTTCTGAATACAATCCTTTGCGCTTCTCAGCACTGAATTTAAAATTTTTCATTTCTGATCCTTTCTCCAGTTGTTCATGACCATTTTTAACTTTAACCCTGTCTGTTCCTCCGGTGACCTGCACATGCCTGCCTGAGGACCTCAGAGAGCTACAGAATTCAACTTATATTGAATAACCCCTAAAAATCATCTGCCTACAAAGAGTGTTAGAGCCTGGTGACTCAGAGTAGTCTGAGAGCATCATTCAGCTCCTCTCCTTGCAGAAGCCTTACAATAAGGTTTGTAGATACCTACTGCAATTCCCTGGTCTTCCCTGCTGGGTGTGGAGCTCCATAAAAATCTCTCTCTAGGTAAGAGGCAGCAGGTAAGTGGAAGACCAAAGGAACTACCGGTTGATGAAACAAAAACAGCTGATTGCTCCTTATCACTGTTGTACAATGAATATTGGCTAGATCTTATCCTATACCCTGTTTGGGAGCATTTGGGGAGGATGATGCAAAGCGAGGAGCATTCACACCAGTACCTGCGTGAAGATGACATTACAGAGCAAGACCCAGGTTGTCCCTGCTCCTTAATTCATTTGCCAGGGAGCAGGGGAAATGGAGCCCCAAGGGCTCAGTGCAGTCATGGTCCTGTGTTCCTCCTTTCCTAACACCTTTGTGACATTAAGTCATAAAAAAGGAAAATGGAAAGGACAGAGGGCTAAGATGCCTTCTCCCCCAATACCTGCCACCTACAGTGAGGTGCTCATGTTAGATATTTCATCTCACCACACTGCTAGCACTCACCACACTTCTAGGAGCTCCAAGATGGAGTTACTTGCTTGCAATATTGTCCCGAAATATTTGCTCACTGGCAAAATCAAATATCTAGATAAAAAGCATAACTACATGCAAATAATTTAGGAAATACCAATCTAGTTTGCTAAAAAATCGGTCCATATTCCATAGAAAATAGCCTAACAATATCCCCTGGGACCAAACATGGGGGAAAAAAAAAATCTTGGCTTTTTACAGTACCAGTGGAAATTTTGCCTTTTTTAAAGTAAGATTCTACTAGGTCTCTTATGCCTCATAAAATTATTTTCTGGGGAACAAGAAAAGAGAGAGAAAAAAAAGTAGTTTGCACTACTTCAATGTGCTAACTTCTAGTCTCAGTTTCTTACCCATGTCTTACCCATGTTTTCACCTGAATGCACATCTACTCATTTTGGTGAAGTTTCTCTGACTGTAATTGCAGAGAACTGTGCAAATATTACTCAGTGCTCTCAACAGCATCAAAGATGCAGAGACTAGTCATGCCTGCTTTTCTTCAGCGAAAAGTCATATTAAGAGTTTAGTCACAGAAAAAGGAGAATGGAGGTTCAAAAAAGTGCAGTTATATTTGGCTTTATAGAGCAAATTAGACATAATTTTAATGCAGGTCAATTACAGAGATTACAAAACCATGGCCATTCTCATTATGAAATAGCCATATATATTAAATGAAAGCCTGTGATATTTTGTAAAAATAATGGAACTAAGTAAGAGGACAGGCAAGAAAGGCAATGATGTAAACTTGGGAATAGAAGTTACTCCAGCAACACCACTTGTGACACATATTCAAGCAATCATTTCATTATTGGCCTTTAAAGTTTAGAAGAAATTATTCCAGATAGATGCCTATCTGTTGAAAATAAAATATATTTTAATTATACTCATGAAACATGATGCAATATAAACCAAATGGTCCTGTAAGACAAAAGGAGAGACCAGGGAACTGTATTACTGGTTAATTTTTCCTAGAAATCCAAAATCTTGACTTGCATGCCTTTCTTCAGGTTGGCCTCTGCACCAAGACCCTTGCAGAAACTTTCTAATGATTCCAAGCCTTCCTAACCTGTCATGCTCCTGAGAAAGGGAGGGCCTTAAAAGAAAGGCTGTAGTGGCAAAATTTCATGCAGGGTTGGAGACCGGACTCAGATCGGGGGAGACAGACAGCGCAAACAGATTTCTGGGGATGGAGGCAAAGGTGGAGGGGTCTCAGGGATGGGAAGAGAGGCAGAAGAAAAACATGAACTTGACTATTTTTGAAGACCAAAATAAAACTCAATTTTATCAGTCAATTTTCAACAAAAATCCAGTCCTGTCAAACCTATGTTACACTGCATTTTGTGTCCTTATCTCTAGCTTCTTTTGGGAATAGCTGGAAGTGGATTGACGCTTAAATAAAAGATACAGCCCTACTTGCACCTTTTCTTTCAAAGGATCTCTGATGGCTTTCATAACTAAAAACATTTCTTAACATTACAAAGTTAATAAAATCTCTACCCAGTTCCAAAGTCCTACTTAAACAACATCCTTGACCGGTTAAATTTGGCCTGCCAAGGAATCAGCCATTTCCTGCCAGTTGCAAGTTAGTGATGGCAAAGTGAACTAAAAAGATGCAAGGATTAATCTTCTGGAATGTTTATTTCTTCCAGGAAAAGGTGCTCAGCTGTGATCTTCTGGGGGATTAAAATGGCCAGAGACAGTTATGGCTGTCTTCACAAATTGATATTTTGAGAAATAAGGTATGAGCAAGTCATGAGAGTCTCTCTTGTGAAATGGCTGGCAGAAGGAGTGTGCTAGAGAAACTCCTGTTTGGAGAGCATGACCTGTCATCCCTATTTGGACTATCCATTCATTCCCTGTATTACTAAACCAAGTCTCCTCTCCTTGTATGAGTCTTCTACTAAGAAGAAAATACGTTTAACAACACATATTAAGGAAAAGTTACAGGTCCTGGACTCAAGATAGAAAAGCGGGCTGCTTAAATCATAGTGTACAGGTCCAAAGTGTGTTTCAAAACAGAGCAGAATGGAAGCAGAAAAGAAATACATGTTGCTGAGGTTTGTGTTTTACTCAATTTCTCATCTCAACAATCTGCTGATCCCACTTCTTGCTTCTGTTGAAGTCAGTGGAAGTTTTGCTGCTGCACACGGTGGGGCCAGGATGTCTCCTGAGACGACTAACCTTCTGCTGTGTCAAAACACAGATTTGAAATAAGCTACCCTAGAGCTTTGCAGAGCCACTGCTGATTTATCCCTGGCCAGTGAATGTCAGTCACTCTGAAGACACTGGTGTATATAACAAGAAGACAAAACCCCTCTGACACGACTATTGTTCTCTGCACAAGCTGCTCAGAAACAAATGCAGGAACTCTAATGTGTAAATACACAATATTCTGGATAAACGCACCACATCATAACCCCTCAGTTGTACATAAATTCAACCTTAGCATCACAGCATGCTCCAAAACATTACAATACCACAATAAACGCTTGCTGTATATTTGAAAAAGTTACTACAGCACCTTCACGCTGACGAGTCTTTCCTCCTTTTTTTTTTTTTNNNTTTTTTTTTTAATGAAATAAAAATACTCCCGGTCACGAAATAAATCTGCTTACACCTGAAGCGCCTCCTCGTCCTTACGCTGGACGCAACCCCCGAGGACGCGGCCCCCGCTGCCGCCACCCCTCCCGCTGCTGAGAGAAGCGGCCGAGGGCTCCGCCGGCGGCCCGGCTGAGCGGGTGCCGAGCCCTGCCGCCCTCCTCCCCAGCTCTGCCGCACCAGCCATGTGCCCGCACGGCCCTTCCTCGGATTTAGAGGCGCACCCGGTACAACCGCCCGGGAGAAGGATGCTCCAGTCGCAGGGCAGNCGGCGCGCACACCGCCGCCCGCCCTCCTGCCCGCTCGGTGCGCCGCGGCCGCCGCTGTCACTCTGCGCTCCAGCACCGCCCCGCCGGGGGGGAGCGGGGCGGAGGGAGGTGGCACGGCGGCTGCTACGATCAATGGGGAAGGCGGGCTGCAGCGCAGCGCCTGGCTGCTGGGCGCTGACTTTAGGTGAGCCCCGGGGGCGGAGAAGGGCCGGGAGAGGCGGGGGGGGCTACGGAGAAGAGCGGCGAGGCCGCGGAGAGCAGGATGTGGCGGGGAGGCCGCCGGCCCGCCCCGCGACGCCGCCATCGCCGTGGCCATGGCCCGGCCGGGGGCCCCGCCTGACATGGCGCCGCGGCCGTTACCGCTGGCCGGGCCCAGGCCGCCTGGCCTGGAGCTGAGGCGTTGTTGTTTCCTCCGAGATAACGACCCGCCGTTCCCTCAGGCCCGAGCGGCCCTTCAGGGCTCCCGAGCGCTGCCTGCGGGAGCTGCCTGTCAGCCGGGGCCGGGAGGCTCGGGAGGCCCGGGGCCTGCCTGCGCGTCGGAGGCGAAGGGCCATCCCGGGGAACGGCAGGCCGGCCGTCGGCGTTACCGGGGCTTTGGGGGCAAAGCTGACGGCTAGCATCGGCCAGCTCAAGAATGAAGAGAAAAAGTGTGGGAAAAGTGGCCTCCGGGGTGGAAAGGCAGTTCAGATTTTTAATTTCAGCACCTTGTTAGTGCTTGAGAATCAAAGCATGTGGTAACAAATACATTGCCCGTTAGATTTGTCACTTGTCTTTGTACGTCATTTTGGATTTGTCAGGAATGAGAAGAGAATTAAGAACCTACTGTTCCAGAAACCATACAGCTAAATTACTGTGCATTCGAGCCAGCAGAGTAGGGGACTGGTGGCAGACAGCTGAGCGATTCTAGATCCACGTTGTAGAAAAAGGGCGGCCTATGATTACGTGCTTACGCAATAGAGCAACCAGTCAGTAATACTTAAAACACTGAGAGAGTGCTAGGAATACACACTTTATCTACTGAAGTGAGGCTTTTCCAAATGACTTTCTGATGCACATCGGTGCTGAATTGGACAAAAAAGAGTCCAGGGATTGAGTCCATCAGTGAAAAAGGCGTTAAATACATCAGGTGTATGAAATTTGTTACTGCCTTTCAGCACCTGTTTTGTGGCTGAGGGTTTCATTTTCAGCGATCTTTCAGGGGTAGAATAGAGATGCTTTAGGGGTGACCACATTTGCATTAGGAAAATTGCATAACACCACCACTTACTATCTCTGATGTGAACACAAAATTGTTAATTTTCTAGGGACTAGGCTAAGTTTAATTGGCTTGGGTATTCTATATAACCTAACAGACCCTAAGTCTACATGTTTTCTTCCTTGTTTATCTTGTAGGACACAGATGACTTTGGGATGAGAGTGACATAACACTTCTGTCATATGTAGTTCACAAAAATAATAGACACTTTATAAAATAAAAGGCTTGGACCTTTTCCTTCTAAAATACGTGACAAAATTTCATGGATTGTAGTGCAAGAATTCAACTTCATTCTTTGAATTTCTAAGCTGCAGTGTGGCAGTGGATACCACAAAGACAGCAAGGCTGTCAGTCTACTTTGCAAAGCATTTTCTAGTTGCCATTTTGAATCATTTGTTTAAAGTATGAAATTTTGTTTAAAGAAATCCCTACCAAATGTTTGTCAATCTTTCTGCTGACTGACTATTCTAAGTCACTTGTTTCCTCCGACCGCATATCTGCTTCATCCTCACATAAGATTAATTTCATTAAGTGCAATAACCCTACAAGCTTGTAATATAATTTGGAATAGTGTGGAACAGAATTCCGCTGGATTCTTCCTTAATCTCAGTTTCCTCCAGGTTTTAGAATTTTGTGCTTTTTATTGATGCTATGCTCAGCATAGCTCGAGGTGGCGTCAGGATCTTCCCTAGAGAGTTTCTGTGCTGGGGCAGATGGGTAGACATATTTACTGGTGAATTGTGTGTACTGGTGAGATGTAGTAAATACAGCCTAAACTTTGGCAAATAAGAAAATCTACAGCTAACCATGGCTTTGCATTCTAGGGAGCATCTCAGACAAAGTGTTTTCTGTGTTTTTCCTTGAAAGATGAAGTTTTAGTCACTGAATTAGCAACAGTGAAACAGTCTATACCTTTTGCTGAAACCAGCTAGTTACTATTCTGATGTAGAGCATATGGTTTCCTCCCTTGTGTCTCAGGTCTGCTGCAAAGCCTGGAGATTTGTTGTGATTAGGCTGCCACAGGGACATTTGAAAGGTCTGTTTAACCGATGTTTTAAAAACAGGGCAGTGTGAATGATAATGTAGTGGGCAGGATGGAGAAATATCCCCACTGAAGGTAATTGTGGAAAATCATCATCACAGAGAAATACTGTTGCAAAGGAGAGGAAGTGCTCTCCTTGATATTTTTCTAAGCCAGTAGTATGTCCTCTTTCTGAGTGATGTCTGAGTGGCATTTGGAAAATAAGCAACTCCATCTGCCTCAGTAAAATTTCCCCGACCCTCTCTTCGTTCTGCTGGTACAATATTAGTAAAACGATCACCAAAGGCTGAGCTTGAGAGGCTAAAACACCAACTGAATGAACCCTCTGTTTTTACAGATTCATTCCAACTATGTGGCTCATGCAGGTAGAAGATTTAAAACAGAAAAGGCCAGGAAATAATACTTCTTAAAAAATCAGTGGCTGCAGCTAGTATTTTAAGACCCTTCAAAATACTTTGCAAAAAAATGCTGCTGCCTGTAAAGCCCATAAACAGATGGCAATATTTCTCTTCATCATTCTCCTAGTCTGTGACAATAGTTTTTATTACTGTTCTGAAGTTTTTTTAAGGATTCCTTAGCCTAGACCTGCCAGGCAGCATGAGCTTCCTCCTGTGAGCTGCTGAGTGATTTTGAACGTCCATTCACCTCCGAGCAGGTCGAGACTGCTCTCTGCCTTGCTGGATCAGACTCTTGGCTCATCTTTCATAACTGCCAAGGTCTTTCGTAACCTCTGATCTTTCATAAGCCCACACACTAGCCAGTTCCTCTCACTTGCCTTTCGTAACCTACACACACGCCACGTGTTTAATCTCATCCACTTGGAATAGGCCTGTCCTGGATGAACTTGAAATACTTGTGTTTCTCGGGTGCTTTGTCTGTCTGAATCCTCAGCCCTAACCAGATTAGTGTAGAGGTCAGACTTCCTTCCCTGAAACAACGAACATTCAGTGGAGGGGAAAACCTGTTCCCTCTGACCTCAAAGCAGAAAACAGAGCGTAGTCATGGATTTCCTTCTCTCCCGGGGTGTGAATCCCTTGTCAGCTTAGGTGTGGTTCAGCTGGACGTAGTAGTCTCCTTCACTTCCTGTCCTACACCACTGTGCAGCGTTCATCAGCGTGGCTGCTCTGCATGCCACCCAGAGATCTCTGTTGCCGTCCACTTGATCTGTAGTGCAAAAAGCAGGGTCACTCAGAATGGAAGCTGCTGCAGCTGAAATTGGTTTAATTATGCCTCAGCCGACAACTTGTCATTCTCTTCTTTGACAGTAATTGTATGCTGCAGTGATGCAATAAAATCGGTTGCAGTTTTTGCAGAGGGAGGGTGACCTCTCTGTAGCTAGCCGGCCAGTGACGTGGCTTCCGCAGATGTCTTCCAGTGTGGATCCTTGTCACTTTGCGGGTTTGATGGATGATCTTTTAATAGGGAATTAAATGGGAGAACAAGTGGCTAACAGCTTTAATAAAAACAGAGGTGGGGGGGGGGGGGGAGGGAAAGAAAGAAAAAGGAAGTAATCTTTTGGAATTATTAGCCAGAGTGCGAAAGAGCGTTTCCTCAGCATGACAGCCAGAGGCTTGCTGTGCTGTTATTAAAGCACTTCCGTGGGAATCCAGGCAGATGGTCTTTTTACACAGCATAGGATTATATTGGATTAGTCATATAAAATTGTTGTTTACTGTCTCTAGCCCTGGAGCTTTTGTCAGTATCTCATGAAGAATGATGTTTGAGTCTGCCTTTAAGAGGTAGCCCAGATGACAAGCTTTTTGTTTGTGCAAACTACTACAATATCATAGTAGTTTAGTGCAATCATAATGTTGCAGTGAGAGATTTTGTAGCTGATAAAAGAGGATGTTTGGCCCAGATTTTTGTTTTGCCTTTTGGGTGTACAAGAAGGGAAAGTAAATTGTAAAGAGATGCTTTCTTTTCTTGTTGCACTCCCTAGAAGAGCTGTGCTGATCACCCTTCTGCTTCATCAGAGACAAACAGGAATTACTAACACTGGCGCCATTTTTCATAATGCTCACTAATGACTCATTAATGACATAACACTTGATTAATCAACAATTCTAAGTAGTGTATTAGACGTTTCCTGTGTTCCCTTTCTGTCATGCAGAGTCGTATTCTGACTACCTTTCTTCTCTACTTCCAGAAGGCCCAGGGATCACTGCTTGGACACCCTCCGCATTTTTCCTCCAGCCACAAACTAACCAAAAGATAGTCTCAAACATGCAGTGCAGGTATCTCCCTCCAGATCTGTCCTGGGGGCTGGTTAATGTGGAAATCAGAGTTTTGGCTTCAAGGTCTGACAGACAGCTCTACTGGTAAAATGGCATCCTTCAGTGTTCTCTGGAGTTTTCAGACTGGCTCAGTCATCCTGG
This sequence comes from Aramus guarauna, assembly GCA_013400195.1. Classification (NCBI taxonomy): domain Eukaryota; kingdom Metazoa; phylum Chordata; class Aves; order Gruiformes; family Aramidae; genus Aramus; species Aramus guarauna. Next base: position 34,512 of record VXBL01000718.1, read on the forward strand.
GAAATTTTCCCTTCCAGGAGGTGTGGCTGTGGGAGCTTTCCTGGGGTGCAAGTCCTTTGATTCTCCACTCAGATGTTTTTCTTCTCTGGAGGGAGTTCTGTGGACAAGGTAATACAGTCCCAAGCTGTTACTCTTTTTCCTAGACCATGTCTGTGGGTGTAGAATAATATATGGTAAAGGTCTTTTTTCCCTGGCCTTGAAGTAGAAGTGGCAGACTGTCTCTGCCGCATGCATGCCAGTATTGGTTTTTGAACATTATGCACTGAAAACACTAAAAATAATACACCACCCCCTCTCTCCCCCAACTGGTATTATAACCAGATGTTTCTGTCACTGAAGGTGATACAGAACATCTGTCAGTGTGCTCTGGCAGGGATGCCTGTAGCTTAATTTGATTTAAGAATATTACCTCTGTTTGGTTTTGTCAGCTTTAAGATTAAACTGATTCTTATATATTATGAGAAAAGATTTCTTGTTTCTAATTCTGCAAACAGTCGTCTTAAATCCAATCAAATCTTGGTGCTTTTTGTCTTGATATGCAGGAAATGTTCACGTTTTGAACTGAATTCTCACCTTTTGCATTTAGCTGTCTTCTGTGGTTGTGCCAAGGCCTGGGAAAGCCAAACTGCTTCTCCCTGTTTCAGGGAAGGCTCCTGAACACAAATGGCTTTATTACTTCCTCACCCAAGCTCAAAACAAGAAGGAGAAAGGGCTTTTTTCCCATGTTGGCCATTTTGTTTGAGATTGTTCCATGATTTTTCAACTGGCATTTGTTAAGATTGGCAGCACCAGTTGTGCCAAAGAATGTAACAGACAGAAGCACGAGCTTTGCCTTCTTCTGTCCTGAAAGGGACTCAGGAGTCATTGCTGACACAGGTGGTGGATGCACTACAAGAGAGATTCATTTGGAGCAAGTGAAATCTTTCTGTGTTTTTACAAAGGCATGTAGATTTTCATAGGAGAATTTTAATTCCTGGAAAATATCATGAGGATAGTAGGTCTCTGAGGTTTGAAAGGACACATACTGCCCTTTAATCTGTGTGGAAAAAAAGCTATGCTTGGAGTTACTGTAGGATTGCATGAAGTAATTTCATGCGCATATGTTTTCTGACAAATTAAATCAATGATTTTGGTGCACAAGTAGCTGAAAAAAAAGTGCTATGGGTCACATTCCTGCTGTTTGGCAGTAAGTAGTAGGCTCAGCACCGCTGGAATCGATGACATTTTCATTCGTGTGTGCCAGCGTGAAATGGGTCTGTGTTCATACCAAGCTGAGTTAGAAACAAAAATGCAAGGAAAAAAGAATGTGTTCAACAGACCAGCTGAATAACAGTGTACCAAAATGTTTCTGCTGTAAGCGTTTACAGTGGAAAGTAAAATCTTAGTGGCATTTCATACATTTACTGCCACAGGGAAGTTATTTAAAAATCATGTATTGTTAGTACCTCTGGAAAATGAACACGTTTCCTAATCAAGTCCACAAAAGTATTTTATCATTTGTGTAAACTGTGGTTTGTATATACATGCAGGCTTACATTATCTTTCGATTTTTGGATGCTTCAAAATCTGATGTCCACTGCTACTCAGCCTTGGGCCATTGTTTCAGATCTATCAAGTATCTTTAATTTGGAAGAACAGATGCTCATTTTGAAGAGGAGCCACTCAAAATCAATGACCACTTTTGAAAATGTTTGATTGTAATGTGCATGATAAAATCTGCAAGACCTTCAGCTGTAGCTTTTCCCAAGAGTTTGAAGATACAAATAGGGTTTTTTGGTGTCATTTGGATCAGCACTTGTTTGATAAAATCTGAATCTTACACAAACTCCTTGCAGGTCTAGCTGTATAGTTGAGAAATTTGCTGTTGTGTGTTTCCTCCATCTAGCTTCAATTCCTGTGGCAGCCGTGGAAAAGCTGGACAGAGGAGCTGAGAAACTGCAGCTCAGTTTCTAGGTCAGAAATTGGGAATTCTTGTTTCCTTTTTAGCTCTGTTGGCTCATTTCCCAACTTTTCTGTGTGTTGCTTTCCAGCCTGTAGAATAGAGAAGATGTTCTACTGGTAGCAAATTTTGAGTTCTGAAAATATTTGGGTCTTAAAAACTGTGCCCAGATGCTACATTGTTGTTTGGTGGGTTGACCCTGGCTGGAGGTCCGGTGCCCACCAAGCCCCTCTATCACTCATCACTCCGCTCCTCAGCTGGACAGGGAGGGGAGAAAAATAAGATGGAAAAAACCTCATGGATCAAGATAAAGGCAGTTTAATAAAGCAAAAGCAAAAGGCTGCTTGTGGAGGCAAAGGAAAACCAAAAGATTTATTCTCTACTGCCCATCAGCAGGTGATGTCCAGCCACTTCTCAGGAAGCAGGGCTTCAGTACGCATAGTGGTTGCTCTAGAAGACAAACATCATAAATACTGAATGACCCCCCCTTCCTCCTCCTTTCTCTCAGCTTTTATTGAGCAGATGTCATATGATATGGAATATCTCTTTGGTCACTTTGGGCCAGCTGTCCTGGCTGTGTTCCCTCCTAAGATCTTGCCCACCCCCAGCCTACTGCTGAGGGGGGAATATTGGAGAGACAGTCCTGGTGCTGTGCCAGCACTGCTCAGCAGTGGCCAAAACCCTGGTGTGTTACCAACACCTTGCTGGCTGCCGATACACAGCACAGCACTATGAGGGCTGCTGTGGGGAAAATTAACTCCACCTCAGCCAGACCTAAAACAGTTGGCAACTTCTGGGTAAGCAGGAGAGTGGCAGTGTGCCCAGAACTTGTTGTTGCGTTTGTAGAAGGGCTAGGGAAACAGAGTCTGAAAGTTTCACATCTGAGAATAACCCAAGATGTATCATGGGCTTGTTTTCTCTGCTACTTGTGACCTGTCTAGTTTGTTGTCTGAGAGCTGCCCAGTGCTGCCCTTTCCACGCCTGCTCTAGTTTCTGCAGAAGCCCTGAATTAATCCATCTGTGCGTCCTCCTCTTTTTGTTTTACTGCTCCACCCATAGTATTTAAAAAAAACCCAAAACCAAACACCTGGCCACCATAGGAATATAAGTCCTAGCAAGCCTTGCACATTCTTTATAAAATACTATTGCTCGATATTCAAGTGGCTTTGCATTGTATGGTATTAAGCAATTATGATTGTTCCTGATGTTCCCAATGTTGAGGAGAAAGTAGTTATCCTACTCCTACTGTCTACAGTGAGTTACTGGTGTGTAGGGTATGCTGGATTCCACTGTGCTGATCTTTCACCACCTCACTGTCTTACACTACGGCTCCCCTTTGTCACTGGAAAAATTATTTCTGAAGTAGTCATTTTACAAAGTTTTGCAAAATATCAGACTTACTCTTATATCAGAGTATGTTCTCTTCTAAATTAATAACATAGAATCATTGAGATGTTGGCCTAAAAGGGGCTTTAAAATTATCTTTTTGTCTACTTGCTGTTTGCCAGTATGCTGCGCATATTAGATATGCCTGTATCCAAAGTCATGCCTGATCACTCTCCAATACATTTTTAAAACCTCTAGTGAGGGAGAACTGTGTATTTTTCTTCTTTGATATTCAGAAAAGTTGCTGTATTTTCTTCATCATGCAATTTTTATTCCTGTTTTGTGGACTCCTCAGGATCTCATCTGAGATCTTGTTTGTCCTGGATGAAACAGAGTACAATGGAGTAATTATCTGTCAGGATATTGCTACTCCATCTGAAAATGGGACCAGCCAGTGATGCTGGCTGGTATTATACCTCCCAATTTTTAAATTTTTTTAGTTTTTATTGCTACTGTAGCTAGTTACATCCAGTTGTATTGTTACCAAGAAGTGACTTCCTAGTTTTTATACTATGAACTGTCAATTGCTAATTTCTTCAATGTTAGTTGCTGATTAAAGTAGCAATTTCATTGCCAGGCTATTTAAGGACAAGGTGAGTTGTCATGGGCCCCAAGACTTAACAGTGTTGTGTGACTGCTGCTGCAGTTATGGAACCAATACAGAAATCTTCACAGACCGAGAGGCTTTCTGACAGCACGGGCATGTCGTTTCCTCCCATGCACTCTCGGATTATTAACAGCCTCACAGCTTGGATCTCATGTATATTCAGCTCAGCACAGCGGCTTTTGCCTTGCACTGTGACCTCTGTGAGAAGTGCAGGGAGTTGGCCAGATGAGTGATGGGCTGAGCAGGGTTGATGGCAGAGGAGGAGAGATGCTGGGGTTGTGCCCTGGAGCTAGAGGTGTAGCCACCTCCCTTAATCTGATTACACCTACGGTTCCCACTTGCAGCCTAATGTAACCCGAGTTTTGTAGAGTTGTAGAGCCAAAGCAGGCAGTAGTCAGCTGTTGTCATCTCTCCCCCCTCTTCTCAGGCATGAAGGGTTCCTCGCAAAAATTGCCAGGCTCTGCAATCAGGTGCACTGCCCAGTCAAGATGGAGGGTTAAGTGGCATCTGGCAATATTTTACACCAAAAAAAAAAAAAACCAAACCAAAACCAAAACAAAAAAAAACCCATGGCAACATGCCACGGGCCATAAGTAACAATAGAGGAAACACTTTATATAAAGGAGAGAACCGAAGACAGATTTGAGAATTAGCTAGAGAATGAGAAACAGGGAGGGTTTTGAACTGCCAGTAACAAAGGCTGCTGAGACCAGCAGGCAATAATTACTGCTTTGGGTCAATCTTGCTGTGATGGGTGATCTTGTTGTGGCTGGTGAGTGCCTTCTGTTTGTGTGTTACCTGTAAGGTTCAGCCCATCGTGAGGGTGGAATGCTTCCATTCCGCCTGTACGCCCTCCCACCATGGTCTGCCAAAAACACCTGCAAAATGCAAAAACCAAAGGCAAACCCCAGCAAATAGTAGTACTACCAAGTACCACAAGCACGAAGGATACACCCCCCACCCCGCACTGGGCAGCAGCAATCCCAGGCACGCTGTGATCTCCTGCCTTGGTGGATATTACTTGAACCATGGCTTCTGTTGTCATGGGAGCGGGAGATGCAGAATATGCATTATGTAGAGATACATAACTTGGTGTGTGTTGATGTACAAGCGTGTTCACGCAGATCTGTAATCGGCAGTATTCTCAGTCCCACAAACTCACTGTTAGTCACGGAAAATCAAATTGCGAATAAAACTAACGACGATTTAAAAGAACAAGCTGACACTGGGTGTTTTTACGCTGGCTCCGGAGAGCGAGGTTCACAGCCCCAGTAAAGCTGATTCCGAGTCCCGCCGTCACTCCGGTGCGGGCCGGGTGGGAGATCTCTGCCTCAGGGGAGGTAAAACGCGCCGGGCGAGCTCCCGTGCGAGCCCTTCCCCGCCGCGGCAGTGCCCGCCGGGGGGCGCTCGCTGGTCAGGCGGCCGCCGCGCTGGGCCTCGTCGGCCTCGCAGCCCGGCCGTGCCGCTCCCGAGCGGAGGGAGCCGGAGGAGCAGATCTGCCGGGCGGCCGCTGCCGCAGGCCCCGGCGCCGGGTGGAGCGCCCGGCGCTTCGCTTACTGCCGTTTCCCTGGCAACGGGTGGGTGGGGGGTTTGTGTGTGGAGCCAGGGCCCTTGACTGGGCGCGGTCGCGCGCTATAACGTCACTGTTAGGAGCCTATCTGGATGGGCTTTTGTGGCAAAGGCGCCTGCTTGAGAGCCGTGAGGCGAGCGGTGGTGACAGGCAGTGTGTCGGCCAGCTAGGCGGGGGCCTTCCACGGCGCAGTCGCCCCGGGGCGGCGGGTGCGTTTGAAAGAGGTCGGGAGCGGGCCCCGGCCCCTCCTGGGGGGTCGCTCCCGGCGCCATGGCCCTGCCCGCCGTCCACAAGTGCCTCCAAGTGAGTGGGGGCTCTTGGCGCTGCCGGCCCGCGGGGTCGCTTCCCGTCCGCCCGGGGCACGCCTCGGCTCTCGGGAGCCCCGCGGAAAGGCCTTTCCGCCCCGGCCTGCTAGAGAGCGCTCAGGAACCCTCGGGCACGGCGGCTGCCGGCTCGGCCTGGCCTGGTTTACCTTTGCCTTCAGGGGTAGAGCTCGCACTTCCAGCAACTTACGGTTGCTGATCTTCCCTCTTTTGACTGAATATCGGTCGATAGCATCAGTTTTACTTATTACCCTCTAGGTTCGGGCATGATAGTTGCATTTGGTGCGTTGTGGGTGATAGGCGTGATTATATACTCCTGGGTGAGGTTCAGCAAACGTGCGGGCAAGAAATTTTGCTAATGCAGCTGTAGTTTATAGTCATTCAGCTTTGGTGATGTTAAATCAAACCAACAAAAAATAAATACAAGCCTAGCTGCAGACCTGTAGTTTAGAATTTAGAGGTATAACTGAAAACTTGTATGTTTTGTCCCTTTGTGATTTATTTTTTTAAAATACACAACCAGTTTGCCTTATCATTCACTAATGAATTATGAAGTTATATATAATATAATATATATGTTAAAGAAGCTGTGGTTCAGTCAATTCTTCATAAAGTTTGGAGCCAAGTATTTTCTGTGCCATTTTCCTTTATGTATTTATATCGTTCAAGACAAATGTTGTGAAAATTTAAATTTGAAATGTTATCAGCTCAATTAATACTTGATCTGAAAAAGTTGCTTGATTTTTCTTATTCAATTCTCTTTTCAGCTCAGTGATGAAAATGAACAATTACTCAAGAAGCTGAAAAAACTACATATAAAAAATAAGGATCTAGAAAAGAATATGGGTCAGATCCAAGAAAAACTGCATCTTCAGCAGTTAATGCATGACTATGTCACAAGCAGAGAGTAAGATTTGTCAAACATTTTGCATCAAAAGAAACATGGTATTTTAGGACTTGTACCTTGTTATTCTTCACATGAACTAGGCCTTACCTGTTCTGCATATTTTGAGGGGCTGCCTGTGAGCAGGATAGTGGGGATAGAGAATGCTGGAGGCGTGTAAAGGAACAAAGGATAGTTGGGGCAACTTAGACAAAACTTGTGAAAGAAACAGTTTTAGTACCAATAACTAATACCCCTGCTTAGCCAGCATTCTATCTCTAAGTGCAAAGCGTTTTAGACTGTTTTCCTACCAAACAGTAGTAAGATAGTTAAATGGCATCAATGCTGTTTAAAAGATTCAGAAACTGTGACCTTAGGACCTGAAAGACTGTACTGCTAGTGTTTTGAAGGGTGTCCTCCCAGGATTTAAATACCTGTTGGCAAAAATTTTCATGTTTAAATGTTGGTATGTTTATGATCATGCATGGAAACCTCTATTGTCAAATCAAACTGAAAAGTAATTTAGCCTTTTCAGTTGCTTTGTTTGATCCAATTAAAATTGTAAAATCTGATTTTTATTAAGCTGTTGTGTTTGTTTCAATTAAGTGTTCAAGTTCAAACAGAAACCCACTTATGGCATAAGGGTGGATACAGCAAGGATCTTAATCTAGAGGGTGACAGTGTCAGGTGAGTTCTTGGAAACTGGTTCTTCACAGAATTAAGCATTCTTCCCTGTAGGGTAAAATACGTTGTTCATGGTTAAGTCAGTTGAATTTTGTTAACTGTTATGGAAGCGGCTTTCAGCCTTTGAAACAATGGGAAATAATTTTATTTACATTTTTAAAGGAAATAGTAAATCTTAGATTAAACTTTAAAATACTGCTAAACAAACAACAAAATTAATTTCTTTCTCAAATCTTTCACTGAGAAAAATTGAATGGGCTAAGGAGGCTCCTTCATATATGTGTGTGCACGCACGTGATCTTTTTTGTAGATCTTTAACCTAGAATTTAATTTTATAGTTTGTAGGAGCTTTCTTAGCTCATTTTTATAGCTCAGTTTTATGTGTATGTAAAATTTACAGGCTAGTACTGTTTTCAAAATAAGCTACACAAGTGATTCTACTTTTTAGTCTAATTGCTTTTAGAAGTGAGCCACTGCTTACTGTAGTTTGCCGATTAATGCTAGAAATAAACTCTTTAAACTGCTTTTTTTGATATGAAAGATACATTTTTGCTTTAAGGAAATGTATATTGAAATATTTTAACAACTAGGCATGCTACATGTTGGTCTTTTTCTTTATGACTTGGTTTTAAAATAAATAGGCTGTTCCATTCTTTCAAAGGCTGCTTTTTGTCCACTTAACAGAAGTGGGCTGTGGATCTCACAAAGATAGAGACAGTCCCCACTGCTCTTGATTCAAGCACCCTGTTTGTAGTGTTTACTTTAGGTGGCTGTAGAAGGCCCATTTTTTTCTTTTTCTTTTTCTTTCTTTTTCTTTTTTTTTTTAAAATACCTTTACAGTGTACCAGACTACTTATGAACGACATAGGAAGGCTAGGTGACTAGCTCTGGGCTTGAAATGAGTACCTAATTAGATGCTTATGTTGAAGAAGTCTGAGTTATTCTTTGAATCTAGTGCTGGACCTGCTTTGTATTAGGTTCCACGTAGATAACCTGCCTTAGCTTTTTTCCCTAGTTGTTCTGTACTGGTATTGCTCATCCTCCTTGTGGTGTTCAGTCATGACTTAGTATGAATGCCAACACTTATTTGAATTCCTAGTAAATAGGAAAAATGTCTGTTCATGTTCATCAGTTACATTATGAGCCTCTAGACTGAATGCTGTGAATTACTGTAGGAAATTAGTGTCGCAGAACTTGATACAAGATAATATCAGACGGAAAGATAATATTAGTATCACAAATCTGTTTAGTTTACATTGATTTTGCCCACTCACACTCATTTTTTTTCATAGATTTCATTCACTCATATCCTCACACCCACATACTCAGGAGCAATGAGGTGTGTGTGTCCAGGTGATCTGGGCAGGGTTGCTTGTGTGCAACATGGAAAGCTGGGAATGCTGTCTCATTAGTCCTCACCATGGGTTCTTGACTGGTGGCAAGAAACTAATTTTTGTACCCCTTTGGGAGTGGTCTTTTGCTTTTCCTGTTGTGCTAAGGGGAAAAGAGTGATATATGTGACATGCTGCAAACTTGTTACCACGCTCTTGTTGATAGTGTATAGGTCTTCCACCAACAAGTTATTTGTACTGAGGTTTAATCAGACTGCAGCCACATAGGCTGGACAAAAACAACAGCATCCTCGGTCTGGCTGAGCGATGGATTCTTTGCTATCGATACAGACGGTTCTTTTAACTCTGACTTTGCTTTTTTTCTCTGGTGCTTTCTCTTTCTGTGTTGCTGGTCACGCTTCATTCAAACCCATCTTAAATATTTCTGTTACAAGTCTCTACAGTACAGCTACAGTCCAAGTGATCTCTGTGGGCTGTCAGCAATACTTCTGTCATAAAGGATTCACATTTTGTTGGCTTTCATATTTTGTTGTAATTTATGCATTTCTTCTGTTTTAGACTACTTCATATGTATAATGATCTACAGAAACGCTATGTTAAAGAAATCAAAACAAACCAGGAGCAAAGTGAGGCAATTAAAAATCTCACTGTAAGTAGAATTTGTAGGAGGTGGTATCAAATAGTTAAACATAAGTTTTAAGGTAGACTGAAAAGTAATTCTTATATTTGTAAAATGAGACTGCATATTTCTTTTTATACTCATTTTTGTTTCCCATACCATTGAGACAAAGGTTTGTAGTTCACTTTGAAAGTGGACTGAGTCACTGATATGTCTGTAACTTAGTCTCCCCTTTCCTTGCTTTTTTCTTTGCTTACCTACCTACCCCTCCTTCTAACTATATGTGCATCTTCCGACTTCTCTGGCACCAGCCCTGATATTTTTCTGTATGTGTCATGAGCTGTTTTATTTCAGAAATCCAGCAGTAACCAAAGGCTAATAGTCTTCTGTTAGGTAGCAAGATCTGTTGGCTTGTGCAAAAAGACATAACTGGAGGCAAGCTAGGGTAGTGGTTCAAGGAGTTTCAAGTGGGTATTGCCTCTTTAGGCATTGATCAAGCATTACAGCTGACCAGTCTAATGAATTTCCTCCTAGGAGTCTGGAACATGTGCTTCATTTGTTTGTAAATTAATATTCATTATGATTTGGATTATATGTACTTTTTCTTAGAAGTTGACAATTGCTGCCATATAAGTATGCTTTATTGTGCAGAAAGGTTTAGTATCTTCGTGCATGTACATTTATACTGTCTTGTGAGCATGTGCTCAGTAACAGATTTTTTTAAAACACTTGATGTATGCAAAACTTCACTTGCTGTATTTTTTTTCTCCTTTCAGACACTTTGGATGAATGTAGTTTTAAGTCAGCAATTGAAAACTCTAGGTTTGCATTCAGGATATGTTTCCAGTTATATTCAGTTGAACTGTGTTTGTTCTATGCATTTTAAAAAAAAATTAGTTTCTTGACAGATTAAAATTCATGAGCTAGAGCATAATCTCCGAGAGCAGAGGCAAAGAATTGAGCAATTGGAATGTAAAAGGGTTTCTTGGAAAACTAGTGCTGTTTCTGGAAAAAGAAGGCGAACCCCAGAGGGAGAATTAACAACTTGCAGGGACATTTCTGAAAAGAAGGAATCCTGTTGCAGTAAATATTTAGGTAATGGTACGGTTAATTCTGATTACGTTCCTTTCAGTATGCTCATCACAGAGGTTGCATTTGATTTCTGATCCAAAGGCATGCTCCAGTTTATTTCTCCTACTTCATCCAGCAGTATCTAAAATGTTTTTCATTTTTGAAAACCTGTTATGTAAAAATGGCATCTTGTAATCAATGTCCTATCTATGGATCCAGCCCTGCATTTGTTTGTGATAAAAATAAGTGTTTGCTGCTTTTCTCTTTTTCTGAAATTGGTATGTCAGTGTAATCATGGGTGGGAGTGCATGGCTGTATTTAGTACTATTCATTATTTTTTCCAGTAAGCTGTATCTAAGCACATCTCTTAGTAATGATGTTTGCTGCTCTGTTCTTTGGTTTTCAGACACTGATACACAAAAGAACCTGTTTTTAGCTTTTAAATGTGGGACAAACCCAGACAGCACTGGTTCTTCCTCACATCAGTAAATCCACAAGTTAAGGTGCAATCCTGTTCCACTTCAAAGCATAAAAAAAAAAGAGATTGAAGAGATCATATAATGTAGGCATAATTTTCAGCAAATGTGCTGTCAGCAAGGGCTAATGTGACCCTCTCGTAAGTCAGGAAAAGGTAATCAAGGCATGTGATGTCTTGTTTTGTGGATTTTAAAGTAAATTAATCCTACATTCTAAGAATCTGGCAGATTCAGATTATCCAACTGACAGATCTTACTGTTTTTCATAGTACCTGGGAGTGTGCTGGGCTGAGTATTAAGAATAAATCACTTTATGAAAAAGGTACTTAAAAAAGCTGAACCATAATTTTCCAGTATCACAAAACGTAGGCAGCTCTTTAGCTGTAATATGATTCATATGAGGGGGAGGTTGACTGTAATGGTTGAAGTCTATATTTTTTTTTTGAATATAGAGCTATTGTTGAAGGAGATTAAAAAGCTGAAGAAAGAAAATGAAAAGTTGTCTACAGAAAGGAGAGCACTAAAAAATGAATTAGCCGGATTAGACAAGGTAATTTGTTCTAGGACAAGTTTAAGAATAGGTGATTTTTGAAAAACTAACTCTTCTGCCTGAACTGAAACTTATCTTTAGGCTGAACATATGCTGTTATCAAGCAAAATACATAAAAAATAAATTTACTGCATTCTGAGTAAAAAACAGAAATTAATGACTCCTTGAAACATTAATATCCTACAGTACTGCTTGGCTAAGGAAGAAGAATAATGTAATTTAATTTTTTTGTTTGTTTTTTTTTTTTAAAGAGCTGTGGATTTTCTTTTTTTTTTTTTTAATGTTTGGGGAATTTGGTTTCCTTCATGCGAGATTATTTGCCTCGGGTCATTATGACATTAAAATTCTAACTGCTGGTAATATTCTTACTTCCTTCCAACAGACATTGGCAGAGATAATAAAAAATATTTTTTTTGAATGATCACATCTATTGCTTCATGATGTCAGTGAGAGAAAAGCTATTTTCTCTTGAACTTAAGCATATCAAAGTTATGACTCTGAGAACTCTAGGCTTCAGGAGGGCAGAGGGGAGGGCTTTGAACTTTTTGTGACAGATTGATAGATGTAGAAAGTGAAAGTGTGAAAACTTGCTAATTCTTGAAATTATGCGAGAAGATGAAGAGATCTTATCTAGCTATAGAGGACTCAGTTTAATGTACTGACTTTTTTATTTTCAGCAACTAACTTGTTTAAATCGGTTTTTTTGCTTATTCAAGTCTTGTGTTGGATTTTTTTTTTTTGAGAATCCGTTTTCTCATCTTGCAATCCCCTCTCACAAGCTAAGTAACATTGTCCTAGGTTTCATTACAGGGGCAACGGTAAAACATGGTGATAGTTCATTAGATGTGAAACTTGTAGAACATTGAGCCAGGGTGAGTTCTAGATCTCTGTGTTTGGGAGTTAGAGACAACTTGTGGCTGAAAGTTTCATCTTTCAGAAGAGAAACATAGAAATCTGAGGTTATGGCTTTTTATCAGTGACCCTTTTTAAGGTAGTTTTAAGTCACTGTATGTTATTTAAGATGAATGTAGCTGTTCATTAAAAAAAAAAAAAGAAGAATAGGCCGGCAAATATGTCAAATATTGATGGATATATGTAGATACAGTGTTACTCTGGTAGATAGGACTTACCGAGGTTGGTGAAATTAAGTCTTGGATGATTACCCTCTGCTTGTCCTTTATTTCCCAACAACTTCTGATTTCACTTACAAAGGATCAGAATTGCTCAATAGAGTTGAGTTGCAGGAGCTGAACAAAACACAGTTCCATGTAAGCTATGGGCCTTCAATATTTTTAATAAATGAAGTTTATTTCTATGAAGCTGAATTTATCTCCTAGTTGAATTAGGTATAGCTAGTACTACGTGTAAGTTATACATTCTGGGATAGTATAATTACAAAAGGATCAATATGAGAAAGTAAAACCACATAGGCTGACATTAAATAAGTTCAACAAGACTTGTTTTTTATAGCTTTCTTATTGGACTGTCTCTTTATGTTCTGTGTAGCCTTACATATTGATCTTTTTCATTCCCTCCTTTGTTGCAAATTGCTTTTATCTGAGCCAGTTGAACCTGTTGGATAGTATTATCCATTTTAGGCTTTGTCAAGTTTAATGCATCGTAAATCTTACCCTTTTGAATATGAAAAATCAAAGTTTTTAACATAGCATAGTCATAAATAATAGATCGTATTCTGAAACAGGACATTAATTAACAAAATGTAGTTGTACTTAAAGTTCTAAATGGATACTAGCAATTTACAAAGCAGTTAAAATATTTTATATCTTTCTAGGTCTAAATATGCTATTCATTTTTCCATCTTAAGCTCTTCAAATGCTAACATCATCCTCCTTAGTTTACTCTCCTTATCTCTCTCCTTGCTTGTTGTCCGCTTCTTGTAATCTTGCAACTTTCAGATCTTCATTGTTAACGGTGTGTTATCTGCTTTACTGCTGATTTCAGCACATATAGCTATATTTTTGCACAGATGAGTTCGACATTATTCCCTTGTCATTTTGGACTGTAATTTTGTAGCTTTCTGATAACTCAACTTTTTTTCCTTCTCTTAATTCATCTTTCCTATTCTTAGTCTGTATTTCAGGCTCTAACATAACTTGAATTCTGCTTGCATTGTGTGTTCAGGGCAAAGTTTTAAATTATTATATAAGGTTATAGCTGATTGCTGTATATCGCTGTAGCTGTGTTTGCATAATTGAGCCATATATTAATAAAATTTAGAAAGTGTCTTTGAACTTGGGAACAACGGAAATGCTGACTAGCTTTTATTGAAAATGTCTTTGAAAGAAACTTTAAGGTGAATATGTTTGGGTTTTTCTAGGATTTTTTTGAAGAGATAGAAGATCTAAAGCTTGCTGTACAGGAATCTGTGAAACTGAATAATCAGTATGAAAAATGCTTGAAACAAATAAGTGTAATGTATGGACTTCCTTTTACAGCACATTTTTAACTACTGATTAATTTAAATGGCAAGTAGATTTTTCCACATATTTTTTTATACTTATTGCAACATTTAAATGTACCATGGCTTATGTAGTACCACATTTTGATAATATTATGGCTTCAATAATATGATCTTGATATGACAAGCTGCTCTGAAATGTTTTTGTATTTTGTGCCTTTGATTTTTGTTTATATGGTTTTTAAATAAACTGTGGTCTGTATAACTTCAACTAAGTTTCAAAACCCTTCTCTTTCACACTTGTAAAATATATTCATTGCAGGAGGTTGTGAGTGTTTATGGGAATATGATAAAATCTTTGTATTTTAATTTGAGGATTTTCCCCATTTATCCTTTTCTGTAAACTATATAAACCCAAAGTAGATATGTGGATTTGGCATTCTTCATGAATGTCAGCCCTAAGGATGTGCTAGTGCAGACAGGAATTAATTCTATCATTGAATTATTACAAAGGGATTTCTTAAAAAAAATAAATGCTAAATTGCTGCTTGGAGGTTTTTTTTTAATCACAGTAAGAAGTTAAAATTTGTGGATGAGGGAAGGATTTAGGGTTTAGAATTTGAAAGAGTGTGTTCAGAAAGATGGGTCAGAGTTGTCCTGCAGTATCAAAACAAGAATTCATTGGAAGCTCTTATTTTGGTTGAAGAGCTCTAGTATTTGAAGTGCTGAAAGGAAACTGGAGTGCAGTGTCGCAGTTCACAAGGCAGAAATGTCACGTTGCTTCAGAGAGAGGGGGAGCTTGGAATGATAAGAGACAACTCCCAGTTGCAAGTGTACCTTGCAGAAGGGAAACTTTGGGAGATTTGAACCCGAACTTGTTTGTAACTACATTTTACAAAAGTTCAGCATAGTTGCATTATAGAACTATATTTAGTTGTAAATCTGTAATTTGTGACATTGTAATGAGAGAATTGAGAAAAGACTTTATCACGAGGTTAGAAATACTAAGCTTATTTATAACCTGCTACAGCTTCTTCAGCCTAATACAAATACTGGCATGCTCATTAGGAATAGGACTAGGGTTAGGACGCTTGTATCCCACTTTCTTTGTTAGAACGGTTTTATGTAGTTGTAAATTAATACATAAATTCACCTTAAAGCCTGTGGGGTGTTCAGAGTTACATATTCACTAGATAAGAGGGAGGGTAAGGCTCCAGAAGTACTTGCTTCCTGGTCTGGCTATAGACCGTTGTATCAGGTTTCCCTTGTTTCATTCCTGGCTCACTTGTAAATTAAAGCTGGATAATGTTCTGAACAGAGATGGAAAAGGGAAAAGAAGAAGAAGAGGAGGAGTCATGCAGGTTTGTGTTGCCAGTAAATTTGACAGATGCAAAGAGGAAGAATAGCATGCATGATGGAATTATTGTAAATGCAAAAATGTATCTAATGTTTATTAGTAAGCAAAATAAACAATGCTGAAGAAGGAAAGAATCAAACCTTTTTTTGGAGCACCAGTCACTTGAGCATTGTTTTTTCCACAGTTTTCTGGTATAAAGTTATGCTTCTAGCATGTTTAAACTTTGGTGACATTATTAAATGAATCAGTAATTGTCCTCGTCCACAGGCTGATTTTTAAGTGTTGAGCAGAGTAGTTCTTAAAACACGTAGGTGAGGAAAAGTTCAAGGTATTTCTCTCCTGCCTAAAGAACCTACATGATGACTGAATACAAAATTGTCATGACTAGCAGAATTTTGCTGTTTGCCAGCTACCGAAGATCAGAGCTTTCCGTTATAGAGTGTGTTCTCTGCCCAAACAATTGAAAATAATGAATACGGTGAAAATACTGATCTCACCTTTATGATGAACTTTTAAAAATCAGTTTTGTATCAGGCCACTGAGATATCATAACTGAGATCCTCAGGCTCTGGTAAGAAACCAGATTCTAGTCTAATCTTAATAACCAGCCATGCAAGGAGGAGTAGTAGCAATGTATTGTACAGCAACCTGAACCACAGCTCCGTCTTGCAGTGCGTGGGGTCTGACAGCATTATTTTTGACATTTCCATCATGTGTGAGAGGATTGCTTGCTTTTCTGTGGGTCTCCAGTCCGTGGGTACCCATATGTGAGGTTCAGATTACTACTGCACGTGCCTGGTTTCCCGTTAAATTGCTTTTACTTTGGTGTGCAGAGATGTGCAGGCACAATCCTGGTAAACTGTTCAGCTGGGATGTGAGCAGCCATGTGTGGAGAGCGAGGCAGGCAGGGATTTCTCTCAGCCAGTAGTAGGAGTTGTCTTTCAGCTCATCACTGACTTTCGGTGATATTTTTTTCCCCCCCTCTTCTTTTTTTTTTTTTTTTTTTTTTTTTTTTTTTTTTTTTTTTTTTTTTTTTTTTTTTTTTTTTTTTTTTTTTTTTTTCTTTTCTTTCTTTCCTTTCACTATCAGAAATGCTGGAAATGTCAGGTGCAGTTTGGAGATCTCTGGCATCTTCCACACCCGTGGCACAACTTCCAAAATAGCAACAGCTAGCAGCACAAATGCTGGGACATGGAATGTGTGGAGAAACGACCAAGCTCTGTGGTTTTGATTATGTCAGTTCCTGCTTATGACTTGAAAATGGCAGTTTTGCCTTGAAGATATTTTTTCTTTTCTGCTAATTGCAGCTTTTTTTTTTTTTTTTTTTTTTTTTTTTTTTTTGTGTTTTTTTTTTT
>VXBL01000718.1:51121-97516 GCA_013400195.1 Aramus guarauna
AATGTCAGGTGCAGTTTGGAGACCTCTGGCATCTTCCCCCCCCTCCCTTTTTTTTCCCCCCACAAATCTATAAGACTGGCTTTTTGCTGCAGCTCTGTCGCTGTTCAGACAGCTTCTGAAGAAGTTTGATGTGTGAAAACTAATGTAATGAAAAGCTTCTAGAGAATGCATAGATATTGATAGCAAAATGATATGGTTTTTGTTTTAAGTTTTGTGTAGGTTGTGAATAAGAGAGTTTTTTAGTTTTATTTATTTGTTTATTTATTTACATGCCTAATGCAAGTTAAACAACTCACTGGCATTTTCTATTCAAATCAGTACTATTTTTGTTGGAAGAGGAGACTACCTAGGACTACCAAGTCTACTCCCAAATTCTGGGGTAGGTGCAGTTTGTGCAGGATAAGGCCATATGATTTGTGTGCTTACAGTTAAGAATTTACGTGTCTTTTGTCCTTGTTGCTGTATCTGTTGAACAGACGTTTCTGCTTTAATCTTGCCTTGTTGTGAGATGTACAAACAAGATCTTGTTGATTTTTATTGCTAGTTAAGGTGCAGATGAGATTAATATTAAACAAGTTAATCAGCCTTTATCTGTAGTTCCTCTGTATTGTGAAATTGTGACGTCTGGCCAGTGGCTTTCTCCTGCTAACCTAAGTTTAGATAGAACTGAATTGCATGCAATTAAGTATTAGTCATGCTAGCATTAAATAATGCATATTAGAAATGTTACATGATGCAGACTAATGGTTCTTTGTCTTGAATAACTACTTTGTAGTGGTGATACAGGAAGCTTGTGTTTGAAAATAAGCCGCTCAATAGCTACTCTTATTATCAAATAGAGGTTTTGATTGGAAAAATAAGATAATCACATGTCAGTTTTTTATTTCCATGAGACATCAATCACATGGGCTAGGGTATAGGGCAGTAAAGCAACTTAAGTTTTGTTCTGTGTTCTGCATGTAACTGAGACCGGGATTTTAGAAAAGATCCACTAATTTTGTGTGGTTCTGAAATTTTGTCTTAGTGTTCCTAATATTTAGGGTCTAAACATACAAAAGCACTAGTATTCGCAGTTCTAATCAGATTTAGTCAGTGCAAGTGAACATTGGCTGCTAATTGCTGCCTGAGTACTATGTTCAGTAATTGCTAACATCCTGGATCTTAGTCCTGTGTTAGAATTTTTCTATTGTAGGAAGCAAATTTGCAATCTCATTCTTGGGTGGGGGACAAGACTTCTCTTTCTCTAGAAGTCTGTTCGTGAGCATGTGAAGTAACATCTTTCTAGCTCTCCTGGAGTTCCTTTTACTGTGACCATGACCATACCTTTAAAAAGTGGGTCTTTCAGACATGCAGTACTCTTTGGACTAAAACCTCGAGAGGTTGCACGTGGAACCTGAGTAACCTTTAAAGTACGGCTAGTATCCCTGCCCTCTCAGGTGGGGTACTTGTTTCTTGTCGACACTTACACTGGAAAAATGTTTCTGCCAGGGACTGTGGAAGTAATAGAACTGTGGAAGTGTGTGTATTTCCTCCTTACACCAGGAATAATGAGTTTCTGTTAAATGGCTGTAAACAAGTGAAACAATCAGTGAGCTGTGTTACAATTGGGGCTTATCAGACTGAAGACATTTGTTATGGATTGGCCTTTAAAATGGCATAAAATACTAGTTTCAAAAGGACAATTTCCCTGTTTGGCTTACAAACTATCCAAGGTGGAAGAAATCAGTAAATTACCAGCTTAGACTCATTTTCCCACATTTCCCTTCATCTGTAGGGCAGTTTCTGTTTCCAAGGCATAGATGTTTCTTGGTTTCCCCTTGTTAGAAATGAAGCAATGTTAGCTAACTAGTCATGAATCTGCTTCTGTTCCTGGAAAGCTCGGTTAAACTTGCTCTGGGATAGTAAATTGCTTTTGGTTCTTGGAGATTAGCAAAGGTGGTAATTGCACTGATTTGGTGGAGTCATGTTATGTGATGTGTACCAGAAAGTGGTCACACGTGGCATTGCGATGACCAGGATGATACGGATCCTAATGGAATTCCCTTCTATTCCTCTTATTTTGTTTGCTGCTGTTCAAGCCGAGTTGTGTCTTTACGCATCTTTGACCCCTTAGTCACAGTGTTCTCACTGTGGAGTTAAAAAAAACCCCCAAAAACACAAAAACAAAACAAAAGCATCATGTAGCGAGATCCTGGATGGCTTTAAACTAGTTGCCTTGGTTCTGGAAGGAGAGAGTACCAACCTAGGCTCAGCAGCATGGCCGTCTGTCTGGGTTATACAAGTGTATCTGAAGGAAAAGACCAACTTTGCTTTATAGGTCAATTATATATTTCTGAATCTTTCAGGCTGTAGTGAGGTGAAGTGAGGGCTGTAGGCCTTACATGGGAATGTACATAGCTTTTCACAGGGAATGCTGGCTTAATGAATATTTAATTTTGTATTTTCTCTGCAGGGATTTTGTACTGCTATGAAGCCCAACGTGGTCCTTTGACTACCCCCTACCACTTTCACATGAGAGAGGAGAACTGAGCCATTGGGAAGGAGACACATACTGGTACTGCGATGCTGACTTCTAGCTCAACTGCTGTGAAGAGTCTTCTTTTGAAGAGGAGGCTCTGTTTCCTGCTGAAACTTGTGTGCTTTGTCAGCTCAGTGCTAATATTTTGCGAATTTTTAATTTATTATGTGGTAATTTTTCAATGTCAATGGCCAGAAGTGAAAGGTGGAGCTCACGTGGGTAAAAAAGAGAGTTCAACTTCAATCCTAAAGGCCATCATTTTAGCTGATACTCATCTGCTTGGTGAAATCAAAGGGCATTGGCTGGATAAGCTAAGAAGGTAATAATTAACTTTTGGAATAATCTCTAGCCTGGGTTTTAGAGTTTTGAATAGTAGCTAATGGGACAGATGTTTAAAATTGATGTTGTGGTATGTGTAAGAAGCATGCATGCTGCCTCTGACTTGCCTGTCTGGGTCTGTGCTGGATAATAAACCAGTGTTGAAAGGTTACTGAACGGCACTTAGTGAGGCAGCGCAGTCTTCAACGTTCAGGCAGTATGTGGGCGCAGATGCCTGAGCATTTTTAATGGGTCAGATAGTCTTTTCCAATGTGTAACTATTTTATAGAATGCATTCAAAATGAGCCAGATAACTCAGATGTCCCAATAGTTAATACCTTTAACTACAGAGATAAGGAAACTGGTAGGAATTTGTCCCTGTAGTAGAATTGGTGGCAAAATCACATTTAAAGACGAAGATAATCCAACCCTATGCCTACAAAGCCATGTTGTTTCTGTTAATCAAAAAAAAAAAAAAAAAAAAGGCAGAATGCTGAAAGTACTAATTCTACCATGACAGGAACATTATAAACTTTTGCTGCAGAAACAATGGCATAGTAAAACATGAGCAATAATTCACTGTTCTAATTAATTGCTGTTTAATGGAAGTGTAATGAGTAGAAATAAACAAACCAGTATTACTTCTTGCATGAGTTGGTCATGATTGTGTTGTGGAATTATCCACCAGATAAGATGCACCTACTGTACTTAAGCCTGATTTCTAAGTATTTAATTTGAATTTTCTGTTACTGCTTTGGGTATGTAGGAGCCATCTTCCCATTCCTGCCAGGCTGTGTTTGCGTATTCAGAGTTGAGGATCCACAAGTTAGGCAGTGATGACTGGGTGTGTATTTTCTTTTCAGGGAATGGCAAATGGAAAGATCTTTCCAAACTGCCTTATGGTTACTGCAGCCAGATATTGTTTTTATTCTGGGAGATGTCTTTGATGAAGGAAAATGGAGCTCGCCTCAGGTATGACATCAACAGCTCTCTTATGTCAAAAAATAAGGATTTCTTGAAGGAAATGGATGGCAGAAGACTAGGTATGCAAGGCTTTGTTTAGTATTACTATAGTTGCCCTATTGGTAGAATTTCTCGTGTTTTAGATACGAGTTGAAATGGTGTGATTCTCCTTAATTTTTTGGTAGTATCTTGGCACTTTTCCCCTCTCATATAAAACTTATAAAATGTAAATGTCTCGGTGTATGCTTCTGTATTATATACCAGTGCTCCCCTTCAATACTGTCGAACAGCATTAATTTTTTGGTTTATTTTTTTCCATGCAGGCCTGGGCAGATGATGTCAGGAGATTTCGGAAAATGTTTAAGTGTCCAGTTTCTACTGAGCTAGTGGTTATTGTTGGGAATCATGACATTGGATTTCATTACGAGTAAGTCTTGTCAGTGAAGGGAGTATGAAATGCCAAGAGTGAACTGTTGGCATGCATGTGGTAACTGGTTTTGTGTCTGAGTGACCTCTTGTGTGTTTATCAGAAAGTTTTTGATTGTAACCAAATTGGAAGGGATTGTAATTTAGAGCAAGATCTTACAAAGTATCCATCTGTGCACAATGCACCCTAAGAATACATTTTAGAACAGTGTTAAGGCTACTTTTGTGCTTCTCTGAGCATATGTGAAGTTGTGCAGAGCTGATCTTCTTGCATTGGCCGAGAAGTCTTGAAACTGCTTTTCCTTGCATTGGGCCTCTTGTCTGAGCATATTCCCGTTTTCATTATCTCAGCATAGAAGAGTGTACGTGCCCTCGCTCGCTGTACTTCTGTAGGGTGGCAGTGCTCATGCTGATGTGACTGGGACAGGGCGCGCTATGGGTGTCAGAGCGTCCCCCTGAGTTTGCTGAATGAATATGTGATCTAGATAATGAATCGTCTACAAACTGTCGAAGCGACTGTGTCAGCTGATTTACAATGCCAATTTCTTACCTCAGTCGTATTTTTGCTCTGTGACACAGAATGACTACTTACAAGGTAAATCGATTTGAAAAGGTTTTCAACTTTACTTCAGGAAAGCTAATAACTCGAAAAGGAATAAAGTGAGTATATTTAATTTTTTTTTCAACATTTAGAGTAGTCATTACTGAACTAGCAGACTTGAGTGATTGAAAACTGAGAACTGGAAGTGGAATTTCTAATAAATAGTTTGGGAATGCTTAACTTAAAGCCTTTTTTCTTTAAACTTTGTATCTAACTTGTGATATGTTAAACATCAAACACTTTGTATGAACCTGTAGTTTGATATGGAGTGGAAGCATAGCCTTTGAGCTAGGTGAATTGTAACAATTTCCTTTTAAATGGAAAAGTACTGTGGAGTCAGAATCAAATTCTCTGGTTTGCCCTTTTACTTCCTTGCAGCTGGTAATGACCCATGGCTGTAAACATAACAGAAGAATAGGATTCAGTAAAGAAACGCAAACAAACCCCCTCTGTGCTTACAAGTTAAGAGTTTCATTAATTTTAATAACTTCTTTAGTCTGCAAAACTTAAGTCTTTGAGGAATTTGGGAGCATAGCAGTTGCTTGTCCACAGTTCATCCACAGGGTGGGGTAATAATGCACAAGGTGGTTTTGGCTTAGAGGAGACCTTGTTACAGAGCTTGTTCTCAGAGGTGCGTGTCTGTGGATGCAGTTGTCCACCGAGTGCCCTCTTCCTACGCTTGGGTACCGTGCAGGAACCGGATGAGGGGAAGCAATAGTGGGTTTGTGGAAAGGCATTTGTCTGTAAACCTCAGATATATGAAGGGAAGACCCATGGCCATGTATGCCATCAGGTTATAATCACTCACCCAAATGTAAAATTCAAAACCTACAGGTTTACACTCGTTACCTTAATTAAGAAAACATTAAAAATTATTCTGAACAGGTCTAGAAATGATGTGTCTTTTTTAGGAAGATCTGTCAGCTTCATGAATGCTCAGTATAATGCTGCTGTTTATCACGCAGATGTGGGGTCCTCTAGATATGTATTCAGCTGTTTTAAAAAATAGTTACTGGGGAATATCTCCATGTCCCCTTTGATAAAGCAGCACAGCAGAATTCTTGCATGCAGTTGCAGATTGTATGTCTAGTGTCGTATTCATTAACTGAAAAGAGCTGCACTGTTAATGAAATGTTCCTGGATAAACACATCTATGGTATAAAAGCAGCTTAATTTGATAAAAGAGAATTAATTTTTTTTTTTTTTTGGTTTTGACCAGTATCTCTTAAGTGTAGGCATTCAGCTCATTTATGTCTGTAAAACATACTGAATTGAACTGAGAATCTATCTCGAGTCCTGAATGAGTGACTAAACAGGTATGAATCTTGTGGCAGAAGTTCAAAGTTGATTTGAAAACTACAGGGAAATCTTCTTCTCTTACAAATAAAATCCTGGTTTCTGTGTGAAAGACTGCAACTAAGTTTGTTCAGGGTAGCCAGTAAATGCAGTGCTGTTTTGCTTTTCAGTTGTTCTGAAGGAATCGAATCTCTAAAATTACATCTCCGAGGTCTAAAATGTGTGTGGGGAGAGAAACAACCTTCAGAATTCAGCTTAGTGGGCTTCTAACATTCCCTTAGAATACCACTTCATTATCTGTTATAATATAAAAAAAATCTTGAAGTGTAAACACGAAGCATAGTACACAATGTATTGTGCAACCTAATTAACAGCTGATCATAAAGCAGCCTACCAAGTAGAGAAACAGCTACAGTATGGATACCCAAAAGAGGATTTCTAGCATGTGATTTTGGAAGCTGTTATGTTCTGCTCCTGTGTTGAGCTGTGTCCAACTTTGAAACACTTGTGTTTTACAAAATAAAATTTATCCCACGCATGTGCATGAATAGCAAATACTTTCCTGTCCTGCCCACTCCCCTTCTCTTTGCCTGCTCCCTGGTATTTTCCAGCTTTGTCCTAGTGAACAGCGTGGCTATGGAGGGCGATGGCTGTGCTGTCTGCCGTACCTCAGAGGCAAAGCTTGTGGCACTTTCTCACAAGCTGAATTGCTCCCAGCAGGTAAGAGTTCATTAAAGATCTGATTACAGCCAGCAACTCGGCTACCGCAAAGGGAATACTGATGCTGCAGCAATAGTCAGGATGTAACTAAGATGTTCCTGAAAATTCTGTTTCCAATTCATATTGCAACTTGTTAGCAAATCTTTCTTCTCCTCATTTGCCTCATCATTTTTATTTAACTATTAACTGGGTTGCTCTGTGTTAAGGGCGTTAAACTTACTTGTCAGTGCTGCCAACAGTGTCA
Source organism: Aramus guarauna (assembly GCA_013400195.1). Classification (NCBI taxonomy): domain Eukaryota; kingdom Metazoa; phylum Chordata; class Aves; order Gruiformes; family Aramidae; genus Aramus; species Aramus guarauna. Next base: position 58,208 of record VXBL01000718.1, read on the forward strand.
TTTCCTCTGTTCCAAGGAATGACAGGAGAAGTTCCGTAACCCTCCCTTTGACTCCAGATATGTAATAATCTCTGCATTTGTATTTGTGCACATTGTTCTGTGTCCTTCAAGCTAGCCTATTCTTCTAGTTTTCTGATTCTAATGCAGGCCTATCTTGATAACCTAGTAACGTTTTAATTGTAGTATTTTTGCCATCAAATCCAATTCCTGCTTCTTTTTCATTCCTCTTCCCTTTTTCATAGGCCAACCGGACACACGGTAGGCAGCATGATTGACTGGGCTGGCAGTCAATCAGGAAACCAGCTCCCAGGGGGAAAAATTGCTAGGTTCTAACTGCTCGCTCTCTTGGGCTGCCCTAAATCTCTCTTGCCTTGTTTGTGCAGTGAGATTCTGCTGTTGCTTTCTGCATTCAGAAAGAGTGCAACCGTAGTCACGCCATAGACAGAAAGGGCAATTAAAGCATTTCCCCTTCCATCCACAGTAGAGGCTCTTAAAAGTTTACACAGTGGACAGGATTTAGACACTCCTCTGACCTGATACTGCTTTTCACAAAAAACCAAACCAACAAAAACCCTCCGACCCCTCAAACCCTAGCTATTGTTTAATTCCCTTCCCTATCCTCGTGGTGAAGACAGTATGTATGGATTGGTTTTATTCACAGAAACCGAATCATTCCAACAAAAGGTGCGGTGATGTGGAAAAGCTCCCAGATTCAGAACCCATCCTTTTACAGGTGTGTTGGAGCTGAGGTGAGGCAATGTGTTGATGTGTTTTTAGTGTATTTATTACTGTTCAGAGAGGCTGGGTCGTTAACAAGTGGTCCTTGCTTTGAATGTCTCCCAGCATTACCCTCTCTATCGGAAAAGTGATGCTGAATGCAGTGGAGAAGATTCTGCTCCTCCAGAGGAGAAGAACATCCCATTTAAAGAAAAGTATGATGTACTGTCTCAAGAAGCATCGCAAAAGGTTTGATACATTAAGTACTTGAGTATTGGATGGTGGGTGAGGGGGGCAGGAGTGTAGGTACATAAAGATTAAAACATTTTGGAAAGGTTATTAGCTGTGACAAACAGGCCACCGCTGTTCCTGCTTTAATGAGGCCCTTGAGAGGCGGCTTGTGCAAGCTGCTCCCCTGAGGATCGCGGTGACCACGGCCTTGGTTCTGCTGGGTTTCCCAGGTACGGCCCCTAAGTCCCGGCGCACTGAAGTCTGCTGCAGTGCCGTTACCTCCCCTTTAGCATTTGGTACTTTATGTACCGTGTAGGTTATTGACAAACCTAGTAGAAAGCCACTGTTTTCCAACGCTTTGAAAGCACTGCTTTTGCTGAAGTAGTAACTGCAAGAAAACACTCCCAGAAAATCTAATGGGCAGTATTTGTTTCCTTCTGCATACGTGCCTTCACTCGGGATTGGCAGTGCAAGATTCTCCCTCAGACAAGAAACCAGCATTGCTTTCCTAAACCCAAAGTTTTTCTGTTTGTGATGTCAAGAGCATGGTATTGCCTTAGTTTTTCTCATCTGTATGGCCAAAAAAAATTCCAGTTTTTGGGATGAGGGACAGACTGGTAGGAGTAATATCACAGCATCGACACGTCTCATTGGAAACCAGCAGTTCACACAAAACGCTTTGAGAGAATATTAGAATTCCCGTAATTTCATTCTGTCAGAAGAAAAAAAAAAAAGGTCTTAAGCTCAATTTCTATTTAGTTATGACTTAATTCTTGTGCTTTCTAATTTTGTATTCTAGCTGATATGGTGGTTTCATCCCCGTTTGATTCTCAGTGGGCATACACATAGTGCTTGTGAAGTGCTGCACGCGGGGAAAATTCCAGAAATCAGTGTCCCGTCATTCAGTTGGAGGAATATAAACAACCCTAGTTTCATCATGGTAAGTTTTAATTTTTTTTATTTTTGTCAGATAACTTTCATAAATAAATCAACATGGCAGTCAGCTATATTTGAAAACTGATTCTACCTGTAAAAACAAAAAAATAAAAAAATTGCCTACCCACCCGGCCCACTCAGTACACTGCATCCACTTTATAAAGTCCATCTGTGGGAGCCACATGTTCTGTGTGGTACAAAGCAATGCTCCTAAAGATCTAATTAGTGTCTGGGTACAAGCATTGAACATTTTCTTATAAAGAGGGTGCATTGTAAACTATTGACTTGTAAAAATAATCAGTATTGTGCACTGAACAGTAGAAAGACTAGTTTGACTTGGTTGATTTACCAATTACGAAAACAAGACCGTATCCACCTCAAACTCTTTTGCATGGTGATTGTGGTTTTCAGACTTGTGCATTAACCGCTTCACACAGCGAAAACGTTTGTCATGTGCCAATAATAGTCTGCCTCCTCGTTTCAGATTCACATTTTATACAGTGTTGGTTATGCTCTTGCAGGCAGTTCCAGTGCTCGGTTGTATCCTTAGAGGTAAATCAATTAGTTCCCCAGTTCAAAAATAAAACAGAACTCCTAGAAACTTGGAGTAAGAAGCAAAACCTACAATCTGCTCACGGCGTAGTCTGTGACTTGGGAGGGGGAGAGGGAGGGAATCTTTCATGTATTTTTACTGCTGTTGAGTTTAGGCTGCTTTAATACACAGATAACCCCAAACTTTTAAATTCATTTTATGCAAGTGTTAGTATTTCCTGTTGAAAGTAGTTCTGTTTATTCCGTATTCCTGAGAGTAGCTGCCTTCAAACTACACGCGCTCTTTGCACACGCCAGACAGTGCATCTTCACTGCAAAACAAGAGGTTGGCTAAGTAAAGTTGCATCATCTTCACTACTGTTTTAACTCGGCCTCGGTCCATTGTAACCTTTAATTTGAACTGCAAAGTCAAGCCAAAACCCAACGAAGTTCTTTGTTGTTCGGACTTTGGGTTAGCCAACGTGTTTTTTGCAGCATGTACTGGGTAGGAGGAGGGTTTGGGCGGAGGAAGGGGCACATTCAAGAAACCTAACTTCAGCCTGGGAAGGCTCCTTCCAGGTGGATTTACAGCAGCTGAAGTTAGGCTTCTCTCAAAGGCAGAGCAGATGAGGAGCCCAGCTCTCTATTTATGCTAGATGGAATACAAGGAAGGTTGGCCTCTGGGCTAAGGTTGGCCTGGTGAATGTTCCAGTTAGTGCCCAGCACCGCAAGGTACGGACTCTTCAGCCCCCTGGAGAAGGCACTGGTACTAGGAAACTGGCCCCAACCCTTGCCACCCAACACAGAATTTAGAAATCGGAGATCTGACAGCCATGGTGTTTACTCCTGATTCAGAACCCACTGTAACAGCAAAGTGACAGTCTTCATTTCTTTTCCAGGGCAGCATAACACCAACTGACTTCTCCCTCCACAAATGCTTCCTTCCGTATGAGAGCAGAGTCTTTGCTATATACTGTGCAGCAGGTGCTCTGCTCGTAGTCCTGATACTAGCTCATTTTCAGCTTCTCACTCCATTTTATTTTGCTCAGCGTTTAATCAGTAAGCATAAAGCAGTATGAAGAGCCAGACATCTGCATTCAGTCACTGAAATACCAAAGCTGAGAACAGTCAAACATCAGACTATATTCATGCCAGCAAATGACCTAATTTGATTGCTAGTCTGAAGGCAGGTTGCATTTACACATACCATAGAAGTCCTATACAGCTGATATGACTACTACAGGATAAATAATTAACTGAAATGAACGTTTCATGCTGTACAAAAATACTGTATTCTACAATCAAATGAGTCCTTTTCCTGCTATAATTTTTGTATCAAATATGTGTATTAAAAGTGTAACTGTACATTATGTAAATCCTATAGCCTCATCACTTCTCTGCACTAGTGTCTTACCCTGGTGGAGGCTCAGTCCTGCAAACTGGAAAGGTTTCTCTGTTTTATTGCTGCATGGCCCTTCTAATGTCATACTTCTTTTTGTTAGGGTCAGGCAGAAACTAGATTCATCAGCACTGAGAGATGGGGGTTTCCGTAACCTTTTTAGGGATGTCGTATGTACGGGACTGTGGTTCGGGAGAAGGAATCTTCCAGTTCCTGACACGTTAAATTGTTAGCTGACTACAATTCGCAGTTATCGTCTACCAGACAACAATGGGAAGAAGCTTGTGGATCCAGTTTGCTGATACACACTCGAAACCTGGTTAAAAAAAAAATTAGGGTGACACCTCAAGCTGCTGTTTTTAAAAAGATGTGCTATGATGAGCTTAAAAAAAGAGGGCCCTATTGCATCCCAGAGATCTGTGTGGTGAGGGGCCCTCCAAGTTGCCGATCTTCTGCAAGAAGGAAGGTCAAATACAGCTGCAGTAACATTATCCTATGCCTTGGCCCTCAGTCTACGGACAGATAGGGATAGGAATGCGCGTCAGGGCTGCCAAGTTCTGGTAACTTTATGGTAGAGTCACGTTTTGAACGGCACTGTGCCCTCCATGGGGAGGTGGAGGCCGCCAGCCGTGCTGCAGAGCTGGGCCATGGTCGTGTCCCCACCCCCCCAGCCTGGATGGCAGCATGGGGACGGTAGAATCTGAGCTCAGCGTCGTTGTGCGCTGCGTAGGAGGGAAGGTGTGACAAACCTACTGCTGCTCCCCACCCGCCCTGAAATAAACGGAGGGACTATTTCACACCAGGACCGGTTTTCCTGCCGACGTTCCTGCAGAGGCTGGGAGCTCTAACCTCAACTGCTGGGCTGGGGCTGTTTTAAAGAAAAGACTAAGTTTTGTCAGTCATGCTGTTACTTTCTTTGGCATGGGGAGTGAGAATCTTTGCGTTTGGGAATTTTGTTTATTATTGGCTTATTCCAGCCATCCTTTCACTTTTTGGCAAGTATCTGATGACTAAATTGAACATGCAGACATCAAGGTATACATGTTTCTGGGAAGAGGAAATCATTATAGGACAGTATCTAAACTGAGATTGTTTATCATCAAATAGAAACAAGTTGTCATCTGTAGTCTGAATTTAAAAAAATGACTGATTGGCATTTATAACTATTAACGATGCTTACAGCAGAAAGGTAATCGAACCTGCTGATTTATATGCCAATGTGGGGAATGTGTTAGCTCGGAGTCTCTCCCTAAATTTAAAAGGAAGTGAGGGGGAATGGTCCAAAGTGTGGTAAAACACTCTATAAAGTAATGTAGTCTAACACTTCTCTAGGTTTCTGTTATTGCAACTGTAATTTTAGACATTTGTACAGGTTATCTTGGACACAGGAAAAGTATATAGTCACAGACATAAAACACCTATGTATAAAATATAAAGCAGTGTTATAGTTACTAAAAAGGACATGCCTTATTGCTACAGCAATTCTTGCTTTTTATATATTGTACTGTACCACAACTTGTTTTGAGAATGTCATTTGCATAAATTATTCAAGTTTGAGAAATATTCACACATTTTGATTCTACAATATTTAAAATAAAACAATTTTCTAATGTGTCTCTTTATTAAAAGAGAAATAAAAATGTCATCTTGTAATTCTCTTAGGCCAGACACAAGGGTTTATACCCCTTTTTTTTTTCTTTTTTTTTTTTTCTTCTTTCTTGCTATTTACTTGCACAATGAAAGCCGCTGTTGGTACAAAGATTGAAGAGCTCTATATAATGGTGCTTTACACATTCACAATCGGTCTGTGCAATTGTGAAGTTCTATGAATGACCAAAGAATTACCAAACATATTTTCTAAATATAAAGGAAAAAAAAAATAAATCCTTGGTTCCCATTAAAACAACACCAGGTTGCAATTTGGACACTTGAATGAATTCCAATGTTTTAAAGCTGAGACTTCAAAAGAGAAAGGCATGTTTGCTGCAACATCCGGTGACTGTAATACCTTACTTGGAAAGGTAAGTGGTTAATTTGCATAATTTATAATTTTTATACTAAAGAGCATTTTTATATAAACCAGAAAAAAACCCCTAAACTCTACAGATAAAGTTCTTACCTCCAGTCACTGCTGCAGGTAAGGTTGACATCAAGCTGTACAGCGCAATCAAAAACATACTTACATCTTAGCTCATTGTACAGGTACAGCCATAATCAAGGCACAAAGATCTTCTACAAGTTATTTTTTTTCAATAAAGTTGTACAAAATAATATTACATTTTACAGTCTGTACAATATAATAAACCAGCAGTAAAACAAAAAATATATATAGGGAGAGGACTGTTGTCCAAGAATGATCTGAACTAAAAGGATCATTTGTGGACAGCACAAATAACGTAAGTGAGGGTGGTCAATTTTCTGCCTAGATGCAACAGGCTGAAAAGTAGCTGTAATTCAAATGCCTGAGGTGTGCAGAGACACTTGGCTCCAGAACCCCAGCAAAATTGCTTTGTCTTCACTATTCCTCTCATTATCTACTCTACTTCCTGTGCCAGTAACGGCTTAAAAGAGGAGGTCACTGTATCAGTTGACCTGCAACTCAGAAATGCTAAAAACTGTGACAGAGTAATAAATATTGTGGTGCTGCTACATTGTGTGTCTACTTCCTCAACAGTATTTAATAACCTGATACAAAGTGCATTAATCTTTTTTTTTTTCACCCATCAAGTACTCTTCAATGTCATGTTAAAAAGGAAACCCACACAGAGGGATAGCTATGACTTCAGTGTCATCCAGCTGACATACCAGTTTGAACTGACGTTAACCTGCTGGAAAAAATTTAGCAGGTCGCGTTCAGTTGGAAAAACAAAACCTAAGGGAACAGAGGTAGCCGAAGGGCTTAGTGGAATGACGAAGAAGTGGCATGTCAAAATAAAGCACAAAAATAGTCCCAAAAAGCATGAAGGAAAAACAAACCAAACTTGCTTCAAATCAGCTTTAAGGTTAAATAATTAAAGTAAACAAAGTGAAGAGACTGACATTTCTATAGTATATTCTTCCACCCTGTGTGGGGTAGTATCAAGAGAAAGAGTAAGGAGCAAAGAATTTAAAACCACAGGTTCCACGGTGATCCCCCTCACAAGAGTTCGTACTGGCGGAGGTGCATCCTTTGAATGATGTCTCGACAGTCGTTGAACACTCTGCGGATATTTTCTGTGTCCACTGCACACGTAAAGTGTGGGTAGCAATAATGCCTGCCGTCTCCGCTTGCCGTACTTATCCTCTGTGGGAAAAAAGGGTGAAAAAAGGGTCAGGTGCCGTGCCACGGCAAGTTTCATATCTCGGTGGTCTATACGCATGGAGGACCAAGAAACCTGGGAAATTCTCTATACAGATCATTGAAATAAATAAGTAAAAAGAAGGAAGGTCCAATGTGAATCACAGATTTGAACGAAAGATAAAAATACCTATGGATAATACTATGGGGTCAGTATATGAGTACATCGTAAGAGCCGCTGATGCTATCATCATTTGCATGAGCTATTATTGTTTGCGCATCTCTCTGCAGCTAATCAGTACGGCAGGCAGCAGTGCAGTCTGCCACACATCTGTCCCAGGATTTTGTTTTCTTTTTTAGTGCCATCATGTGGCAAATTTTTGAACTCTTGTTTTAAATCAGCAAGACAGAACTGAAAACCTCCCAGTCGTGAAGCCAGTGGTGGCAGAGAACAGCATCCCGCTGCTGCTGCTTCTTGCAGCCCCCTAAGTTACCTTTTCTCAGAGCACTATTAAGCCGGCTGAAGACCTGGTATCATTACTGAGACCAGGACATTGTGGAATTGTCACCAGTTCCCACAGAGTAATAAAACATGCACAAATCCAGTAAACATTAGACAGTGCAGAATTAAATTTTCACAAGGCTACTGCACAACATTTTAGGTTGCTAACTTAAGCTCCAGCATCACTTCACCTGTTGTTATCTTGTTAAAATTCCCCAGGAGCTTAAAAAAAATAAAATATATATATATAAAAATCTTAATTTTGTTCTGTATTACTGTTGGATTGATAAATATAAATCTATTCTAGATCATTATCTCAAAGAATATATATGGAATGTCATGAAAGCAGATCAGTTCTTGGGCTAATTATTTTTATAAATCTTTACCAAATTTTATTACAAATTATGCTAGCTGAGCAACAAAAGACAATGTTTTCTCCCTCTCTGGCTATGCTATATATTTTTAATACAGTGATTTATTTTACATGGAGGATTGACCTTCTAAATACCTACAGCTACAGATATGCAAAACTACAGACATTTTGAAACCATTATTTACATAATTAGATCAACAAATTGCAGATTTTTGCAGGTAATTTAGGTAACATTAGATATTCAAGTCTAATTAAACAAGGGTTGTTCCATATGTATGCTAAAAATTATTTTTTTCTTACTAAGCTACAGTCACTTGAACACTAGTTCAAGGCTTACCCTCACCAAAAATATTAATTCAATAATGTATTCAGTTGATGGGTAAGTTGTTCAGACCATATCTGAAGCATGAAGTACAATAATGAAACAAGAAAAAAACAATAATGAAACAAACAAACAAAAAAAGTTTTACAAATTATTGCAATGGTGGCAAAATGCTGAAACTCAATTAAAATGTAGATTGTATTTGTCTACTTTCAAAATCTTCCAGAAGGATTTGGGGAGATCTTTGTTGTCTTGTAAAATCTGGGGGAATTAGACCCTTAGGAACCCAAGGGCTGAAAGGACAGCGGTGTGCATGGACGTTCAAGATGATGATACTAATTTTAAAACAGAAAAAAAAATGCAATAGCCTTTCTAGTTTTGATACAATAGCTGCTTTACATTCCCCCTCCGCCCCCCCTGCAGATCTGTTCTATGACAGTGGTATAATGCTGCCAACTCAGATGCACCAAGGAGAGACCAGTTACCAAACATTTTATTTTTAATTGGACCTAAAAAAATATATTGTTCCTCAGAAGATAGTCCGGTCTGCCTTCTAACTACCGTGGCACTTGTTCATTCTTACCTCACAGGCCTCAGAAGAGTTCAGCCTTGGCCTGTTGCAGGGCTCTGTGGCTCTTTTGCTCTGCACTGAGACCTACGTCCATACGTGCAGCCTGCAGCCGCTATTGCCACCTTGCCCTCATTCCTTCCAGTGCACTTCCTTCAAGCAGCATGATCTCAGTACGCTGTAACAAGCGCATTAATGTCTCTGCATGGTCTGCACACAGCAGTTACGTACTATGAGGATGCAAGAGGGGGCTCAGACTCCCTCTCGGATGCGGTCTTTCCAGGACCAAATGTTACGTGCTGTCAGTGAGGGACAATGTACAAACGCTTTCAGGGATGGCCACGCAGATGTGGGCAGGAGGAAGAACACCAGCCTACTGACCCAGCACTCAGTCTTCTTCTTGTGTTTTGGTAAAACAAGTGGTCTTTCACGAGTGTTTGCTTATGTTTGCCATGCACTGATTCCGGTAATGTCTATGGTAGTAAGCTGCCCACAATGTTCTGGTGACACCTGGTTACATATAAGGCTTGTCAAAGGATGGATTTTCAAAATGTGAGGGTTGGGGTTTTGTTTTGGGTTTTTTGTTTTGTTTTTTTTGTCCCCTGACAGTTCTGTAGTTCTCTCATTTTTGGATAAATGCAGTTTTTTCATCCCTATTCAAACCTCATTTTGACTAATAGTGTGTTACTTAGCACTAGTTCAGAGGGGAAAAATGATATTCCCTGGGAGAGCAGTGAAACAACATTTACTTTCCTGTAACACAAGCAGGAGTAACGATACCAGCATCCCTATATTGTGGGGCTCAGGATGACAATTTTCAGTGAGGAGCCAAATGCACAACTTGAGGGACCCCAGTCTGTGGTTTGAACAGCAGCTCCTTCACCTCCCAGATTCAAATTTTAAAAAAACCAGCACGAACCAGAGGGGCTGGTGCCTCTGTTTGAACTGGGGCTACATATACACTGGGGATGTAGTAAAACAAAACATCAGCAGATGGAGAGCCCTGTGTACAAAACACCAAAATGGGGCTGGGGAGCAGCTTGAACAAGGAGCACATGAGCACGCTGCCTCCATGAAGAGCTTGGGAGGAGAAAGGACGTGCCTGAGGCAAAGGAAGGAGAACTTCCTACAAGAAATGTCCTGCCAGCCCTCACCCACAGCTCCCCCCATGAAAAACCAATGGCGCTGAGCAGCCAGGCCTGCCGCCCCAGCCCCCAGAGGCCACAGGAATCGGGAGCCCATGTATTAGCCGCTGCTAATACTCATATACTACTGTGTAGCAACAGTTGTTGGAAATGTGTTTGTGTAGTTACCCTCCTTCTAACATTCTTTGAATTACATGCTTTGGATTTGCCAGTACCAGTGCCTGCAGCTAGGTAGAGTTTTAAGGGGTGCAGTGCCACGGTGGTGATGTTCACACATATCCATGCCTTACGCAGACCCGTTACCGTGATAAAAATTGTAATAAAGCTTATAAATTAATAAAACCAGATTTCTCTGAATCGTGTCTAAAAACAGAGGGGGACAAGGAAAAGGTCCTAACTGAAGAGACTTGGAAAGAAATGTATAAAGCAGAGCCTAGGAGGCTGTAGGTAGAAAATACACACCTTTTCTTCCTTGCACCTGGCTAAGGATGTCGGACCCCTGCCCGGTCTGTATGCTGAGCTTATCTCCCCTGTCCCCTCCTGTCCCCTTTGCCACCCGCGCCAAAGCCTCAGCCTTTCATGCCGGACCCTATGAAACTGGAAGCCACTGTTTCTGCTTGGCCTTCCCCCAGCCCACTGTCCCCGCTGGGCCCGTGTGCGGCCTCCATTACTGAGGGCAGGCGCAGGCTGTTCAGAGGATTTATGGGAGTAGAAACACCTTGCTCGCAAGGCTTTCTTTTCAAACAGCCCAAAAATTTCAAGTGACTGTTCAAATAACTACATCCCTCTGGTTCTTTACGTTGAAAAACCACGGCCTACGCCCCCTCCCTTCCTTACTCCCTTTGTAGGTGGCCTCTTTCTAGAACGCCAATGAGTCATGGCAGGTAAGGACCTTGTCCTTGATGTGGTGTTTTTTTTCAAATAATGGAGATAGATAAAGGTGGGGAGTTTCACGCTAGTTTTTCCAATTTGGTTGTCTTGGATCCTCCTTCCAAACTGGGCACCATCACCTGCTTCACAGCATTTCAGCATTACTGCAAGAGAGATTTGGCTTTAAGTGGGCTTTTTTTTTTTAGTAACTCTTACGTTAATACAGTGCACTCTGACGTTTTTCCTCATAAGCCGGAAGGTTAAGGTCGTGAATGGAAATCCCTAAAGTGTGAACACAGTTAATTGCTTCTTTCTTCCTTGCTGCATCAACAGCTGTAAATCCTAACAATACTTGTAAATGCAAAATTACTTTAAAATTCTTAATTCTGATCATTAAATTTGTTCTCTTGAACAGTGCCATAGAGTGTCTACCAGTAGGGCAGGATGCAGAGAGCACTGAGCTTTGGTTCTGGTCTCTGCTACTGCTTAGCACTGTTGGTACAACTCGGTATGAGTGAAGATTGGATTAAGCCCCTTTTCTGATGGCAGTGCTGGGCTGGGCTCGTGTGCCTGGTAACTGCTTCTATCTGCGAAATGCAGACACCACCTCTTCAGCTCCAACTTTGGAGGAAAACTTAGTTACAAGAGTAACTGTGACCAGGCAAGGAAACTTTCTTATGATTCCTCAGTAGGGCCATGACGCCAGTCCTAAGGTGAGGCAAACCTCCTACCTGGCACAAAAGAAATCTATTTAAGGATAAAATCTGCTTTTTTGTTCATTCTTGCTGGCTGACCACTGCCAAAGCCCTTGGAGAAATGCAAGATTAAGCAAAAAAAGCCTATTTGCTTAAACATGGACTGGACTGATACACAAAACGAACATTCAAGGCATCAACCAGTAGCATCTTACAGGTAGACAGCCACAGAAAACCTAGTAGTTAATTGGCAATGGAAAGAAACGACGCCTGGCATCTAACCCCTGCACAGAGAGAGAGGGTTGCCAGCACCCACATCGAACCTGGAATCAAGCAGGAAGGCACACGACCATTTTCAGCTCTAGCGCTTACTTGTTGTGTGACACTTTGCAGGGCAGGTGATTTATATATAAAATGGGCATAAAAATGTGCAAGCAATAGGGAAGGTTCTGCAAGATAGGTGGCTGAAGAGAATTAGGGAATTGCCAGACGTTCTCCTCTCCTTCTAGCTTTCTGCAAAAACCCATCAGTTTTCCCTAAATAAGATATGCCATCTGCCAGTATTTCTTATGATAGAATCACACATAAGATCAAAATTACTCACTAAAAACTCATCCCGGATGAAGAACTTGGCTCTTGTGACTTTGGGGTCTTCTCCTGCATCTGGTGTTGCTGTTCAATTAAAAATAAATGACATCAGAAACATGAAAAGCAAACAAACATCTACTTTACATAATAAAGGTTTCACAAGGAGGAAGTAGTCCTTTGATACAGAAATTAAAATATTAAATATCCACAGGAGATTCCCAATAGGTAATTCTAAAATAGAAAGGTACCGTAAAATCTGAAGTAAACTTCTGTGCCTTTTAGGGACCTGAAAACTGCTGAAATCGTTGCAACAATGTCATTGCTCATATCATATCATGAAGAGGCTTACTCACACACACAAGTTTGTTCACATAGATATAAACCATGTGGGAGTTAGGGTTTAACTTTTATCAGAAAATATGACTAGAAAAAGCAGCTGAGCTGTTCAGTTTCTGCATCAGAACAGTATCTCTTGAATAAAGCCTCTGCAGGCAAGAATTTGGGGTTAAAAATGGTTAGACCAAGATCATACTTGAAAAAAATGATAGCATCAAAAGGTCTTTCTATATATATTATTTCTAGGCCTCAAGTCAGCAGAATACTTAAGATACACTGCCCATCAAGGGGCCTTAGATTAAATTCTTGTTGAGCAGGAGACTCATTGTCAGTACTGTTTTTCAGCAGATGAAGTCAACTCCATCTAGGCCATGTAACAACTATATTTACTGTAAGTGTAAAAACTAATACAGTGAAGAGGTAACCTATTAATTTCCCTTCAGTGTGATTTCTCCTCATCTAACACACCAAATCAGATGCTTCTGAACATAATATGCTAAAGGGTAGAATTTATCAGAACATGGAAACATATTTTTTACTCTTATTTGTAGTGGTAGGGGTAAACATCACGTCTTAGAGTTCAGTGCTGCTGTCCTTAAATAATGCCAGCTTAAATTAAAGAATAAATGAATAATGACAGGTTAAAAATAGAGAGCTGCTTCACGTGTGAATATTCTGGATAACTCTGGATATCCGCTGTGAAACCCCGCTGAGAAACACCAAAAGCTACTTCATTCTGACAGCTGGCTTACTATTAAAAAATGTTGAAAATTTACCCAAACTCTGTATATATGTGGTGTATGTTTGGGAGAGGGAAATGTGGGTGATGGTGATAGAAAATTTATTCTGACAGCTCTTCGCATTATTAAACTGGTGCCAGGTTAACTCAGATTTTAGGACAGTTTCTTTATCCTCTCCACTTGAAACTCAGCATCATGCTCCTGAAATTCCAGACCTAAATGAAAGCTGAAAATAGCTTATCACCATCTCCACTTCTATAACCCAGGCTGCTGTTGATGGTTAGCGGAGAAGGAAAGCTCCTTCCTTCTCCTGGTCACTGCAAGCACTATGCCGGGGGCATCACTCGGGTAAGGCAGAGCCTAGCAGTTAGAAAGTACAAGTTTTACCACTTTTGCTAGACACAGACCTGAGATACTTGGAAGCCTTCTGCCTGGTATGAAAGTGGCATAATACCAGAGTTTACTTATGCAATATGTTATTGTGGTGCAGGAATCACTGTACTTCTTGAAATCCTAAGAAACTGAATCCATGCTAATTGCTCCACTGTCACAGCTCTCTTTGTATTTATTGATGTGGTTTTCCTCCATTAAAGTTCCCTTGCTGGTCTGCCGGGCTTCCTGTCAGTATTTGCAAAGGCTGAAGTTTACAGTGTTGGAGGATGTGGAATGGCTGCAAAATAAATCTAACGAATCCCTAACAGAGAGAGACAGAGAGAGGAACTACGGGCTGGGCTATGCCAGCAGGTCCAATCCCTGCATGGTGAAAAACCTTACCATCCTCAGGTACAGTATAATGCGCGTATTCAGGAAAGTAATCTTCGATTTTTGATTTCCCTGCCAAGACTTTTTCAGCCAGCATGTCCTGTTTATTCAAGAACAAAATGATAGAAATGGTCCGTAACCACCTGTCAAAAACCAGAACAAATGTTTGTGTTATCTCTGACATGTTAATCAAGGAAAACATATCACTTCAATAGAAAATTTACTGGCTGTCCCTGTGTGGACAGAGAGTGAAGTAGCATTGAACATGCTTCAACAGGAAAAAAAAGATGACCTAAATTATTGTTTTGATTGGGCTGCATCTGTGCTGGTGGGTATATTTATAAGATCTGTAAATACATTTATAAAAACCGCAGTAGGCACTGCTGAAGGGAGCAGTCTTCAAATATTGTTTTCTAAATTATCCTTTTGCTATTGAGTTGAGAAAATTATGACATTTCCTAAAATCACCGTAGTTCAAACCCAGACATTACTGTCTACTTTGGTTCTGCTGAAGCAAAAAAAAAAGAGGTTGGAAAGCTGCCTTCCCTCAGACTGCTCTGTCTTAACTAACAGTTTATCCACACAGATATCGCATGTTTTAGGGTAGCCTGCATGACACCTGATGAATTAAAAGAAAATAATCTATTTTCTTCCCCAATTAATACCTATCCATCACCATGACGATGTATCTTTGGGACTTGCGCTTAACATTTTTCCTCATTCTACCTTCAATCACTTTTCAGTGGAGAGCCTCCTCATATATATGTGCTGAAAACTTCGCTACCTTTTTTTGTGTGATGTTTTTACTTATTCTCCATCAGGAACCTATCCACATTGCTATTTGGTTACATATTTGCAATTAACATGCACTGTGGTGGAATAGCAATTTAACGGCAGCTACAATTAGATTAGATCTGAAATATCATCCCACAAGGCAGAGAAACTGTGTGCTCTCAGAGATGGGTCTTACGAGAGCGGCTGCCCACGTGAGTATTGAGCGCAGCGCCAGCCGGTGAATCGAATGCAACGCCAACAGCTAGCTGCTTCTGCCGCTGCATTTGAGGAGGAGACGAAATGTAACTTGGAGGATGCTCTCAGCCTCGGCCAAGCAGCACAGTGACGCCAGGAAGGGGTCCCCCCTGCTTCCCACACAGCAGCCAGCATGGGGAGCTTGCCCTTTCCAAGCTGTCCCCATGACCCGCGTCGTTTTGGCAGCAGCGGCAAAAGGCCATGTGTACTGCCCTTGTGTCATGCCTACTGCTGGGGAGGGGTATGCGCTGCGGGGGCACCCTGCGACCTGGCCCCAGCTGGACAATTTCTGAATAAGGAATCTGAGCATAGAGTAAGGGGAGTCCTGTTTTGTAAGGAGTTGAACTGTAGCTGAATTGGGGAGGGTGGGAGGGAAAGGAGGCATGTTTTTACCTATTATTCCAGATACTTTTGAAAAGGTCCAGGGATTCCCGTAGTCTGTTTGTGTTATTGTCTTCCCTTATTACCATGTTGTAGCTGCTGCAAGCCACAACGAAGATTATAGCTGTGACATCTGGGCAGAGCACACAAAAGAAAGAAAGGAGAGAAAAAAGAACATAACCATTATCCCAGCACATATTCCTTGGGGTAACACTGACATTATGCCTCAAACTGCCAAAAATACCCAAAGAAAGTATCTGTAACACTGGACATTAGTCACTGTATTAGGGACACTAGAGTCATGTGTGAACATGAACACTAAGTCGCTCACGCTTCAGAGAATGAGTTCAGAATAAAAATGTGGAATATTTTTACTTACCATTAAAGCATTGGATCCATTTTCTCCTCTCATCTCTCTGGCCACCTACATCAAACATGCTGTTAAAAAGCCATAGGATGTTATATCACTTATGTGTACTAGGAAAGTCACACAAAGCATGCAGCACGAGGGTTCACTTTAAAAATCTGACAGCCCCAAGAACAGCAGAAGTAAAATACTGCCCAAGGGGGAGAGAGATCTGCTGATGCTGCGCTGCATGTCAGAGAGCTGCACAGCTCCACTTGCCCTGCTCTGCCAGGAGAAGGCTACTGAACCCATAAAATGAGAAATATACTCTTTTTCCAGGGCAAGTGTTGGCCTTTCCAGCCCATAGAAGCACATGTGGCATTTAAGGTTGGATGTACTGTACTATAAGCAAGGACAAGTTTCGGCATATTTTGAAGGGTGATGTGGAGAGCGTGTGTCTAAGGAGGAGGGCATGGGGGCAGCTCTGCCCCATCACTGCTGCCACCTTTCTGGGCAAGAACCAGTGAGGGGAGGAAGCCCAATGGCAGTCATTTTACAGATACACAGGATAAAACTCCTGCAGCCCTCTAGAAGAAGGGAGACATTTAACTCTCCTCATCCCACCACACAAAGTCTGACTCATGGCGTGATTCCCACTGACTTCTGTGAGATCTTATCCTCAAAAGTACTGTATGAGTTTACAGTGCTGTACCAATGAACCGGTTAGTAAAACCAGCCACAGACAACCCCACAATAGAGCATCACTAATACATATAACTAATATCAGCTCTTTTTACAAAGTATAAGGCAATTTTACTAGGACCTATGAAAGAGAGCTAAAAAACCAAACCAAACAAACCCCTCCCCCCCACTCCCACCCTAAACCTACTATAACAAGCATACATGATCACAGACATCTGAACTAAGTTGTTAACAAGTAGTATGATATTCATAAATTATTACTAAGAGACTTACTGGAAATTTACTTTATCTACTTGAAATCTTGTTTCAAAAATCCCTGATGTCAACACTCTGCATCTTAATAGGTCCTGGAAACGAGAACACAGAAGCTCATTAGCAAGGTTTTTTCTCTAACCTCATTTTGTTTTTAAAAGCATGGAATATTATTTTCCAATATTATTAAGTCTTAAATGTTCCATTTAATTAAAGTTCAATCAGACTTGTTAGTAAAACTATATTTGTCCATACTGACACAGTGGATATACACAAACATCACCTCTGCATGGCTTGTGCACACTTCGAAAGCAGGGGACACTATATATGTTCTAACTAGCACACACTGAAACTTGTTATTAATGGTCATATAATTTTGTATGTGATGTAGGTAATGAATTCTGAAGTTACATAAAACTAAGAAAAATATGTTATTCATGTCGTAGAGTCAAGTATTCAAATGTTAGAAAACTCTAGATTTACAGTTGCCCAGGCAACCTTAATTCTGCCCTCTTTTGTACTGAATGAGACAGGAATCCTATCGAAATAATCACTTGTGACTGAGTAATTAGAGCTCTATTACAAAGCACAGGGGAACAGAATTTAGGTTGTATGTAAATCTGCCATATTTTTCTTATTTTTCAAACTAGCAATACTTTACAACTTAGATAACATTCTTTTAATAATTTTTTAAAAAATAAATTCCTATATTCTCAAAGGAAGTAGGCAAAAGCAACTTATGATGCATACCTCAGGCAACTAGCTCACCGTGTGCCATCGTCATCACCAGCAGCATGTTTAACCTTGACTATCCAGCACTGCTGTTCGGGCAGTGGGTGCAGAACAAAATCGAAGGCTTGAGAAAGCTGCAGGCTGCCTGACGGGGATGAACCCCGCTGTGCAGCCACCTCTTGGCGCAGCTCCCTTCCTGGGGCGAGGGAAGGAGGCAGTTGGCGGTGCAGAATCCAAGAAGTTTGCCTTTCTCCCTACCCTACCATCTAGTGCTTCAAGTACTCTGGTAGGTGCGAAACCTCGTCTGCTTTGACAGCTGCGTGAACTCAGTTGAAGGCCACTTATTTAATTGTTTTAGTTATTTTATATGTTACTGGAATGTTCTGTCACTCAATGACATTTATTTGTTATTGGACTCAGTCATTATTTTGAGATGGTGCAAAAAATACTAAAGAAAGTAAGGGGAAAAAGGAAAGTACTGATTTTTACCAGTTAATTCAGCAGGACAACTGGTACAGCATAACAGGATGAAAAGCCAAAAGCAAAAGAGAATCCCTCCTTTAAAGCAAAAGTTTTCCACCTGCCAAATACCAAAGGCCTCTTCTGATATTTGGAGACACAGGGCATTTCTTCCCAAAGGAAATACCAGGAAAAAATTCTAGATGATGAATAACTGCTCCAAGTAGAGAAAGGTCTCCCAGGAACAAACAGGCCAACACCAACATAAATAATGAAAGCAAAAACGAGGCTTTGCTTCACTGACTTCTCTCTCCAGCTGAGTGGTATCGATGCTAAAATCAGACCGTGAGGTCTAGATGGAGTAAATCCCAGTGCTACTGCTTTGGTCTGAAAATGTCTTGAGGGCTTTAATAATTGATCCTATATTGGGTCAACTATACAAGTTTCACCTTATAATACAATGCATACTACTTTTTACTGCCTTTTATTTCAGGATACAGTCAGAGTAATTGGACAGGCTTGTGGTTATAGACCTGCACTCGGTCTGAAGGAACAGGCTCTGCTCTGCATACTTCCTTGGGCGATCTCTGGCAAGTCACTTCATTTCTCCAAATTTCGGTCCCTGATTGCACAATGAGATTTTGCAATTGTATTTTTTCAAGGGGATCCACTCGTTATTACACTTTGCACAGTTAGACTGAATTATCCAGTGCAAGGATTCTCTTCTGCCACCTCTATTTGCAGTTTATGACGTGGTCCACAATCTTGGCTGAGACTACTAGAAGGCAGCAGCACTGAAAACCAACAACCTCAGAACAAGTTTGCCAAGAGACAACCTGCCCAAGGAAACCACACAGCCTGAGCTCAGGGAAGGCAGCCAAAACCGTGCACTATGGTGAAGACCATTCTTGCATCAAGGCTGCACCACTTCAGCCTTAACTTTCCTGAATGTGTTTGTCATTAGAGCACTCTATCAAGATGTACCTTGATATTTGGGAAAAAGGTGTACTGTCCTGAAAATAAGGCTTAAATAGAAACTGTCCTGCCCATAGGAGATGGGCACAGGCTGGCAAGAAGGTGTCTGCACACCTGCAGAGAAGCCCATGAGGTCTGCTGCTGCCGCTGGTGCTCTCCTTCGAATTTGGACACTAGATCCACTGCAGGCTTCCACCTCTGATGGACATGGGAAGCCTCCCTTGGGGTTTCCATCACCTCCACCATTGAAGTAAAACACTGCTTCTGTGTAGTGAAGGCTGGTGAGGGAAACTGTAGGCTTTTATGTTTATATTTTCTGCTCCCTTCACTTTGTTTGCGGGACACAGAATGGAAAGCAAGAAGTTACAGACATATTACAGGAATCACTGACCTACATATAATAAAAGACAAGCTTTGCACCATCAAAGAGCCTCTTCTTCTTTAATAGCCATTACTTAAACTGCTAGACTGTTTTTAGATATTATGTGGTATGCCTTATTTCAGCTGCTGTTGGGACTAAAATAAATTATGTAAAAAATGCATGCGAATGGGCACCTTGGTTCGGACCCCACCCCATTAGTTATACTAACCTGATCTGTGGGTGTGTAGTCATCCATGCTGACACTGTCAATTCTTTCTAAAAAGCTGCAAGAAAAATAAACATGCACTTAGATATGTAAAATACTGTCTAGTGTAACACTTTCCACTACCTTTTCTGGTATAGACTCCTGCTGCAAAGTAAAACACAAGTCCAATGGTAAAGGTATGAGCTCGATTATTTGCTTACATTGATTGAGGTTACATTTTCCGAGTCAAACAGCTTTTTCCCCAGAATTTGTTTCAATGTATTGCTTCTACGCTTTCCGTTATGCAGTACTCACAAGTGGTCCAAATACAGTTAAATGTTATAATTCTGTGAAGTCTACTAAAAAATCCTAAGACTAACCATGTGTCATAACATTCTATGGTTGTTTAGACATAAAAAAGATTTTGGAGTTTAAAAAATAAAATGGGGCAAAGGGTTTCCTTTATTTAGCATAATGCTAATCTAGCATAATGTTATGTTAATTACAGTCTCAGTAACCTTAGCAGAAATGCTTGTTAATGTATACAAATAGCTGAGGACTGACATGTGGCCCTCAAACACTGCAACTAAAGCATAAGAAGTGGAAAGCAAAACTGGTATGAAGCGGAGGTTCATCAATCTGACTCTTTATGTCGCCAAAACTCAGAGAGATGCGTAAGGTGAAACACAAACTTAAAACTGCAGCGAACGACAACAGAAAAGGGAGCCAGAAAAAAAGGAGGGACCACATTCTCCAATTATTTAAAAAATCTTGTCAAGCTTTAATTCTTTCCTAGAGCATGTTAGAATGGCCGTATTAAGGACATAAAAATGTGATTTTGTATGTATAGCTACTATAGTGGGGGTTCTCCTCTCTCTCTTTCACCTATTTCTTAGATTTCGTGTGAGCCCAGCTGGCTCGTTTTTCCCAGACTGCCTATATGACTTAGAAGCTTTCTGGAATTTCTGCATTGTTATTTAGTATTTGGCAATGAATATCCCACCATCTGACTCATCTTGCTACAATATTATCAAGATTTCTTTATCAACTGGCAAGTTTTTCTCAATTTTACTTGGGTGTGCATGTGGAATCTACTTAATTGCAGTGGGAAAGATGAAAAACCAGTGAACTCTTGACTTGCAACGTGACTCACTCTCAACACAGGGGTCACACACACTGACCAGTTGAAAAAATACACCCCTAAAAGCCTGTTTGTAATTCTCATAGCACTTTCCCACGGATACAAACTGAAATGAAAAGAAAATATGCTACGTATATATTTACTTATACTATATTTCCTTTTTGAACCTCCATTGTTATAACAGGGAAACAAAATGCACTATCTACAGTTAGAATATCCACATTTTCTTTCCGGATGATCAAGGTGTCAAGGATAAGCATATTGTTAAAAAATCACTGTTTAGCACAACATGATGGGTGCCTGATAACAAAACTATTCTGAACAAACTATAAAAAAAAAATAAATCACCTTTTTACAAAACTGCCTCCCTTGCCAAAAGCCACCATAAACTTATACAAAGATATAAAAGTACATCTTTATAGTCAGCTACAGTCACTGTGAGAAAGCAGCTGTCTTCAGACTGAATCTTTTGGTCCAATGATTTTTGTCACCTTGAGAATATTCATTAAGCAAAGTTTAACTCAGTTACCCCTGCAGTTAATGCAGACACTGGAGCAGAGCGAGGGAATTTTAACTGGGGCACCTATCATTAACACAACTCTCATCTTACGCTTGCAGCACATGAGATGTAAAAAGAAGGTAAAAAACCCCAAACCGAAAATGCCTCCAAGCTGAATTTCTCCCTAAACATGGAGCAATTTTCCTTAACATGGCTGTTCAGGTAGCAGTCCCGTATTTCCAAGTCCATTTCGAAGTTCTCTTTTTGTTTTTTCAACAGCTTGATGTGACGGGCTCGGAAACAGTCACTTTTCATCAAGGTAAAAGGTTAGCAGAGGGGTAAATCCAGGTCTCTGAGCGCAGTAAGGCGGACACACCAGCAGGTTAAACAAGCCTGCAGAAAATGTGCAGGAGCCTGAGGGAGAGCCAGCAAACTGCTCTGGGCAGCGCAATCGCTTGCACAGCTCGGGCTTGATAAATGCAACAGAAGTCAGGGGAGAAAATGATCCTCAACTACGGCTGGCACGGAAAGAGCTTTGGTTAGGGGTGTGGACAGAAGCAACAGGCATGGATGGTTGGACTTGATGATTTTAGAGGTCTTTTCCAACCTTAAAGATGCTATGATTCCGTAAGTATTTGTGCACAAATACGACTCCATCACAAACCTCACAAGACAGTGTGAATCAGTGTTTTTCTTGCAGAAGCATTCCTTCTGGAGTTGATGTATAAATCAGAGACGATACATCTTGTCTCAATACCAAGGTCATGTTGGCAGACTTTATCCAAAATGATTAAACATGGTATTTAGTACCAATTCACATCTCTCTCACCTATACAACAAGCACTTCAGGAAGGTTATTGGTTGTTAGCATCTGCATTTTCCAAACAGGCAAATTACAGTGAGGAACAGAGGAGTGAGTAATGCAGAATTACACGACAAATAATCCATGGCAGGCTTGGGAATGAGGTAAGTCTCCTAATTAGATGTCCTACGTATCGGCCCAAGTCATTTAGAAATCGTCAGCTTCCTCCTGGTAAAAGGATCTGCTTCAAATACCCTAAACAACAACACCACAGCTAAGAGAGAGTGAGCTCTGATAAATATTACGCGCTTAAAAATTATCACTTGACATAGCAGCCGTAACATTTTATGTTTGTAAGGTTGCTGGCCACATAAAATAAATGCAATGATTTACAAGGTTTTACCTGCCACCCTGTTGTATTAAGCAGCAATGATATCACTGGCATCCAATAAATCAACAGGCAATTATTAGGATTTGGCTAAATTTTGTAGCTTTACAGAAAATTAACCTTTTCAGTGTATGATGGACAGGCTTCCGAAGATTTCTTTTCCAGTTACATTAAACATGCACTGAGATTTGTAGACACTGAAACACAAAAAGCTATACCTTCCCTGTTTCGAAAGAAAATGATTTCTCAAATATCCTTCATATAAGCTCCTTACTTGGCTAATTAGCACACTATCAAAAAGTACCTCTGACAGGCAAATGTACATAGTAGGTGCAAGTAATGGATTCCAGATGAGATAAAGGAGTCAGTATGGCCTCATCACTAAATACACTAACTTCATTCTCATTACTTTATTAAAACGGGAAAACTGGAATCACTTTTCTAAATGGCTTTCTAAAGTGTGTTAATTTCTACTAATCCTAAATGCCTCTAATAATTATGTTCTGGCATAATATACATTATTTTACACATACACATTTATATACACACCAGCAAATTTTAAATTTACGTGACTAAAATTTCAATTTAAAGTGCTTAAAGCACGAAGGTACCTCCCAACTGTGGCAACGCTCACGTCTCCACTCAAAGAGTCAGTGTGAGGAAAACACAATAGCTGAGAAATGAATAAAAATGGACACCAGTATCACTTATTCTCTCTTTTTAGATCCTGTTTTTTTCAGCTCAGGGATAAAATTATTTTTGCAGAATTATGCCTTTATACAATACTGACAAGTCTTCTATTTATGCAGCTTCTATAGAAACCCATACTCAGGATTTATGTTAATTCTGCAGTGACTACTTTGCATGCATGTGCAATGAACTTTAAACTCACACATTCAATTCAACTGTGAATAAAACTGTAACATATGATATAATATTTATATTTCTGCTTCACAATTGTGGTTTTATTTATAAAGGATTCAGTCTGATAATTAGTATGACATTTAGGTTCTTTTTAATTTTACTGTAAGGTGTTTTACATTTCCTTACATGGAACAGCACAAACAATTTTTTTTTTTTAAACTAAATTAGGCAAGATATTGGAAGGAAGGTCTTCACTACTCTGTTTGGAAATGCAGTGGTTTGGTTTGCCCCCAAATTAAAGCAAAGAAAAATGGACTGATAAAGTTAAAAAAAACCAATCACGAGCTACTGACATTATTATATCTATTATTAAGCTGATCTGTAGTTTTATAAATATCTTCAGTGAGTTTCCTAGGAAACTCAGCTGACACTTAGTTTGACAAGCAATCTCTAAATTTTATATTATGCAAGCTGTGAACACAAAAGTACAGGTTTTAGATGTGCCTGCCAGTGCATGTGGGAACTATCAATAAGCATTATTCTCTTTAAAAACCATAGCAATTTGAGCAGCATTAGCAGCTATACAAGAATTTCTGAAAAAAGGATTCATAAATGCACAAATAAAGAGGTGGTAATGGTACACGAAAATCCCTTCTTACTGGGTAAATCACTACACAGCTCTGTAGAGATATTCTGACCCCACAAACAAAATCACAATTAAAAGAAAAATCATGTCTTGAGAAGAATACGACAGACACAAACCTCATGCTATATTTGTAAGTGTATTTTGACATCCAAAGAACTGGAAAGATGAAGTGCTAAACCGCAGATCAATGCAACAAACTACACAATAAATCTTCGTCTACTTCGACCATTTTTTATACTCTCACCCCAACATTTCAAAGACCTTGTATCAAATAGTTGCTGTGGAAAACAAAAAATCAAACCCATGTCAAAAATGCTCATCTCTAAAAGAAAAAGGTAACGTGGCACATTTTAAGGCTGTAGCTTGAAGTTCTTAGCGTGAAGAATCTCAAATTTATCCTCAAGTAAGTTGTCAGGGTCAGTAAACCTTTACATTTCTGACAGACCATTAAGTGCTTTGCCAACTCCTCAGTCAGGCTCAAAAACCTGCAAAAGCACCATAATCTACTATGTGAAACCATCCAGGACCAGGACTTTGAATTCCATCCTCTTTGCATTGCAGTAAGTCACAGGTGAGGCAGACATTTCACTATGACCTACCCCAGGTCTCTAGGGAGCTGAAATGGAGTAACTATATTTTTCTCTTTCTATTGCAGTTATTGGGGACAATATAAAGATTTAAACTCCCCCTCCTTCCTTCCTTCCTTCCTTCCTTCCTTCCTTCCTTCCTTCCTTCCTTACATAAAACATATATATATACACACACATATTTTTAATATCAGCTAAGGGATAACAATCCTGATAATATTCCTTAATATTATAGGGAACTACAGATTTCTGGTTTGGAGAATACCTTAGGCTTCATGGATGGGCTTCAAGCAACCTCACACTATGCTGATGTATTTCCTGGTAACTGAAAAAGACTTAATGAAAACAGCTCCCAGTAGTATTCTAACCCCTAAAGCATTAACTTTCCCAAGTCACTGCCGAAAATATCAGCAGAAATCCCTCAGAGGGCATTGGTAAGATTTAATGGCTAAGGATTTTCCTGTCAAATTTAAATAGTCACTACATTTTAAATACAGGCTCTGTGTGGTAGTGGAGCATTTCCCCTGTCTCCCTCCCTCCCTCCCTCCCTCCCGCTGCTGCAGTGGGTTCCCACCAGGACGCAGCACAGCAGCGAAGGCTGGAGGCAGAGGGAAGGGAGGGCCCGACGCCCGGTTTGCATCCACTGGCTCACCTATGCCGTCCCCCGCTTGGGAGTGACCAGTTGCCGCATGAGCTCTTAGGGAAGAAAACGTCCAGTGCAAACACTGAAGATGTTACCGAAATTGCGTGTTTATTTCTGAAGGGTTAGCAATCCATGTATTGATATTCATTGTCAAGTGTTTTTGGCACCTGCTAAGCGCGCCGGTTCCCCAGGACTTCCCTTTTGCTCCTGGACGTTAAAAACCCGTCTATTTCAACACGACGTGAACCCGCTACAACCGTCTCTTCAGCCGCCCGCGTGTGTGTGACACACTTGGAAGAGGGGAGATGACAGCAGGGAAGGGGGAAGCTGCTGCTCTCCCGCCGGGGCCTGCCGGGGCCGGGGCCGGGGCCTNCTCAAGGTCTGCCAGTATCCCAAGCAGACCTCAAGCCATCTTGCTCCGGGGTTGGCAAAGGGGCTGCTTGGAGATTACTACAGAAAGGTAAGATTTATCCACAGAAACACACCTTCACCCATGTGCCACTCACGTCTTGCTGGCAAAGGAAACTGTTGCAGTCAGGAGACGAAAAGGTTACAGGGGAGGCCAAGAGGGAGAGCAAAGTACAGCCATGGCTGAAACCCGCCGGCCTGTTAACAGGCCAGTGAAGTTTGAGAATTTGTGGTTTAAAGCGTTTGGCCAGCCCTCTACTTGGGGTGAGGGGGGATCGGCTGGGAGGCAGCCAGAGGCAGGTCACCCACCAGCCCGCCGGGACCATGGACAACCGATACGCAGCCTGGATGCTGTACGACTTCTGGAGAAGCACCCTCTGAGTTTGCTTCAGAGAGAGAGGTAAAAAGACTGGGAAGGGTCTTGGGCTACTGATGGCCATCTCTCCTAGACACACAAGCAATGGTACTCTGTTGTCCCAGTGTCCGTACCACTTGCTGGTGGCACAAGCAGCTCAACAGAGAAGCATAAAACCCGTCTTGTTTCATTGCATGGCTGCTGCCAGCTGTGGCCCTATCCACCATGAAGTCATCAAGAGTGAAGTCATCATGAGACGCTTTATTGGTACCAGCAAACTATGCTCCCCAGTAACCCCATGAAGCAGGAAAACTCTAGTTTAAACCCCATTTACAGATGACGACTTTGGCCGAGACATAAAAAGCAAAGACAGATGACGACGGTTGCAACCGAGGGCTCACACCATTCACCAGGTTACCCTTTCCCGCAAGGAGCCAGACAGCTGGCAGCGATCAGGAGCACGTTTGGTGAGGATAAAGATGGCTAAAAACCTGTAGAAGAGTTTTCTTAGTCTATGGGCTCAGTTAAGAGAGTTTCTAAGGAGATATCCATTTTAACCTCACTTTCTCCACCGCTAAGTTATCTTTTCTCAGTATGTACTGCAGAACATTTCTAAGCTTCACAGGCTTTGGCACATGTCCAGCTACTATCCTAAACAAATGCACAAAAAGTTCAACTGCATTAAGCATTTCAGATTTATAAGCAGTACCCCCCTTCTGCTTAGTAATAGGAACCCCATTTTATTTTTTTAATTGAAAATACATGAACTAAACTAAAAAATGAATAAACAGTATGACTTCCATAACTGCTTGCCCCCACTAGTTCCCTAAATTTGTTAAGAAGCAGTGTGAATTTTGGGAAATGCATTTCTCCCTTCTAAATTTAGCAAACTAACCACTTTTTGGCTTACCAGATGTTTTTGCTTTCCGAGCAAGAGGCCTATGGGGATCATCATTAACCCTCTTCTTAACATAAACACTGACTAAGACATAAAACTGGAAAACTGTCATTCACACAGAAAGGTTAACAGGCTCCAAGAGAAACGAGACTCATCATCTGCAACTTCTGCTATGTGGGATCTCAGAGAAGAGGCAAGAAGACGGGCAAAGATAGAAAGAAGAGGAAAGGTTATTTTTTTATTTATCTTAAGAGGAACAATATTTTTCTACTGCGTGTGATCAGGCGTTTTATTCCCAGGGGTGCAAGTGGCTGAGCTGCTGCAAAACATGGACTAATAATGAAGCACTGATAAAAATCTGAGGTTTAGACCGGCACATGCAGACCCTCCTTCTGACCACATTCACACCAGCTTGAATCCACTGACTTCAGTGAACTTTCTTTTTCCTCATGAGAGGACAGTCCTAGGCAGATAATCATTACATGCATATTGGTACACCCAATTATATATAGCACACCCATTTATACAGACACAGATTTGAGTTCTGCAATGTAAAGGCTACATGGAGCGCATTCTGCAATTATAACTGCAGTTTTGAACAGAGGACCAAAAGATAATAACCTGAAAACAGAAAGCTCATATTACACCATCCAGAGATTTCTGTATCCTGACTGCTTTGTGAGCTGATGTATGGCAGACTAGGATCTCTTTATCCACTGTCTGAATGAAACAACTGTTTAACATCTTCCAGCAACTACACAAACTGGTGCTGGAAGTGAAGCAGAGAATACCTGAAACATCAGATGAGATACATGGGCAGAATGCAACCGTACCATCAGGACGTGGAGAATGTGCCTTTAGACAGAATGATAGATCAAAACCTTGGTTTTATGTCCCACTAACTAAAGTGCATAAAAGATCTCGCCTCCACCTCTTCAGGCAAATTCTTCAAAAAGAACTTGGACTTTTATGTTCAAGAAAGGTGAACTGTGGGAAAACGCCTTGATAATATTTGGAAGTATAAAATGTATCAATCAGGTTTACAAGCACCAACTACGTACCATAAGGTTGCCAAGGGATGTCAAAAGTTAGCAAAATATTTTCACTGGACATTGCAGATACAGCTTTCCCTGTTACTTGCAAGTTTATCTTGCTGTGATACGGAAAATTTATTTCAGTGCAACTTACACATTCTGGTTGATGGTTTTGTTTTCAAAAACTGTTGCACTGTGGATATCGTCTTAGTGTACACAAAATTCTCCAAGTGCTGTAAGCCCTGAAGAATGCCAAATACAGGTTAGAAACAGCACTGGTTGTTGGAAATTAAGGATCTCTTACTCTGGTGGAAGTGGTTTGGAATAATAAGTCTGCTACAGTGATTGCCAGAAAGGGAAAACCAGTTTGACTGGAGTTTTCTATAGGAGGTTGATAAAAGAGAAAGCAGAAAATCCGCAAACAGGAGAAGCAAAGGTAACAAAACACAGACTTAAAAGGAAGTCACAAGAAGTTTGTGTTTACCTGTGGCACCAGTCCAGGCTCAGTGCAAGAGAACTTGCTGCCAAGAGATTTCATGTCTATAAGTCAAACCAGATGATTCAAAAAAGAGGATGCGCTACTAACCCCCAGAAAACCCAGATGAAGAAAAATGAACTCTTCAGGGTGGTGAACACTCCCCTGGACAGGAAAAGCACACATCTATGCATTTTTTGTGACATGTAAATGAAAAGAACAGTGTGTTAAAATCCTGTGCAAAATGAGAGCGTATCTGTTTGCTTTCACCTACCATTTGTTTGTCAGGTGCTGACATGACCCAGAGAATTGACATGGCTGGAGTCCTGGTGAGTGCTGGGGTTAAACAGGAGGACTGGCACTAATTCCAAGGCTTAAGATTTGGATCACAAGACCAGGTCTCGTGAGGATGTCTTAGAGGTTCCAAGCATAGACAGGATCTGGAATTCCTATAGATATCTACCATTCGAGGAATATGAGGGCTTCTAACATATGTCCTAACAGGGAAGAAGCTTTCTAGGGTTTCATGTAAGATGTGAAGTACGTCATCAGTGCAAACTAAGAAAAACGAAAAATTTGCTCTATGGAAAAGTCAGGAAGGTGACCAGCTCCCTACACAGTGGGAACAGAGAAAGTGTTAATGCAGACCTTGCAGAACACCTGATAAAAATTCTTGTCCCAGCTCTAACATTGCGCTGTCATACCTTTACCTTGTGTGAACGGCATGCTTCACGAAAGGTACAGGTCGTGCTGGACACGAACTCTATGAGCAGCCCTTCAATGTGCGGGGCTGTTGTGTGGTTCACCAGCGCATTCTCAGAGTTACTGGAATAGGATACTACCTTGTCAATCTTCAAGGCAAGAAAACTTACACAACAGGGCAAAAATCAGTGGCTCAGGAGTTAAAGAACAGAAAGATGCTGAGGACTGCCATCCTTCCAGTGGTTCCAGAGCATTTTACCCCAAATCACTGAACAGAACCGCTTCACCCATCGTTCAGAGGTAGACATGTTGCCTTCCCTTTAGCAGAGTGAAGAGACACGGCAATCTTTAGCTTTCAATGGGAAGGGCTCAAAGCCTGCTCCTCCCAAACTTGTTCGTGCCATGCACCAGAATTTATTAGGGCTTCCTTGTAAGACAGAGCATACAGGTTATCCTGCTTATTCCCATGCACAACACACTTTGGAGCTCTACATGAAAAACACCATCACATAAATATCTGTATATGATCAGCTGCCTTAGAAATTATCAGGTGAAATTAAGAACATCAAGCAGAGGTCTAGCAGTGCAAATACAAATGCTAGACATAACCATTAGACTCATAAGAAAATTCCTGTATCTTTACAAAGGATGCTGCTGAAATGTTTTCATTAAATCACCATTACCCTGCCCATTTTAGAACAGGATATATTTAACCACTGAATGTATTCAAGCAATTGGTCATAACACCTACGGCTTGGCTGAGTGATTACCTCGGGTAGCTGGAGGAAGGCATGGAGCTGAAACGGGGAGATGAATTGTTACTACAAAAATGGAAGGAAGAAGGATACAGTCCTTTAGCCATGTCCAACTTGCTAATAATTTGCCTAATTCTGTTTCATAGTTACAAGCTATTTAAACAAGGGTTATAAAACTAGTGTTCAAAACTAGCCCTAGAACCCTGCTACCTGTACATTTGACGGTAAGTCATGTTAACACTAACGTTTACTATTAATACTGCATTTTGTGAAAAGCATTGCTAACTCTGCACTCTCTATACCTGTCTTTCCACTCCCATCAACTTCCCTTGATGTTTTTCAGTGTGTAGTACATTCGTACTATTAAAAAAACAATACAATGAGTTGGGTTTTAGGAATGAGGAAAATAATTATGCAACAACCTGACTATGTCCTGCTTCAAGTTACTTTAAAGATTACATTATGCTTCTGTTTTTTAATCTCTCTACCCTGTACCCAACAGGTGATTGTCAACTTGGGGGCCTGGCTTACTACAAGCTGGAGCAAAGGGGTCTTGGTTTGCGGGTAACAGTGAATTCGCAAGCAATCCTCGCATCGCCGCTGCTCCCCACGTGGGCTCTGTGCTGAGACGCTCACGGACAGTGCCAGCACGTCACTACGGCCCGAGGCAGGAGAGCTAGGGAAGGGGGGGGTGCTGAGCAGCACCGGCCACACCGCGCTGGTGCTGCAATACAACAGCAGCACCCAGGCCAGCCCGAGGAACCGCATGGAGCCTCCTGTAAGCCCAGCAGTTGCAGCTCCTTGCAAGATTGTGGCCAATGTCACCAACCCTTAAGGTATCGTGGTGCTCCTGTGAGAACAACTTCGGCCTTTACAGCTGAAAAATCACCCTGCCACTTTGTTGGAGCTGATGCTTTGTACCATGTAAACATCTGCAAGGAAGAGCAGAAGCTTGATAAAAGCTTGCTTTGTAAAAAAAAAAAAAGAAAAAAAAGAAATCCACTGAGGCCAATTTTAAATCCTGGACAACTTCTAAAGCTCCTAAAAACAGGCACCGAGAAGGAAGATGAACTTGCCAATCTATCTTCTCCACCCATACAGTTAGTGGAAAAAACATGGAAGATTTATGCAATAGCAGCTGGAGAAGGCTGAAAAGGATCTACAAATAAGGCATAAATGTCAGAAACCCAAAGCCACTTGTCAGTTCACATTTCAAAATGTTGTCTTCTGTTTTTTTTTGGTTTTTTTTTCTTCTCTTAAATGTGAGATTAAAAATACCATTCCCAACTTGCATGTAACCTGTGGAAATGAAAACCAGGAATCATTTGTTCTCTAAATACGGAACCATCACTCAGGCGTTTATGTTATGATGTATATAGCTGGTGATATATTGGCAGGTCATCCTGCAGTCAGGCTGTGAGTGCAAGTGTAAGTTTTGTATTGTCAGGGAGAAAAGCAGATGCATTTTTATCCTTTTGCTTTTTCTTTCCCACTTCAACCTGAGGGCTCCTGGAACAAAATTCCTTACCAGATTATCTTTTCCCATCACACTGTGTGTGTGTGTGACATTGTGGCTCAGATGCTGGGAAATGTTCCGAGAAGGAGTGAGCCCAGCACCTGTCCTGAGGGCGAGAACCACTTTTGTGATAGCCGCTCAGGATCGGACTTTTTTTCCCAGGAAAGTCCACAGTAAACCAAATTATTAGATAAAAGTTCTTCAAACTATTGCTTGGGACAGTGAGTGCCTTCAGGAGGTAGTGCCAGGAGGATCTAAAGAAGGGTGTGAGGTCAAATAAGGACCTTTCATGTTAGCCTCTGGGACCTTGGCTCCACAGTGAGATGAAACTTCAATCACACAGAGTTGGACATTTGTCAAACAATAAATCTAGGAAGCTTCACTAAGCGATATCAGACCTAAACTGCAAAGTCACAGACAAAACCCCAGCCCTGCGCAAAGGAGTATCCTATAGAATTACTATCTCTGCCCAATACCTCAAGAGTGAATTTTTAAATTAATGGTACAGTATCTTTAAAAATGCTCTTTCCTTTCCTACAAAAAACCTTTCTCCAAAATGGCTTTCAATAATAAGGTGCATTATAGTTCAGCGCAAATAGAGTGAAGATTAATTAGGGTCTAGACATTTTACTAAAGTCATCAAAGAAGCAGAATCAAACCACAAAGTTTTGTTGTTGTTTGGTTTTCTACTCCCCAATTAAATGGGATTTCTGATCCCAAATACCAGAGCGCAGGTATGGCAGCCAAATCTGCAGGCATTTATTTTAATCGAATAAACACACAGATAATTGCTAATCTTATAATCCCTTCAAATTGTTAGTAACCTTCTTAATTAGATTACAAATAATCCAGTCTTAACACCAGCACTGTAAATACTGATCTCTTGCCCTTAACAAATGTCTGTCTTGCAACAGGGTATCACGCATTAGACTTCAAAGCACCCAAAGTTCACACTTCTTTCAGAAAAATAATTACTTTGCTTTGTGGAGGGGTGCATTGACACCAAGTTTAAGTAAATCCAAAAAGTACGCCTTTGCAACATAACCATGACGACATTTTGAAAGCAAAAGCCATTCCTTAATTAGGCAGGTGCTGATACTTCCCCCGTTTTACAAGATGCTTTTTTGAGATGGTCTCAGTGCTACTCATATTCAAAAAACAAAAAATAATACTCACACTTAAAGGAACCATCTCTGACTGAGGTTTTTAAATTTCACTATTTTATTAAGTATTTCTAATACCTTCAGCACAAACCCTTGAAAGCCCCACAACAAATGGAAAACAGATCAAGAAGTGTAAGTAATAAACAACTGCACATCTTTAGAGACATATGTCTTCCTTTACTGGTTACGTGTTGGATCTGGGGCTGCTCTGTCCTAAATTCAGCTCAAGCGCTGCAATACACTTCTGAGCAGATTCGGTGTCAAAATGTTACGTAGACAAAAGCCAAATCACAGAAGTGAGGAAACGAGGATGTTTCCAACGGGTTTTTATGCCTTTTGCTTGTGTTTCTTCCCTTCTCAGCACTGAGAAACTGTATGACGGGCTCCACCAGGACACTTTCCGGGTGTCCCGGGCCACCTCTGCCCCTCCGGACAAGATGTGGACATTATGTAGACTGACAGCCCATGCCAGTAGGAAAGAAATGATGACCAGAATTAATCTGAAGCATATTAAAAGTGCATTGAAAAACTGCTGATCTATTCTTCAAAACTGACACAATTTTCAAGGTCAGTCGTTTTCTCATAGAAGCTACAGGTAAGAGGGGATTTTAATAACTGCAGAACACATGTAGATAAAATAAACACAAACGGCAAGATATTTCAACTATGGGGCAGCTTTGCACTTTCCTGCAATATTTTTTTCTTTTGTCAGAATGATTAAATATTTCAGATATACAGATGGACTAAGAAATTCAGTGCAAGAAAAGCTTTGATTCTATGGAGACTCACTCTCAGGCATAGTTTTAAGTTTAAGATATAAGTAATCCTACTGAATGCAACAAGAGTTTGGAATTCAGTGGGACTGCTCATATGCTTAAAAGATCACTAATGTGTGCAAAATTTTGGACATCTGAATATATATGGGTTATTATTCCCCGCCACACTAACCCAGGGGCTGGTCTGTAAGGTGAGGGGGCCCCAGGTTATATGCTGCTTTATAAAGCAAGATCTGTACGTTGATTTGTTCCAACAACTGGGAAAACTAATACTATGCCCAGATCATAATCTGCTATCATTAATGCTAATTTATGTTCTGAGAAGAATGACCATACAAGTGCTACGAGGTATCTTCAATTACCCATGCAGAATTTGTTTTCCAGTGTGACTGATTTTCTTCAGCAGTTCACCTTACAATGTCTTCTGTTCTGGCAAGGAATACAACATCATGCAACACCCGTGTCCTGCTTAATTACAGCAGGAGAATAAAAAAAGGATCAGAAAAGTCAATTAAGCTATAGGAACTCACTCCTTTATGCCCTTACCCCATGGGTATTCTTTTAAAAAGTGTTTTTAAGACAAAACTTGTTTGTACTGAGAATTTGAATGACTATGGTCTTTATCTTTAAATGTACTGGAAGAGAGAGGTGCCTGCAAGTAGAACACAGGTGAACAGCATCGGTGACCCAAACAGACTTTTCTGTATTTACTGCTTCAAACACAACTATACCGATTATCATCAGAAGGCCGGTAGTATGTTGGCTAGAATTCAAATTTAGTACAGATACCCTATAGACACCGAATGTCAAGGACATGACCATGCGTAACATTGAAAACACAATTCAGTACAATGAGGGATTGGACGTAAAGTTTAACAGAAGAGCCAGTGCATCATGGGTCATAATACATATTAAAATGACCAATGATATAAAATAAAACATGACCTACGATTGTTAAGGTAACAAATGCAATGCAAGATACAATGAGAAACCAATGGATTAATATTCACTAATAAAAATAATATTGTAAAACGATACCTAACAAAGAAAATTAATTATGACATGAAATGAAATACAGCTGGAACATTCTGAAGGACACAAAATGCATTTTGCATCAACCTGCAACCAACCATTTTCAGGCTATGCATAAATTAATTGCTCTACTTTTTCTCTATAATTGTCAATAAAACTATTTTTCTAGAGTAGCACAAAGCCATCTTTAAAATTGCAAGATGCATTTTATTCTAACTTTCCCCAGAATGTGCATTCAGGTGATCAGGACTGCCCTGGGTAGCCCCAGAGTTTGTGTATGTATATATATATATATATATATATACACACACATACATATGTACACGCATCTTCATCAGCGTTGAAGAGCTTTGTTCCGTTATTTACATCATCTGCTGAGCATCTGAAGGGACATCTCTGAACTGAGCATTAT
The DNA here is from genome assembly GCA_013400195.1 of Aramus guarauna. Classification (NCBI taxonomy): domain Eukaryota; kingdom Metazoa; phylum Chordata; class Aves; order Gruiformes; family Aramidae; genus Aramus; species Aramus guarauna. The sequence goes on from VXBL01000718.1 coordinate 92,738, forward strand.
GAGGAAAATTGTGGAAGGAGCAATTTAGATAGAAATATATCAAAATTGAAGCCATGAGAGAAGGAAAGGTTTGCTTATTTATAGTACAAAGAAATTCCATCTGGTTAGGCTGTGGGTTTTTTCTTGTAGAAATTAAACAGGAAATTAATCTCTTCCCCCCCTTATAAAGCAAGGCATTTTCATTTATGATGCCAATAGCGTGGTATTTGTAGATTTGTGTGCCATCAAGTCGTTAATCAGCCTCATAGCATTTATAAGGTAGAAGGATATCTCCTGACAGATACAAAAACCAGATTTAGAACCAAAGCTGAAAATCATAATAAGAGAGATATATAGATACACATTTTAGCACCCTGGAGTACATTTCCAAAAATAAACTAGTCAAATGGATATCTTCCTAAAAAAGCTGATTGCATAAGCATAATTACACGAAACGCAAGTACCTGCACTAGCTCTCTGCAGGTTATAAATAGTTCAAAGTTACATTACACATTCTTATTCTAAAATGCTATTGTTCTAAGTTCATGCCTTCTCTCACAGTCCCTTCAAAAAAGGCCCCCAGCCCTCACTGCTAGCCCAAGTACTACTTCCCTGAGGTTGCTGTATAACTTTTTAGAACCCAAATACATTATTTTCCCCTTGCAACCTACACTGATTATCAAAAGACTACTCCAGCAGTTAACCAAGTTGCTTAACCACATCATTCTCGCCAGATTATAGTGATAGAGTAGCACGTTTTAACCAATTCTGGTATTTCTCTATTAATTGCCAGGATTCCTCTGCTTGCTTATAGTTTTAATTTTGTACCTCAACAACTTTTTGTCATCTTGGAACACTGACTGAGAGAGGCGCGTATTTCAGGATGCAATTTATTAGAAATGCTGGGGCAAGATCCTCTTCAGAAACCTTAAGCTGAGACTGCTGAGCGGGATACTGAGTTGGACCCAAGGATCCAAAAAAACCTCCTGCCAAGTAGTACCCAAGGGCAGTGCTACCTGCAAGACGCACACTGAGGCAAAATGCAATTTTTTTCCCACCCTCCTGCCTCGTTTTTTTACAGAAAATCCCATTTACTGAATTTGTACAAGAAGGGCTGAATTTCATTTTATTGACAAGTAGAAAGCGAGCATAAAAAGCACTTCTGGGAGGAAGGAGATGAACTGGCAATGCCAAGCATTAACATACAGCTCTGCTTAGCCGTGCCAAGGCACCGCTCAGACAATCAAAACACCATTGTAGATTCCACAATATATATATGTATTTTTTCCCCTCTCATTGTTATATCCATCAGAGATACGCAGCTGCCAGACACAAATTCTAATTATTCTGCCGTTGAAGGGTTAAAACCAGGAGGCAGACCTAACCCCAAGGAGGAAGCCCTTGTGTCAGCAAGAGCAGTTTTGCTGTCTGTATGACACAAGCATGACAAGGCTGTGGGAGGGGACCCTTTGCACGACAGTTTGCTGACAGCAAAGGCTTTGCTTAGAAATTGAGGGCACAGATGAGCAACAGTTTGTACTGATGCTGATGACAGTCCAGATAATATCTTCTGCATGTTGGTTATGACTTTGTATGCACAGTATGCAATTCTTCCAATACTGGTATATAACGATGAATGTAACAGTATCTGTTAAAAGTAAACCAGCTGATGTTACTTAAAGCTACTGAAATAACAGACTGCGTATTTCTGAGAAAATGCAGAGGAGAAACAAACAAAAGGCAATGCATGCTAGCAGAAAAACATCTGTATGCTTTCCTCGATATATGGTACACGAAATAAGCATCTTTCTGCTTCCTGTTGGGTATTTGTGACAAAGTTTATTCAACATTTAATCCCATAGGGGAAGACTTCTGTTTGCTCTGCATCTAGCTTCTGGAACCCATGTTCTAGCTTCTGTCCACCCATGTTTCAGATGCTGGAGGAATTAAGTAAATATGCAGCTACAAGCTGATCCTACTCCCAGTGAAATCAATGCAGCAACCTCACCTTCTTCCCTGGAATGAAATCAAGCACGCTTTGCAATTTACCTTTAAAGTTCAGCAAGTTGTGTGGAAGTTGCTGAATACGTCACATTTGCAGAGGAAGTAAGAGGGGCTTCCCCAATGTGCTAAGAAACAGAAGGTATTATTAAAATCCAGTATCATTATTTCAAATGGAAAGAGTTGAGAATAATGCTGCAAGATGTATCAGGCAGCAATAGAAAAAGATAAATACCAAAGAAAGGATGGTTCGGATAAGGAAGAGGAAATGCTGAACTAGAACTTACGAAACTCACATTACAGAACAAAAAAAAAAAAAAAAAGAAAGACAGGATATCTACATAACTATGGATAAGAGAACACTATAACTGAGACATTATCTTCATGGTGATCCACAGAATTACTGCAGACATCTACTGAAATTTAAATTAGCCAGCTCAGTTATGGATAGCAGTATATCCGCTATGTCAAGGCTTCAGTGCCTGAGCCCCGTCTTTTAGAAACCTGGCTGTATTTAAGCTTTTTCCTCCTGCCCAGGCGGCCAGACTGGCTAGGTTAATGGCAGCCTGCGTGCGTGCAGATGGGCCGTAATCGCACCTGTAGCCTGTGTCAAAAGATTCAAAGAGCCTGAAAAGGAGCTGACAAAAAGAAGGAATCCAGAAAAAACCCTTCTGAAACACATACATCAGAGAAAAGCTAAGACTCATGTATAGCAGCTTCTTTACAAGAGACTGTGGAACAAGAAAATTACAGCTATTACAAGCTGATTACAAATATTACGTCCTTGAAAAGGTTTTGCAACTATATAGTAAAGTGAGCTTTGATCTACTTGTATTTAATTTACCACATAATTAAAACAGTCCTATAAGCTAAAGTTAATTTAAGCAGTCATATGTTAACCCAGCATAATTTTCAAGAAATCTTCTTCCTTTTCAATTATATTGCCATATGTTAATACGATAGCTTTTTATAGATTTTTTTTATTTACATACATGTCATAACTGACCTGCTGAAAGATTAGATTTTATAATAGCCCAGTAAAGAAGCATCTGTTCCAAGTTTTGCTGTAGACAGCAGATTCACAGCCACTATTATTCTTTTTAACTTGTGTTTCTGCATCACTAAGAGCTCAATGCAATTATTTCCTAAGTGTGCCATCTCTGGTCTGTGCTTCATTCAGTAAAAACTGTTTTACAGATGCCTTAGTGGTGAGCTGAGCCGTAGAAGCTATAATTTGTGAGCTGGATGTGACGTACAACTTGGCTTCATGATGCCTCGCAGGCGCACCGTTTTATTTATTTTGCATATTGCTGATAACACTGAGGTGTGTGTTTGAAAGGCCGACACAGCATCCAGCGAGCAGGAGATTCCCCACCCTTGCTGCCTGCTTTGGTTTCCTCCCAAGGCTGGGACAGGAAACGCCGCGGTTGTAACGCGCACAACTCCCCAGCCCTTCGTACGCAGCGTCGGCGCTGCAAAGGCTACTTAGTTTGGCCACAAACACATAGGTGATGACTAACTTGTGTTTAACTCTGGCAGATTTGCTGAGAGTAAACAGCAAGTTATTTGTTACAGAAAACATACCATCGTTTGCTAGCACTGGCGAAATCACAATTAGCTCTCACTCACCAAATTCTGTTTTTCTGAGGCCTAAAAGCACCATGAAATTTCAATTGAAGACAAACTCCTTCCCTGTGATTTGTTGTTACTTCAAAATGAAAAGCTTTCAGCTTATTTATATTCTGAAGTTACAGTAGATGCTGGTAGGAGCCACTCTAGCAAAACCAGACGCGCAAATGTGTTGCACCTTGCATCTTAAAGCTGGTTTTCCCCTCCGTATGTGAGACGGGAAAGATAATGGGTATTGGAATAAGGAACCGGTGTATCTGTGCAAGGGAATGGTGTGACAAGAAGCAAGAAGCTAACATTCAGGTGTTTATTCAGAGATATTCATGGTCATATCTTCTTGCCGTATCTTACAGTAAGGCAGCACAGGATTCTTAACTCAGGCAGCAACTGCAGATTCTGAGTTCAGCTGGACATTCCCTTGCTTTAGCTACAGGCATGTGAAAGCATTTCTTTATCACCAACAGAAGAGACGTCATTTTTTTCTTTCTATATAAAGTGAGATTTCTATAAATTGTATCAAATATTTTTGCTACCTTTTCATATGAGAATGTTGAACACACTTAGAAAGGGATTCTAGCACACACAAAAAAATAATCAAAATACTTTCTTTAAAAGAAAGAAAGGGTAATGTCTGAATAGTTTACAAACACTCAGCTTGGAGTCCACATCTTCAGCATTACTGAATGAGTTAGTATGTGCATGTAACAATCTCTAACAATCCACTGCTTCTACTCTTTTTCCTTAGCTTTTCCTACTCCCAACATCATATTCTATTTTTTTTTTTTTTCTGGCTGCAACTTCCTATAATATATTGGCAGAAATGTATAGCCAGTGGGTCAGACCAGATTACAGCTCCTCTTTGACATCGAAGTCTATTAAACCTACAATTTGAGGAAGAGTCGGAGTCCCTCCCCGCACCTATGCAGGACTTGTGCCACGTTTGCCATGCCTACGAGCTCACCCATATGGTCGTGCTTTCCAAACCCAGGTGCTCGAGGCAACTCTTCCCTCAGCCCAGGGGAAAAACCCGGTTGGGAGCGGCAAGGAGGTAACAAGAGGGACTTGCTGCACTCAAGAGTCCCTTTGTGCCAGTGCTGACACAACGGGCAGTGATGTTTGCATTTGTCTTTATCTGCCTATTGTGTATTAATCTCATCTAACCCTTTTTTT
>VXBL01000718.1:97553-118248 GCA_013400195.1 Aramus guarauna
TTTTTTTGCATAGGCTGCTATTGTAGGGAAATCATATTATTCATCTTTCTCAGGCTGACATCCTTTTTCCCAAGTCACATTTTCACAGCTCTTTGTGTTTACCGTAAGAGCAGCAAAGACTCTCTCATTCCTCAGGCTCCCAAAAGAGAAATCCCAACAAATTCAAACCCTATAGTTCATTAGAATACGTGCACCTGCAGGACTGACAGAGGATGCATCACCCGAACAGACAGTTTTCAGGAAGAAGGGAAGCAGCTTTTTTTTTTTTTTTTTTTTAAAAACACCACCATCAATAGAGATGAAAATTTTCAAAACCTGTTTTAACTTTCATAGAGATTGTGCCTCAACTGCTTGAGTAACAATAAACTGATTGAGTGACTATAACCTTTGGGCTTGGCAAGTGATTTTAAGTAACAGACAGTCTTGAAATTACTGAGTTAAAATATATTTGTGCCTTCAAAAGCATGCAGACACATGGAAACCACAGTAAACGTAAGTGAAAGTTAATCTTTGAAAGGTTCAGTGAGTATTTACTCAGGTTAATGTATAATTTCTAAGGACAGATGCATTTCATGCAAAAAATCCACAAAATAATAAAACTTATGAATGGAAAACCTCACAGCTGAATAAGTCAATCCAATTCTTGTGTAAGAGTAAACTATTAGCTCATATCACTCTTCTGCTTGCTGAAAAGCAACGTCTCACAGGCTGCAAAGCAGTGCTTTCATGGCAAGGACATCCCCTACGCAGTGCCTCTGCAGGGAGCTGCATCTGCTCTTGCTAAGCTTCTGTATCTTCAGACAACAGTTACACTCGATAAGAGACATAGACAAAAAAAATAAAGATTTCTCAATAAAATGCCTAACGGTAAGGACTGCAACAAGCGAGACAATGGGACACCAGGAAATGCAGAATTCTTATTACGCTCCCTTGTTTGCAAAATAGGAAAATCTCCTAAGAAACAGAGTTGGTAAGTCGGTGCACTTGCTTCTCGCGTGAGGCTTTGACTCGGGTTTTTTAGGTACCTGAAGCTTGTTTTTTGACAGCGCCCTTGTTTTGTTTACAGCACATTGCTGGGATACTCCCTTTGATTCAGCCTGACACACGTGACGCTCCGCCAGCTTCTGTTCTGCAGTGCTGCTGCTGCTGCACTAAAAATAGCTTCCGCTTGCTTTGGCTCCACATCTAATTTATGGAAACTCACAGAAAAGAAGGCCCCTGTTAGTGGGTGAGCGACGTACGATTTTGCAGCTTGTGCTCTTAATCTCACCCGGCTTCTTAAAATGCATCGCTGAAAATTTTAAATTTAAGCCTGCAGTTAATGGTGGTTAGGGGGAAAGAAGGTAACGCTTAATATGTTTCATTTATTTTTAAGGTGGTTTAATAGTAACTTAACTGAAAATGTGGAACAGTTGTCTAGAATTTAGAATAGAAATTTATAAAGGGCTACTAGTACTCACACTTGTTCAGGGCAAGTGCTGTAAGGATCTTCTTAATTATTTGACAAATTACAGTAAAATGGCAAACCTCCTGTTTGCTGTAACAGCTTTCAGATGTTTGATATAAACTTCATTGTTCCATAAAAGTCATCATATAAGTACATCCTTCAAGAAATGTTGATTTTACAAACTTTGCCACAAAATCTGCGTCTGCGCGAAACAGTATTTTGCAGGCATACCTCAACACAAACCTGACATACACCTTTCTCTGAAAAAATCAAAGTTTATGTTAAAACTCAAATGCCAAATAAGTTCAAGTAAGTGGTTATTTTTTCTTGCTACAGAAGAAGGGCTTTTGATTTCATAAAGTGGAATTTTTCAGATATCCATTCGTGGCACCACGTCTAGGAGTGTCACTGGCTGTGCTGGAGCTAGTTTTAAGCGAAAACTAAATCGGAAACGGGGATGGCGTTAAGTCTGGTATCTGTAATAACGCACTGTTTTTTTAATGGATTAAATCTGGGAAGACAGGAACACTGAAGGAATGAATAAAATTTCCAAAACTGAAAATGAAGGCCTGTTCTTCTTTAAAAGTTTTTAGGGTGAGTAACGAAGACGGTAAGGAAATTTGGATTCAGATTTTATTTCAGATATGAACTTCTAAGTTAAGGAAACTTCAGATGGCAATCAGCAGCTTAAGTAGAGGGAGATTTCAAGGCTTTAATCTTGTAAAAAAAAAAAAAAAAAAGGCAAATAAACTGGCTGACTTTGTCCAGAAAGCCTCCCTGCATAAATTTAGCAGTCTGTTTGCAAGCTATCAATTTAAGGATTGGTATCTAAACTGTTATCCAAGTAGGGACATTACTTAGCAACTACCACGGCTAAAAAGGAATTTTCATATGTCTCAAGAGAGGTTATGATTTATTGACCAAAAAACTCCAGCAAAATCCCAAAACCAGTTTAGGCTGGCTACAGTTAGCTGCTTATGAATTACATGACTAAGTAATGGCCACAGTGAGTCTATATCAACCTATTCACGCAAAAAATACTGTGTTGTGTTACCGTTAAAAGGTCTTTAATTGAACAGACAATTATTAACTTCAATACGTCTTTTAGGCAAACTCTTTTTTTTACATCCTGCCATGGAGGAAAAAAAAAAGGACAAACAAAACCCCGTCACATGCATACACGTTCAGAAAAAGGGTATAGTCTAAGAGAAGAATGAAAAATAGCAGCTCTGCAGCAGAGTTTTTGTACGCAACTGTGTGTGATGGAGAGGGAGAGGAAGGGAGCGAGGAAACGGTATGATTTAATGCTCGCAGGAGTGTCATTTTCCTTTCTACCCTAACTGTTCAATTCTTTTATTTTCAAGGAGTTCAAACCAGAGCTTTAAAAGCCTCTTTTTGTATCTGGGGCATATAAACATGAAATTCTGTTTACATTCTTAATTATAAACATCTATTGAAAATCCCTGGTCTATCTCCAACCCCAAATCAGTTTGATAGCATTGAAATCAATGTTTACAGTCTGGCACTTGTTGCCTTCGCAGCCTCAGCTCTGCGCCCTCCACGCCGCTGACAGAAGCGTGAAGCACAAAGTCCCGCCGCCTTGCACCCTAATTGCTAGACAGCAGAAGAGAGAGGTGGGCTGCAGGTCTAAGGTCTTCGGCTTGGGAGAGGAGAGAGAGCAGAAGCAGGCCCCCCTTTAAACATCTCGCACCCTGCTCTGCTCACCTCTCCGATCGGCGCTAGGGTAACAGCATGTGAACGCAGAGCTCGGCCCTGCCTTAATATAATTCGGAACGTTACGTAAGTGCTTGATAAACAAAGCAGGCAGCTTGAAATGAGATAACCTAGCCATGTGTATATTCAGCTGACTACTTATTTAGATTCCCAGCTAGTACGCTGCGACTGTGATAAAGGGAAAGAAAATGGCTGTAAATACCAACCTCTAAAGGCATTCTGGGTTCTTTTAGGTTTTAACCACGTGCAGGATAAGCATGTCAACATTTTAAATATGGCCAGATTACATTTTTTATTTCCTTCTTCCTCTCCCACTTCTGAAGAGTAAAATGGCTGGCAACACAGGAAGCGTCTCAAAACCGTTTTCCTACCTACCTGTAGCTACACAGGCTAGGTCACATCTTCTACACGCACCTTTAAAAACGTACTACAAACTAAATGATACTTCTCAGCTTTGCAAAGTTAATTCCAGACAATAATTAGGATGGAACTTGCCAGACTCGTTATCTAAATGTCCCACTGCCCAAAATACGTGTGCGATGTCATGGAAGACCCCAGGAAAAACCTCAGACGCAGTCTCTAATGTATACCTTTCCTGGGGAGGTAAGAAACATTTCAAGCAATGTTAATTACACCTGTTGTCTTATTGCTGAATGAAAATAAAAGCATGAGGCCCTGAAAAGAAAGGCCATGAAAATAAAAGCATGAAAGCAAACTGCCCCAGCTTCACACTGATAAGCAATTATTGAACGTGGTATGTTTCGAGTCAATTAAAAACCTGAAGAAGTTTACAAATACCTTGAAACAAAAGCACACTGGTCCAGAACAGCAGCTAGAAAAGCCGGGGAAAGGAAAGAAAGAATGCATGGGAAGTGCTGATAAAAACCCCCCAAACAAAATGAAACAAACCAAGAACCCCAAATGAGAGTTTAAACATAAGCTACACTTCTAGAAATGTTATCTTAGTTGTACTAAAAATATACATCAAAATGCCCACTACTGCTATCTGAAGCTCCCTTCTGCTGGGCCCTCTTCCTTTAGAGCAAACAAAGTCGTCGTAGTAATAGCTAGCTTTCCTCCAACTTCCCCTGTGAACAAGATCCGCTGGTGGATATAAGCGGTCAACCACTGCCACCAGTTCTACAAACTTCCACATTTCTCTAATCCTATTCATTGTCTTGCCTATTATATTTCTAAGTGGTTTAACAACACATGCCAGTATTTTTCGTAACGCTTTAGAGGAGCGGCTGTTACTTCTCACCCATCACCATCTCAGGTCAGACAGGAGGCATTGTCCAAAAGTTGCACATTTCTTACAAAGTCCAGAAGAAAAAGAAAATCATGATCTTTCATATTCAATATGATTTGATTTGTACTTTCTCAAATACTACAACTTTTTTAGAACCACAAATAATTTTTGGCTGCCCTGCACTAAAAAAATGGGAAGCACATTCTCCCAGCTGCCACATTAAGCAGTCTTTCTCATGAAGAAATGTTTTCAGGTTGTGGTTTTTTGTTTTTTTTTTAAATTCTAAATTTTTATGCACGTGTCCTTAACTCATGGAAGAAAATTGCTTGCCATGAGATTTATCTCGTAGCTACAAAACACACCTTGTGGCTATCTGGTCATCTGCTGAAGAGTTGGGGTTGACTAAGCAAAGGGATATAGAGACATATTCAAGCACCTCCCTCCTTCAGGGCCAGAGAAAGGCTTTACTGACCGCAATTCTACGCCTCGGTTTATCTCATACAATTACAGAATCATTTACATTGGAAAAGACCTTTAAGATCATCAAGTCCAACTGTTAACCTAGCACTGCCAAGTCCATCACTAAACCAGGTCACTAAGCACCATGTCTACATGTCTTTTAAATACCTCCAGGGATGGTGACTCCACCACTTCCCTGGGAAGCCAGTTCCAGTGCTTGACAACCCTTTCAGTGAAGATATTTTTCCTAATATCCAAGCCAGAACTCCCCTGGCACAACTTGAGGCCATTTCCTCTTGTCCTATTGCTTCTTACTTGGGAGAAGGGACCAACACCCACCTGGCTACAACCTCCTTTCAGGTAGCTGTAGAGAACAATAAAGTCTCCCCTCAGCCTCCTTTTCTCCAGGCTAAACAACCCCAGTTCCATCAGTCACTCCTCCTAAGACTTGTGCTCTAGACCCTTCACCAGCTTCATTGCCCTTCTTTGGACTCAAGCTCAAGTATGGGGAGAAACAGAGACCAAATCTATCTACACATGCAATTTTAAAGGCTTGCCATGTGTCATCTAGTCATCTCCACCAGGACGGGTGGAGAAGGAGTTTCTGAAGTGATTTGAAGTTTCATCACCCCAGAAAATGTTATTTTTTACCGTAACTTTGGAATTGAGTGGCAAGACCCAGATCTGCCAGGGGAACAGGGACCATTCCTCAGAACTAAAAAGTCTGACAGCAGCTACAACTATCGTCTCGAAATGTGGCCAAGAGACTGGTTGCAACAGCAGATACGCCGGGCAGGCCTGTGGACCCTCCAGTCTGCGTGAGGTGCAGGGGCATCTGAAGTTCTTTCCCAAATTCACATTGTAAGCAGTAAAATAAAGGAAGTCAATGCAGCACGCGCAGTGTAGTGTACCATGCTGCAAGATTAAAAATAAGACATGGAGTACTTGTGAATTACACTTAGGTTGGCTGGTGCAACTCTGTGCAATGTGCAATCAGTATTTCCCCGTAAAGAGCTACTGTGTAATTAAAATATATTACCATTTGTGCTATACCTTTTAGCCCTCAGAATTTATTTCAGTAGAATAAATTCCAGTTGAATTTCTAGAATTATGCCTGTTTAGGAGGACTAGCTACCACACAGATCTACTGGCGCAGATCAGCCAGTACATGGGCAGTGCCTCCTAATATCAGCTGGAAAATCCACAGTAAAAATAGCAAGGACGGTTGAAAATCCGGTGACAACTCTGGGAACTGCTCAAACACGAAGCTTAAATACAGACATGATTTACGCTGGGACTACTCACTGCGTGACAAAGAAAACAGTATAAGCCCCACCAGTGGAGAACAAGTTTATGTTAAGAGTTGTTATCGTTATTTATTGCTTTCCTTTCCAGTTCTATCACATCACAAATAAAATCTGTAGATATTTTTCTAGCAGCGTTCAACTAGCAACCAAAGCAACTAGAAGAAAATACTTATTTTAAGACGATGAAGTATTATATGGCAGTGCACCCTTATGCTGTTTGTATTCTTACACCGTAATGGACTCCCCTATAAAAATCAAAACCACTCAAAAGAGATTTTTGAAAGGCTAGCTCAAGCAACAGATCTAATTAAAAAAAAAAAGTAAAGATGACTGAGCCAGCTTAAAGAAAGGCTATTTCTGAACTACAAAACAAATAAAATAATTTGTGCTTTAATGACAGGCTTTTTGATTCTTACGAAAAGCCCCTTTTCTTTCTGAAAGCCCTCTCTCCTCCTCTAACTGCAAGGAGATTTTGCTGCACCGTCTGCAGCAGACGTGGCAAACAGCCGTACGCAGAGAGAGTGGCTGCACCGGCTGCGTGAAGACAGATTGCAAGGGGGCTGCTCCACTGCTAAGAATACAAGAAGAAGTCCCCATCACAGCTTGTGGGCGGAGGAGATTACTGAATATGTTTCTCCAAGGCCTTGTCTGCACTAGAAAGAGTCTTTCTGGAAAATCCTCTTAGGGAGAGCCCTTGTATCAATGCAGCCATATTGATTAAGTGTGTGACTCTTCTCACGCTCCTCTTCCAATAAAACCTTAGAGAAAAAGCCAAGTCTTTCTGTAAGGCACAGTCCATCCAGGTCTATTGCTTAGCGTGGCTAAAACGAACAGATGGCAGATGAAATTGTAATATAATTTAATCAGCAGGAAACCAAATAGCATATATAATCTTAGCAGTCAGTCCTACAGGACACTCCATTCAAACACTGCCTACCTGCACTATATTTATTAAAAAAGATGCCTTCCTGTATCTCTTCTAAACACAACAACCACAGATTATACAGCGTTATCCATTACAGATTACTGCTTCTAACACTTTAGAGCCCTGAACGGTCACTTTCTCCCTAGACTGCCGGATCACTAGAAATTCACGGCAAACAGCCCCTGAGTGAAGTCTTCTAAGACACGCGGTGGTTATACGGCTCTGCTGCCTTCACCGATGCTTCTGAAAAGCAGCCTGAACTAGCTACTGGGTAACCTTTTGAAGACAATATTCTTTGGTGACTTAAACACATCTGGGTGCTTTCTTATCATCAAGCTTGGCTCCTTTCAAGCATCTTCCATGGAAGATGCTCTTTCTATTAAGAGGAGCAAAGACTCCTCACTTTGGCTGATATTACGTTTGTTTTGCATAGCGTAAAGCAAACAACCCTCAAAGTCATTACTGGAAAATATCTACATAAATATCTACATTGTCCCCAACAGTACTACAAGCATTAACATTAGTCATAGACTCACCACATTTAAAAGCTCTTTGATGTATGTATTTCAGAATGAACAACTTGGATTTTGTCTACACTTGGCACACAGTAAAAACACATTGACTACTGAACACAGTTTTACTGTTAGTATAGATAGGGAAAGTGGTACTTAATGACGTTTGAATTGGTCACAGTTTACACACGGGTCCTTATGCACATTAAAGACAAAACTGTTGACCAATTGTTTTCCCACATAGTGTATTTTCCCAGTGTGGATGAAGCGCTGAACTGCTTAGGGAAAAATGTTCCTCAATAATTTTCTAATTTTTCCCCTCCTGTTTAGGGGACCTTGGAACAACCTGTGCATCACAGATAGGTAAGCTAGTTATGCTGCTTGTGTCCTTCATTCTCATGTAAGTATTTTTCTAAAAACTTGAAAACATCTGCAATATTAAACAAAATTAAAAAAATTAAAAGATTTTGACTGCATTTGGTTTACTTTCACTGAATAGGATTATTAGGATTCATATCTCAGTTCTTACAAACTTATAATTTGGTCTCATCTAAAGCTGTAGTAAAATGGAGCTGAGTTCATTTGATGTGCTGTACAAAGAGAACTGAGAAGGACCAGACCTGTATCTGTACCGCAGCAAACACTTTCCAGGAAGTAATGAAGCTGTACTGATACTTTCTAGACAGAATAATGATGTCTCTGGCAAAGAGCAACACTAACAATTATTTCTCAGCAATCAGAAAGACAAGCCAATACCTACGACTGTATTGTACTGAAAAAGCCTGTGACTCCTCGATATTGAACACAGTAACAGCTTTTACAAGGTCTTAAGGAAAGCGCTAGTCTTTTTTTTTTTTTTTTTCACAGGTAGGTAGTGCATTCTCAAGCTACATCTCAACGTTCTTTTTTCCTGATCTAGTTTGCCCTTTCACTTCCCCTGTGTAAATAAGGAAGACAAAAGTCATAAGAAACTGAAATAATGCATAACAGATACCAAAACCCAGCATGATCCATGATTACAGCCTGCTGTGAGCTGCTCACAAATTGAAGAGCATTCAAACAATAGCACATGTTCTGAGATTTGGACATCGAGAATTCCCTTGACTCCTATTCATATGAGCAAGCTATTGAGAAACGCTGACATTTGGGCAATAAAAAAACACACCGAGAGAACACTGATTTCCCAATACAACTGCCATTGTAGTTTTCCTACTTGTAAGCCTATACCCCCCTTCCATCTCCACTGCGGAACTGTCACAGCTTCTTTAACCAGTGCTGACAACAGGCCATTCACCTCACTGTGCGTTGCACTGCAGTTTTAGACTGATCCTTAGAAAGGCATCTAACTCCATCTCAAACTACCAACACGGAAAATACAAAGCAACATGCCATGATTTCCAAAAGAGAGCAAGCAGGGGGAAAAAAAAAAGGAAAAAAAAAAAAAAGAGGAGGCATGCTTTCAATTTAGTTCCATTTTCAAATAGAACAGAATATTACAAATAGACTAGCCAAAGATCCCCAAACCTGTGTAATTTCACCAAAAGGGCTTACTAACAAGCCTGCTGTAAAACTGACAATCAAATAAGATTAGTGAAAAAACAGCTTCCATACTGTTTTATCTCACCATGATCAGACAACTTACACCACCAGAACAAAAACCAGCCTTGAGCTTTTCGAACAGAATACAATGCAACATGAGCACAGTCGTTCTAAGAACCCAAAGCCAATTTACCTCTAATTCAATCTTGCACAAGAACAGAGAGTCATGCAGTGACCTGGAAGGATTTTTGTTTTTACAATGGAGAAACACTGCTGCTTGCGACGTTCAAGGAATACGCACAATACCGGACCATCATACTTTGTTTCAAAGTCTGCAGAACATCTCCGGCATCATCTGACTACAGTGTGAAGCTGCAGATTTGGCTCTATACCACATCTCTGCATACTCATCTGAAAGCCATCATCCCCAAATAATCCGTGAAATATTTATGAATTGGAGACTGCACAGTGCCTTGGGGAGGCAATGGCATAGGGGAAGTGACAGAGGGGACTTGAAGACAAGGTGAGGGACTAAGAAGCAGAGTCCCATTTAGTGCAGCAGCTGGGCAGAGGGGAGGAAGGAAAGCAGATTATTTTCAGAGCCCCCTTACCTTGTCAAGTAGCAGATCAGGAAGATAGGACTCTGGAGAGAAATATTCTGAGAATATTACCTGCACATGTGTAACGCGCACTGGTGCTCACACAACTGTATATATGGAAAAATAGGGAATTTTCAATGCCGAAAACTGCAACTGGTAAGTCACTCCTCGCTCAGAGCACCAGACAAGGTATGCAGATGAGTGAGTCACAGAACTGAATGGGTACCTGCAACCGTATTGCACTGAACCCAGAGGACAGATGCTTTGAGAAAGGTCTTGAGTTTAAACATAAAAAGACAATGAAACAGCCGTGAACGAAGGAAAGCACCTCTTCTGCACAGCCAGTAACCCCGTCATGCCACACGCAGTCTGCCGTCATGTTCCCGGTCACTCAAAATCTTCCATTGTTGATGGCAAACATTTTCGTTGCTCTTACTGTTATTGTGTTGAAGGTTAATGCAATTCTGTATATTTTCTTTCGTTCTCGCTCCTCATCGGCCTCCAGCACGTAACAAACAGTAATCTCAATACCCTCTTTTAGTTTCACTTTGAGAAACAATTACGATTTGATTATTTCATCTCTTAGCAAGAGAGAAATAAATAAGGAGTCCTCACATTCCTCTGAAATGAGCTCAAGCACTTCATCCCACTGGGCACTTCAGGATTTAAGAATTCACCTGAGGCCATACAATTGGAGAAATACTCCTTTCAATTTAAAAGGTAGTTTCTTACAGACAAAGAGTATTTCACACAAGTATTTAAAAGGATTATGGTTCTAGATAACTTGTTTCCTGAAACCAGGTTCTACTTGTTACTTTATTTCTGCAAGGTTGTCATCATCTGAGAAGGAGATACGTTACCTACCTAGTTTTAAACTCTATATTAAATGTAAAACTTAATATTTGATTTTTCAATAGTTCAAATACTTATGCACACTGTGCAACACTGGGGTATTTCCCGCATACTTTAGCGGGAGTTTCTGATGGATTCTTTTCACCTGAGAATCGTGAAGCAAGAATGGATCTAGTAAAAAAGTGAAAACATCTGTTCTGAAAGAAATGCCCGTTTCTCCCTTTTTCTCCTGTTGGTATGTTTTGTCTGATTACATCAAGTAAGCGCATACCTTTATAAGTGAGGCGGTGCTGTATGTAAAGAGCTTGGGGTCTTCTCTGCCACTACATTACGAACTGTCTTGTGGAAACAATTTGCAGCGTAGACTGAGAGTGCCAAGTGCACTGTACTGAATCCTCGCAGGGACATGGTGAGGGTTTGCAAATGCCTACGACACTCACACAAGTTTTCCATCTGCCATTATTTCCCTGCGGGATTTACGGCTCATTCCTAGCAGAAAGGAGAACCATTTCAAAATGCATGGAGTACTGATGGCACTGTTGAAGTTGGCCTAAAATGAAAAGCAGTCTTTTCCCTTCTTTCCTCCCCCTTTTTTTCCCTGAACTCAATTTTGTGGTTCCTCTGGAAACAGTGCCCTCTCTGTCATGCATGCCCAGATCTTATCAAGCAAATCGCTACATATGATGTTCTCTTCCTTCATCACAAGGCACAAAGAAGGAGCCACATGTCCAGATAGAATGGAATTACCACAATAAGAATTATGCAGAAAGCAGACTCCTATCAAGATATTTTTACAGACTAATGAAAAGACCCCCCAAGTGTGTTATGAACAACAGAAAAATACAGTTGCATTACACAATCCAAATATTAAGGTAATTTCAAAGTTAGGTCAGATGGGTCTGATAATGGCCTGTTCCCTAACAGGATGCAGTAAAAAAATCACATGTAAGAACTTCTTCAATGTACAAATGCAAAGCCTTTAGATCATTGAAAAATGCTACAGTGCTCTCTAGTCATTACAGATAAATGATAATCTCTGAATGAACAGCCCTGCATTCTGCCTAAGCAGATTCCATAAAATAGAAAACAATGAAATTATTTTTAAAAAAGTCAAAGGAGGCTTGGGAATAGTAGATTGAATAAGCCAGCTTTACATATCCAAGTAGATGGGTGAACCTCACTGTGACTGACCAAGCTGACACATTACCTACCTATCTCAAGAGCCCAGGGGCCCATATCATAGCAAACGGTCGATCTGTAAAGAATAAAACTATGAACAAACAAAACAAGGTAAAGTAAATAAATGGATCTGCAGATATTATTAGTAAGTGGAGAGAAGAAAGGGAAATATGTCAGTCAATAAATTTAGACCAAGACCACAAGTCAGTCATAGGTCTGTGCACTGGAACAGAGGAAAAAGTACAACGTAAATAAAATCCAAACATGCTGAATTCTGCTCAGAAGACTTCCAGCCAGTGTTGCAATAACCGTTGCACATGTGTAAGGTGAAAAAGCTCCAGAAAATAAGCAGCTTTTATGTTGAAATCTCTCCAAAACAGTGTGACAGCAAGATACGCCTCTGTCTCCATTTTAAGAGTTAAAGCTGATTGAAGATCAGCAACTCTTAACTTGCCAACGGTTGGAGAAAGCGAGCGAGTCCTCTGAAGAAGTCACCATCTCTTTCAAGTTTTCAGGGACTTCTGTCAAGGTACAGGGAAATACCGAGTGTTGTGCCTACTGTTCCTGTCCATTTTTTTTGTGGTGGGCTTATCCACTGCTTTCGGGCAAAGAGGACAGTAACACACCTGTTAAAAGAGAAACCCTCCGCAGTGCTTTGAGATCCCCAGAAAAAAGTAATTCCAATCAATTTATTAGAGGCAGAATGAATCCGAGACTTTTCACTTGAAAAGCTTTTTCTGGTTTTCCTCCAGAAAAAAGTGAATTGTGCTCCTAGCCTACTTGCGCAGAAGGTATCTTCTGGAACAACAAGGCTAGACGAGATGAAGAAGCCAGTCTTGCTTGTGGAGAAAGACACTTGTTTTAAGCTCATCACACAGGCTGAAGGGTTCAGAAAATGAAATATTTTGGAACTGTCCTTCAATTCCTCCCTTCCTAAAGAAATTCACAGAATGTCTACAGAAGATTATTTTTTGCTGATTTTTTTTCTTTGTTGCTAAAGGCATTTCTTTCTATATTTCAGCTTTTGTGGTCTTCTCCTTTAGTTTTGAAATTGCGCAATCTCGTAACAGTTAACATTACGCCTTCATTAAACAGACATGAGAGACTACCAACAAAGTTATGTGTTGGTCCGGTGCTTTAAGACTCTGCATTCCTGCCTATAAATACTTACTCCTTTATTATTTTTGCCTTATTTGTAAGCCCTGTATTTATTATCTTCATCCACCTATAATCTTCTCTTTCTTCTTCTTGTCATCCTCTAAATAGGTATAACTTGTTTACAACTTATGTAAGAGCATTCCTAAAATCAGTTTTAATCATCATATAATCATTCTTTCAACGTATTGTATATTACAATGAGCTCCCTGCCAGAGGTACAGAATTGTGTATTTATAAATAAGTTAATTTCTATGAATAAGCTTTAATAGAGGTCTCACGCTTGCCAGTTTTACATAACGTAATTTGTAAATTATTACTTTTGAAGTACTACCAGGTCAAAACCCCTAAAGTTTAGCCTGTGTTGGTTGGCCCTGACAGGAAGCGATGCACACTGTGCACTCCCTCTGCACCACAACCTCCTCTGCAGCACCTCTCACCTTGACGTGAGGCCCTGCAAACATCAGCTGCCTACGAACTACGGAGCAAACAAGTGAGTAACCAGTGCATAATACAAGTTAAAGCAAAAGAAAAAAACAAAACCAAACCCAAACAACAAACCAGAAAGACTTCCATGTAGTTCTTAATAGAAAATGAAGCTGGGGGAAAACTAGTGACTACATTTAACCTCGCTCCTTCTTTTTTTTTTTAACAATAATAACAATGCTGATGTAATGAACTACACTTCTTACCGGGCCTGCCATTTTGTAGAATATAGCAAAATGTTTGTTCATTGGCATGTCTCTTTAGAGACAAGCTTTTCAAAGCAGACTCCAGTATGCTTGTATATGGCACACTTGCAGAAAAAAAAACCACTTCTAAGACCCTGACAATGTAAGGTAATAGGCCAACAAACTCAGCGAAGATAGAAGTCATTCTGGATGAAGAAGCTCCTTTACCAGCAGCACTTACTTCTACCGTCGTTAAACAGAATAAACCCTACTGGCAATAGTGCTCTTTAACACTCTACTGCTCTTTAACAAACTATTTTGTAAAAATTGCTATGGTAGTGTTGGCAACGACAGGTTTGACGCAGTTGTGCCAGTAAGTAAGTGGAGGCCAAGAAATTACACCCATACTGATCATTAAACTTCTTCACAACCTGGTTGGAAAGAAACTCAATAAGCAATAATTATCCAAAATCTGTACCATCGGACTTTCAGGATGCTAACGTCCAGAATGCAAATCTTCCCAACCCCAAACACATCCTTCTAAACCAGAAGAAAGGTATGGAAGCTTTCTTTTACAGAGACAAAAATGGCAAGGAGGCAAAGGCAGGGAGTCAAGAAATGCATCAGCAGGCTTTGGTCAGAAAAACGTACTTAAATGTTATTTGGATATTCAGCCCAATTCCTTTGCTGTGACAAAGTATCTGAAAAACAAAAATACACCCCCAACCTCCCCCACAATGTTCATGAAAGGAAACTAAATCTGAAAATTATTCTCAGAAAACCCATACAACTGATTTCAACGTTCACCTTTTCCTGCATTAGCAATTAAGTATGAACCCCTTAAGATAATCTCTCTTACTTGATTACAAATAGAGGAATTGTCAGGGGAGTAGTAAAATGAAGAAAAAAATTATTTTTGAACGAATTCTAGAACAAATGAACTTTCACAAATTTTATTCTGGGAGACAATTATTTGGTGTGTCCATTAAACAGGAAGTCTACTGATACATTTTATACGTATTTTCTTTTCCACTGCTTAATTTAGGCTCAAATTAAACTTTGTGTAAAAAGCCACCACTATAATAAACATTACTAATTAAATCAGAAAGAATACTTTTACAATAGACACAACTGAAACAGTTTCTCTGAAGTCAAATAAACTTTGAGAAAATTCTGGCAGCATCATTGTTGTCTTGTATTAAAATGAACAAAATTAGCTTTAACTTAATTATGAGAAGTAAAGAAACACCCTTAAACTGCTTAGTCTCCCAGTTTGACTTACCTTAAAATTGGGATTACAACCAAACTGACAAATACCACGACTCTGTTTTGGTTTAGTCTGAGGTGTAAAATTTCTTTTTCAAGCATAGAGGCTTAGCCTTTATATTTTTCCAACACAGTATAAACTGTATTTTATTTTCCTATTTCTTAACTTCTACATTCCACCATCTTTCTTTTTCCAAATCTGTTGGTGCAGCCTTAATTTAGAAAAACACTGCCACCCAAACCCTGGCTTCTTGTAGATCCTAACATAAACAAGGCTGTGTACGTATATTAGCGCAGAGGAGCCCATGTACGCAGAGTCTGGCCAGTGAGTAGTTCCTTGAGGAAGAAATATGATTCTTGGCCTTTCATTATCCTGTGGTGTGAAACTGTCTACTTGAAAAAAGAAAAGCTGACCATCCTAAGTGAAAAAATGCATGTGGCATTTAAGGAAAGTTGAACCCCAAGTGTAAATAATTTGAAAGTATCCCATATAACCTGCCATTAAATTTTCAGTGCTCTGATTTCTTTTTTAAGCATCCAACTTAGAGTTATTATAGTTATTATACAGTTGCATTATATTAAAATTTTTGGGTAAACAAGTATTTCAGAGTAGGTTAGATTTAAGGCAACAGAATATGGAACACACTTTTCTCTAAAACATAGTAAAAAAAAATCCCACAGAAAAACCTAAAATACATTTGTGTTACACAATGATAAGCTTATTAATAGGCTAACATATTCTTTAACCAACTAATCTCTTCTACTGAGAACATGCACATGCTCGCCAATGAATTGTAAATGAACAGATTGAATTAAATTCTGTACCAATCGACACAGGCTGGAGGAGTGGAGTAAATGTAAGTGACTCTTAATGTTTCATGCAATATAATGAAGCTGGCTTTGGTCATAGTTTACTCTTTCTCCCACGCATACCCTAGAAGAGTCCTAAAGCAAGAACAGCATATAAATAACAATAGATCTGACAGAATGACCTACAACTTCCTTCTGAGATCTACACATAAATCCTACATGCAGATTCTAGATAACCAACATCTGCAGTTTTATTTCATTTGAAGAAGTTTTGAGATGCTGACGCTGAGCAATGATTCACAATAACGACTTCTGGAGTTAAGCTGTATCAGCATGATTACTTTAAGTGATGCTTAGTTTTACTCTTTCTCTGACTTGATAGTAGGGAATACACAGTGTTTAAGGTTGTCTTTATTGGCAGTTATCTGTATTCTTGATAGACATCAACTTCAAGGCAACTTTCAAGGCCTGCTTTTTAACTTTGTTATTTTACATTCATGTATCTTAAAAAGACCTCATATCATTGGTAATACACAAAATTCAAACAAAATGGCCCTTTAATGAAGCCCAGCCCTATGGAGCAGCCTTCCTTTCCCCCTGCTCAACATCCCAGATTCTGGCCATTTTCACCAGTCACACTGACCCACTGTGCCAGTTCACTGACTCAGCCCTGCACCAGCAGCTATTCAATTCTGCCCGTAACTGCTGTGATATAAAATAAATACAGCCTTTCCTCTTTAATAATAAACTCTTTGTTTTAAAGGCTATTAACGCTTTAAGAGCGGATACACTGAGGGTGATGCCGAGTGTCTCGATTCTTTGGTAGGTTTTTTGCTCAGGCTCTAAAAGCGCTTGAAGCACATATTGCAAATGCACATCAGCCTCTGAAAGTCTGCATTTTACCGCTGCAGAAGGGATATGGAAAAACGTATCTCCAAATTAAATACAGGATACTAACACAGAGAAGCAAATGCAGACAAGCTCAGCTGACAGACCTATTTGCAATCCTCTAATGCGCTTAATGGATCGTATTTCCAGATGGGGCTGAGTTGCTGTGTTACACTCACATGTCCTGCACCTACTATTACACCGTGTGTGCAAACAGGCAGGAAAAAAATAATTAAGAAAACCAGTCAACAGGCATCCAGGAAAAACTGAAAAATATTGTTGACTAGGGAGGAAAGAACTCTTTCCTCAACAGAATAAAGTCAGCTTTGCTGTATTTTTCAAAGGAAACTAGAAAGGTCTAATAAAACATCTTAAAAAGAGTCAAAGCGTACTTTCATGCATTTGTCCTAACTTTGCTTGGTCTTTAGACTTTATTATTACCTTAAATTGAGATTAAGGAATATTTTATGTTTTTCTGCCTTACCTTTTCAACCTTTTTGCTTGTTCTAAACCTGCAGAAAACAGGCTGTCATGCACACAGAAGTGTGCGGAAAAATGTACAGTTTAATTTTATGTTTGAGCAGTCCATCCAGGGCTGCCTAAAGGCTTCTCCAATGGTAACCAGATGATAGGAAAAAATATTTGTCATATTAATGTTTAAAAGAAGAGAGGGTGCTGTGTTTATAAACTATTTTCCTTCTTATTTTTTAATTGAGAAATATCGTTGTCTTCTCTAGGTATGGAAAGCATTTGTGAACTGAAGTGGCTAAAACAGGCAGGTACATGCCCACATGCCATACCGGCTATTTGTGAACCATGTTTTCATACCGCTACTTTCTCCAGACTGGCAATACAAAGGCATTTTGGGGCTTTTTACATCTGCTGCTTCTTCCATATTTTTGTACCTCTAACTGCTAGTCATGGTCACATTTTGATTGCCAAAATTTAGATGGAATTGGTTAAGTCTAATGATTTTTTTCCTGAGTGAGGGCAAAAAGGGGAACAACAACAACAAAATCACAGCAACAGATGAAAAGGTCATTTCAGAGAATTCCCAGCGCATATTTCAAGAAAACAACTCTCAAGAGTGTGGTCTACTAGTTAGTAAACAGTGAAAAAGGTAAGCGTCACACACTGCAGAATGACTTTTGTCCTATCTGGCAAACAACTCTGTTTAGAAGACTCATCAGTAAGGCTAAAGTAATTACTCTATAATTGTAACCCCTGCCTTTTTTTCTGTCATTAAATGACAATTTACTGGTTGGTTAAGATTTATAGGCTAAATCAGGTAAGTGGAGAAAACCTGTTCATGAATTCAACAAGCAAAATTTGCTTATAACTTCTGTAATACATTCCTAAGGTTTGAAAGTGATACTGCATGAGAAATGTTAAAAAGAAAAATGAAGAAACTTAATCATCATAGTAAGATGTTTATATATGAACCAGAACAGAATTTTAGATGGAAGAAAATCATATTGTGATAGTTTTCCCGTATCACCATCAAAAATATAGTTACACAAGGAATAAAACATTTATAATTAATACTTTTCCTCCTTTTTCTAAGTAAAAAGCATTTCTCCAATAAGCAGTCACTAGGTTTAAAAAGAATCACTGCTTTTAAAAATAATATTCTCTAGCTTACAATCCGTATGTTTACCTTGATTTATCATACATACATCCACATTTACTTCACCATCAATTATGATGAAAGAAATGTTATTAAAGACAAAAAGTGAAGATGAAAGGGAGTTCTGAGTTGTTTCACACCTTTTGGCTCTAGTCTGCCAATAAAAAGCATGTTTCAAATCTGATTCCGAAGCCACAGTCATACTACATTACATTTGAAAATAAATGTTACCGTCATGTGTAAAGGACTTCAAAAAAGGTTTCGACCACGATTCTTTGATCAGTATGCACGACAACTTGTCTCCTCCTCCCTACTCCTTCCCACTCTCGCTCTGCTCCCTTCCTTTCCACAACAAAAACATGGTTTCAGCGGCTGTATTTCATGGGCTTGCTTCCCTTTCAACGAGCCGCCTTACTTTCTCAGGCACGTGCAAAGAAATACCAATGTGTCTTCAAAGTACGCAGCGAACACAGAAAGCACACACATAACTTTGCAAACCTGAGGTTGGACATGTCATGCTCCAAGATGGACGTCTGCACAAAGCCACTTGATTGCCTTCCTTCTCCACACTTGATTGTCTTCCCTCTCCATTTCTGCTTTCTCTATGTGGGCATAATGGTCCTAAGAAGAACCAAGTCTGGCACTGGGATGGTTAGAAAAGTCTCTTATTCAACAGTAACTGCGCTTGCATTCTCTGCTGCAGTTCTGTCACGCTTTATGCAAGCACACCAGGTCAGATTCTTTTGGCCTCTTGCTGGTCATCTTCCTGGAGAACATAAATGATGAAGAAACTGTTCCTGTTTCCTTCAGTGATAGAGAATGGGGATGCTATGGGACTCTAGGCATCCACCTTTGGAGGGTCTCTGTTTTTTGGGTGACTTTTAGTGACCTTCACTATCTGTACTACCCCTATCTCCAGGGTGCCCAAGAGATTATTTTTCTTCATGTTCCAATGTTCTTAAATTAGAGCTGAACAGTGTATGTCAATGGAGAACCCATGACCAAGTACACAAAGCAGGGCATAATACCTAGATTTAATCCTACGTGTGGTGGAAATTATAAACCACACAAAAATGCTGTCATGATAGAAAGCACCTCCTTCCTACTCTCTAATGATAAAGGGGGAAAAAAAGCGTAATTTTCCTATTTTACTACCAAAGCTGGGAAAGTTGAAGCCTCATATATTGCCAGAATAAAAAACCTGCTTGAAACCATCGAGACACCATTGAGTTACAACTATGCACTTTCAAAGGAGACAGAATTAGGAATGAATAAAGACCTTGACACTGAAAAGGTTAATACTGAGAACAACGGCACTGCTGCAGGTGGTTTGAGTTCACTGACAACTGGTGTTGGGGAAGGCACCGCAGGAAGGACTTAGCTGCCACTGCATCGATGCAGCCCGTGTATGAGAGCTTTAGCGGAATCCAATTTGGAGTACGATACAGCCAATCTTCCAGGAAAATCCCTAGAAGAAGCAGTATTAAGTAACAAATCCTGAAACCACGCTAAGTGAAAGTATACGAGTAGCACTAATGCTCGTATTTATTTACAGTCTTGCATGTAGCCTGTGTACATACCAACACACTGGACTGAAGTGCCACACTAGACAAAAGAAGCAGATAATGTCAAGGTAGGTTTTCTAACCTCAGACTGTTAGAGGGAATTTAGGAATGACTATGTCCGTGCTAGTAATTAAACTTTATGTCTAGGAGAGAACAAGGAAAGTCAGAAATATGCTTGGTTTCAAGAAGTGCTGCTGTGGAGAAAAAAAAAATTATCTGTTTTCTCACATCGGGAGTTGAATCTGTGGACAATACCACAAAACCTGAAACCCTTCTCCAAGACAGAATAACTGCTAACTGAAGGTGTGTCTGTTCCATGTATACTAGCCCAAATATAAAATCAATTTTCTTTGGCCAAGCTCACATCCCTTGTGTTTGCTTTCCTGAGAACTTGCATAATCAAGTTTTGTTAGCCAAAATGTTTGCACAGAGACCAATTTAGGCCTTCACACATAAGTATATCAAAAGTGGCATACTTTATCAGGGAAAGCAGACTGCTAGACAAACTGGGATTAAGTATTGGTTGAGAGCAGGGTTCCCTTAAATCACAGAATGATTTGGGTTGGAAGGGACCTCAAAGATCATCTAGTTCCAAGCCCCCTGCCGTGGGCAGGGACACCCTCCACTAGACCAGGTTGCTCAAAGCCCCATCCAGCCTGGCCTTGAACACTTCCAGGGAGGGGGCATCCACAGCTTCTCTGGGAAACCTGTTCCAGTGCCTCATCAACCTCATAAAAAAGAATTTCTTCTGAATATTTAACCTAAATGTACCCTCTTTAATTTAACCCATTACCCCTTGTCCTATTGCTGCACTCCCTTGTAAACACTCCCTCCCCAGCTTTCCTGTAGGCCCCTTCAGGTACTGGAAGGCTGCTAGAAGGTCTCCCTGGAGCCTTCTCTTCTCCAGGTTA
>VXBL01000718.1:118584-159135 GCA_013400195.1 Aramus guarauna
TCAGTTGCTCTTCCTTTATCCACCAATGCTCTAACCCCCATTGTAGAAGGCCATCAGATTTGTCAGGCACGATTTGCCCTTAGTGAAGCCATGTCAGCTGTCACCAACCACCTCCTTATTTTCCATGTGCCTGAGCATAGTTTCCAGGAGGATCTGCTCCATCATCTTGCCAGGCATGGAGGTGAGACTGACCGGCCTGTAGTTCCCTGGGTCTTCCTTTCTTCCCTTCTTAAAAATGGGGGTTATGTTTCCCCTTTTCCAGGCAGTGGGAACTTCACCGGACTGCCAGGACTTCTCCAAAATGATGGAGAGCGGCTTGGCCACTTCATCCGCCAGTTCCCTCAGGACCTGTGGATGCATCTCATCAGGTCCCCTGGACTTGTGCACCTTCATGTTCCTTAGATGGTCTCAAACCTGATCTCCTGCAGTGGGTGGTTCTTCATTCTCCCAGTTGGTGCCTTTGTCTTCTGCAACTTGGACAGCGTGGCTAGAGCACTTTCCGTTGAAGACTGACACAAAAAAGTTGTTGCATACCTCAGCATTCTCCACAACCCAAATAACCAGGTCTCCTGTTTCATTCCGGAGGGGGCTCACATTTTCCCTAGTCTTCCTTTTATCACTGACGCACCTATAGAAACTTTTCTTGTTGCCCTTGATGCCCTGGCCAGATTTAATTCTATCTGGGCTTTGGCTTTCCTAATCTGATCCCAGGCTACTTGGACAATTTCTCTCTATTCCTCCCGGGTTACCTGCCTTTGCTTCTACCCGCTGTAGAGGGTAGAAACCTCTTTTGGTGTTTGAGTTTGTCCAGGAGGTCCTTGTTCATCCATGCAGGCTTCCTGGCATTTTTGCCTGATTTCCTCTTTGTTGGGATGCATCGCTCATGAGCTTGGAGGAGGTGACCCTTGAATACTAACCAGCTTTCCTGTGCCCCTCTTCCCTCCAGGGCTTTGTCCCATGGTACTCTACCAAGCAGATCCCTGAAGAGGCCAAAGTCTGCTCTCCTGAAGTCCAGGGTAGTGATCTTGCTGCGTACCCTCCTTGCTGGCCTAAGGATCTTGAACTCCACCATTTCATGGTCATTGCAGCCAAGGCTGCCCATGAGCTTCACATCCCCTACCAGACCCTCCTTGTTTGTGAGAATAAGGTCCAGCATGGCACCTCTCCTCCTTGGCTCCTCTGTCACTTGGAGACAGAAGTTACCATCAATGCATTCCAGGAGCCTCCTGGATTGTTTATGCCCTGCTGTGTTGTCCCTCCAACAGATACCGGGGTGGTTAAAGTCCTCCATGAGGACCAGGGCTGCTCTTATTTGTGTATAGAGGGCCTCATCCACTTGGTCTTCCTGGTTGGGTGGCCTGTAGCAGGCCCCCACTACAGTGTCCCTGCTCTCCCTTTAATCCTGACCCATAAACTCTCAGATGGCTCCTCCTCCATCCCCAGGTGGAGCTCCATGCACTCCAGATGGTCACTGACAAAAAGGATGACACCCCTCCTTGTCTGCCCTGTCTGTCCTTCCTAAAAAGCCTGTATCCTTCCATTCCAACACTCCAGGTAGTAGTGGGATGGACTGAGGTTTCCCTCCCCCGGCAACTTTAGTTTAAAGTCCTCTTCACCAGCTTGGCAAGCCTATGACTGAAGATGCTCTTCCTCTTCTCCGACAGATGGACCCCATCAGCCCCCAGTAGAGCAGGTTTCTCAAAGCAAGCCCCATGGTCTAAGTAGCCGAACCCCTACCTGTGGAACTAGTCCAGTAACCATTTGTTGACTCACCAGATTCAAGTGGCCCTTTCAAACCCCTTCCCTTTGACCGGGAGGATTGATTAAGAACTACCTGCACTCCAGCATCCCTTTCTGCTGCTCCCACTGCTCTGTAATCCTTCTAGATACTCCTCAGACTTCTTCTGGCTGTGTCACTGGTGCCCACGTGAAACAACAGCAGCAAATAGTCAGTGGGCTGTACAAAGTCTCTCGATGACATCCCTGATCTGAGTCCCCATTAAGCAGCACACCTCTTGAGAGAGTGCGTCAGGTCAGCACACAGGCACCTCTGTACCTTTCAGAAGAGTCACCTACTGCTATCATCCATCGCCTTTTCTTAGTTGTGCTGGTTGTTACATGGGGAGCAGACCTGGCTGCCTTACTCAGCTCCAGTGTCTCTCCTGACGTCATGGTTCTTTCCCCTTCAGTCTGCAAAGCCATGAAGAGGTTCTGCAATGGCACTTCAGGCTTTGAAGGAAGCCTCTTCCTCCTGATCGGCCTTGCTGTCGCAAGCTTCCATTCTTCGGCACTATTGGCGCTCCTTCCTTGTGGAGTGCCAGTGGGGGAGTTTATGGCTGTTTGGCTGCGGGCTGTGAGTCCACTGCAGACTGCACTTGGAACCATCTATCTAACTCCTTCTCAGTCCCTGATGTTATGCAGCCCTCTCACCACCTCCTGCACCTCAGGCACCTGCTGCAAGAGGTCCTCCCCTGGGGCACACCTTTTGCAGGCAGGTCTGCTGCCTATCCCTGCCCCGGGAGAAATGTCTGGGCACTTCCTGCAGCCTGAGGTCTGCACTGCAGCCTCTCCCTTCAGCAGCTCCATCTGAGTGGAGGCATCGGCCACCACTGGGGCAGATGGTTTAGACCCTCCAGCTGGAGCTGCAGCTTTTGCTCTCAGACGAGTGCCCACCGTTCTGCCTCGAGGGTCCCTCCTTCAAAGAGGCGTCCTCCCTGCCCACCCTCCTGTGTAAACTGCCACAGGTTTCCTTGGTTTAATTCCTACACCAAGGAACTCAGTGAGCCGAAGTACAACCCTTTGAACTAGGGCCACCTAAGCATGCACACGCTGTTACTTCATGTGAATGCAATGCAACAAAATTCAACTCTGGAACCTTCCAGTAAACCTGAAAGTAGCTATTTTGTTTCTAACAACAATGCCTTGAAAAAACTGTGTCCCCTAAAAAGAGAAATGGATGTTCTGGTTTTGTCTTTTTTCTCCCCTTTCCAAAGTGCCTAGTTCTGCTGTTGCTCTTCTGCTCTAAAACTACTACCTTTCCTTGACAGTGTCTAAGCGCTGTAAGTATCCCCACACCTTATTTCTGATCATTACAACTAATTTTACCCAGTCAACTGAACAACTGACATTTGAGTAACCAAAACTAAGATAACTCCACTCTTACTTAATCAAAACAACGGATGGATGTCACCAGACTGGGGATGCCCAATATCCCCCAATGATGACTGACGTTCTCCAAAGGTCTTCAACTTCACTGCTGTCTGTTGGCCCGTGTGCTAGATTTCCAAGCAAAAAGTAACTTCAGTGACTTTTCTGGGATTGCTAGAGCAGCCACCAATTAGCACATGGCATGGTTTGCAATGAAGAAAGGAGGCTTTTAACACAGAAACCATTTTACCAGTATTAGAGTGAAGTCAACTCATATATATAACACCAAACAGGTGGTTACAACCTGTAACTCTACCTTGTGGTATGCTATTAGTTTAAAGGAAATTTTATTCCTCTCTATTGCCAAACAAATTAATTTACTTAAATTTATGAAGTTTATAAAGACACATAATAAACTCATCAACTCTTTTTCTGGGTCACTTTTATTTCTTTTGATCTGTCCCACATTCACAGAAGTTTACTTTGCAGTTCCCTTCCATGAATACAATAAAATTTGGGCATTCAGTAACCAGTATGAAGAAACTGAAATACTAAAAAATGGAGTTGCAGTCATCTTACAGGAAACTATTTAGCTTTTAGAAAACTGTCCTAGAATTACAAGACATTTTAAATGAACATATTTTGGTCTATTATTTGTACACTAGACATTTCAATGCCCAGACAGCACTAAATTACAATCTGAAAGTCCCTTATAGACCTAGAATTCGCTCAATATAAAGTACGTGAATATAGACATACTCACTGTAGTTCAAAGTAAGTTAAAGCTAACCAAAGTAAGGTGTAAGATTAATCATCATAACCAAAACCAACCTGCTGAAATCTAGATAAGTCAAATGGGAATCAAATCAACTTGTCAAACTAAATATACTTTTTTAAAATTAAACTTGAAATTTAACTTGGAAGAAAACACAGGGAAAACAATAACCTGCCAGTTTTATGATATTAATTTCCAAGAAGTATATGAAGGTCATTAAGGAAAAATTATGGCTGATGGCCCTGCAATACTTCCTCTTCCAAGAGTTACCTAAATATCTTTGTAGTTAGAGATAAAGAACAATTCAGATCTTTGCTTATGATACATTTACCA
Source organism: Aramus guarauna (assembly GCA_013400195.1). Lineage (NCBI taxonomy): Eukaryota > Metazoa > Chordata > Aves > Gruiformes > Aramidae > Aramus > Aramus guarauna. The sequence continues at coordinate 122,840 of VXBL01000718.1, forward strand.
CTGTCAGACCACAGGGTCTAACCTCCAGCTTGGTCACGGATTCGTATTTCTTACAACTATCACATGATGTACCAACATGACACTTAGAAGAGGTGCAGATACATGGAGAGCCAGGAATGAATATTAAAATGGTCTGACAAGCAGGACCTCATCCTCATTTCTGTGAAGGAACAGTACCCTGGTAATTTAAAAGGGCATTAAAGATCAAGGAAAAGTAACTTTCAGGCCTAATGTAAACAAAACATTTGCCTTTGTGTCCTTCTACTACCTCTGTTTCCAGCCAAATATTTCTCCCACAGTAATAAAGAAAATTAGGTTAAGTTTTAAAAATACAGAAACTCTGTACTGTAGCCAAATTAAACTATTCTAAAATACACTGTATTTGTAACTCACTAACAGTCAGCATGTTGGGCTGCTGACTTTATAATTTGCTAATAATGCTTTTCAGTATTATAAGTCAGCCACCCAACTTGTAGTCCAATGATATTTTTAACACGTTGGGATTTTTTTGGTTTTGCTTTGTTTTTTATTAAGCAGAGAAATTAGTGGTGACCTACTGATAATGTTCTTCCTTCACTACTAAGTAAAAGATTAGGATTTAGCTGATGGCGTGGGATGCTTTCTCCCAAAGCCAGTATAATAAAAACACTGCAGATGTTTCAAAACCCCACAGTCAGCATGTGTTATCGGCATTACACTCCTTCCCTTTTTCCCTGTACCAATTAAAGATGACCATGGACAGGTTCTGAGAAAAATGCCATCCGCTCCTGTTGAGCCAGAAAGACAGCACCCTCACAGTATTTTTTAAGTGCACACAGGAAAACATATGTGCCTGTCAGAGTTGTATTTCTAACCCAGTCTCACATGTTCTGGCAGTTGCAAGGCTGTCATGACCCCAACACTCTGAATAAGGTCCATCCAATGCAGCACAGAAATGTCCTTCTGGGTAAAGCAACTACCATTGTTGCAATATATAAATACACGCACGCAGCAAAGACATCAAAATGTTTACATCTCCTTTTCATTGACTCTATTGGTACTATTTTAATTTTCAAGGAATGATGGAGGGGCAGAAAGAAGTTGTGTGTATTTTTGGTATCTTCTTTCTGTTAAGATTACACTTCACCATTTTAAATCATCAATACCTGTGAGAAAAAGGCTGTTTGATCAGATCGATGACATGGCTATTCCCGAGTTTCAAGTCTCTAAGACTGAAGGCTTGTAAACCTGGATAAGTCACGTAGCTGTTTACATTTTCAGGTAGATCATGAAATGGAACGCACAGATACACTCAAGGGATATTTAAGTATCAAATACTATTTCATAAAGTGTCTTGAAGGTGAAGAATTATGCAAGCATTATATTTACTACTACAATAAATAATCTCGGAACAAAGAAAAAGCAAGCCAGTTAGAAGATATGGAGGGAAGATACATAGAAAAAACCCAATAATCTTCCTTTAAGCTTTCAGGAAAAAAGGCAGTTGAATTTAGTTTTGTGCTTCAGAACAGTGGACTTCATTTTAGATCCATTTTTTTCTGCATTTGTGTTTTGATCTTGGACATAACACGAGACTTAACGTTCTCCTCGTCGTAAAGCCTGTAGATAGGCATAATTTTTTTAAGGGAAAGCAGAGTACCACTAATACTATAATTAAGGTACCTTCCTTTCTTGCCTGGTCCTTTCAGTACCATTTTCCAAAGCAGGACTGGGAAGACACATCAACCTTTACTGATCAGTAAAGTTTTACATTCATTTATTCAGGCCATTATTCTATTTTCTTGGTCTGATGTCTTATTATAAATATCATGTCTGGACTTTTCAGCAAGTATGGCTCAGATCTGTACCATGGCAGTGGCAGTGGGTGAGAGCAGAAGGGAAACCCACTGATCACAATTCAGGACAACTTTCTATTTTTTTTTTGTATACAACCACTGCTTTCATTTCTAGCCAGTCTGGACTGTGAGCAAATGCCCAAGTTTTGGTAAATTCAGTCCACTGAGGTCAAATGAGTACCTTCCTACACATATGTAATTTTCCCTCACTTCCATGTGCTGATGAATCATTCCTGGATCCTTCTCTTTCCCAAAAGTAGTCTGGAAAAAGGGCGAAGAAACTATGAGCCGCAGCACTGAAATTCCCCACTGCGGCAGAAGCGTGACAAGTCGTTCAGCGACACGGCTCGCTTCCTCTGCTTCAGCCTCGGCACCGAGAGCAGAGAGGACAGAAAAACAAAACATTGAGTGCTACAACAGACTTGCGGTGTTGCTGCTGACCATACTGCCAATTAGACAGATCAGAACACACTGGAGTGTGTTCTCTGAAAACCCTAAATCACATAGCAACTGTAGGAGTATACATTTTCGCAATAGCAGTTCACATGAAATGTATATTTTTGGTCAAAGTCTAATTCAGAGCAGGGTTATTATCAAGGACAGCTGAGTTTTGTAGCCCTGGCATGTTAATGGACTATTTCCTGATTAATCTGTTTTCATCAATGTACTACGTATTTATGAGTTGCACCTTCACAATCTACTACCCATCTCTTTTCAAAACATTTCCAATCAGATGAACCTGTTTAAGGATTATGACTGTGTTACGCACACACGTACCGCTTCACTCGAGGTATATGAAGGAGAGAATACCAAATACACTACTATCTTTAATTCAATACTGCTTGTCACTTTTTTTTCCCCAGAAAACATATTAGTAATGCAGGCATGCATGCGGTTAGGTAAAAATCTCAGAAGCTTTAATGGAATGTGAAAACACAGAGCAATTTCAGCGCTGTCTGGGTCTCAGAATTTAAAACAAAGCATTTTCCTTAGATTGGCTCTACATTTTTTAAACTTAATAGTTTCAATTGAAATGATTTTATGTAAAACTCCTTCAAATGGAATAAAGATACTTAAAATTATTTAATTTGATTTTTTCATTCTCATTTTTATTAGCTGTTAAATATTTAGTTGTATACTAATGGCAAACTATGATAAAACAATCAATTACTTTTGCTACACATGCTCAGTGTATACAGAGAATTAAAATGTTAACTGCTGCACTGCAAAACTCGCAGGTCTTGCTAATAAAAATATATTTTCTAACTTGTTATAAATGATTACGTTCTTGGCTATTAATTCTATAAAAAGAAATACTTACTACTGTGCACAGTCAATCAGTTGATATTCATTTGACCTCTCGAAGCATGCCTTTACGCCTTCATCATCCCAGAGCTTTTTTGCATGTTCAAAGAATTCCTGAAAATTGGAAATGCAACAAATAAGAGAACATTTCTCAATCTTTTCAATCCTTAATCTATATGCGTTGCTCCCTCCCTCCAACTTCCATGCTTCATACTTTTGCAGAATGATAGATTACACCTTTAAAGAAGAAAAGCGAAAAACATTTTTTTAGCAAAATATACTGAACATAGAGCTGCTGACAGTTTCCAGAACATGCTATGTAACGAAGACTGTCTTCAAAATTCATACCAGGCCATATATAAAATTTACTGTAGGTATGAATGTTACCCAGAAGCATGCAAACTTAATTTTTAACTGAATTTATGCTTCTGTCATGGAAAAGCTACTCAGCTTATAAACACTAGCTTCCCAGAGAAAGAACCAGTCTGTAACTTTAAAAAGATTGTGTAATTTTTCCTGAAAAACACAACTTTCCGCTACTTGGTATTTTCTCATGCAACATAATAACTTGATTGCAAGACTTACAGAGCCTTTGCTCAACACTGCTTCCTTCAAACAGCCATCTGGCACAATGTGCCTTTCCTAGCTGCTATCCCAAGCATCCCAACCCAGAAATATCTGCTGGCACGCTTATTTCAGAATTATTTGAAAGAGGAATCAAAGCTGTCTTTGGTGACGACGAAGCCATAGCTCCGTTGTATACAAGGCGCAGACGCAGAGCGGTAGGTCCGACCCTGCCCACGGCTCCTCCAGCCCCTGCTGTAGAGCCTCACACGCTCCAGTTTGGTTTAAAGCTGGGAGTACATCTTATGGCATATCATTACTGGTAAGTCAAACCGTAACTGAGTTTTTCCAGCTAAAGCTTTCTAAAATCAAACAAAGAATGTTTAGACAAATAAATATTTCCTTTATTATATGACCGAGTCATATAATATAAGCGGAATTGTTAAAGTAGTACGTCAACTTAGAAGTTGTTTGTAATCTCTTAACACCTCAGCATGGCTACTAAATCATCAGATTTCTTCGGTCAGTCATAAATTTGTGAAACCTAACAAATGGCGTTTCCACAGTTCGATCTGGATCTGTGTAAACTGGCTGTGAGACCACTATTCACTTCATAATCCTGTCGGAACGCTGTGTAAATACCTGAATCCTGAAACTTTCTGTAATTGTTCGCCAGTCCCGCCCCACACCTTTTCAGGACTAAAAGCTTCTCTCAAAAGACAAAGTTTGTAGTGAAAGATCTTGGCTGCAGTGAGTTCACTTTTACTCTGTATGGGTTTCCCAGCCTTGAAGGCCACCCCCGTGAAGTGCCCCAGAAGGTGACACTGTGCTCCTCAGCAACTGCCTGTGACCTGCTGGCGACATTTTCGGGGAGAGGCAAAACACAAGACAAGATTTTCAGAACAAACTAGTACTGAAAATTATTTAGTTAAGCTTTGAACATGGCTACAGAGGTCTTGAATAACCCCAGAAATGTTTTCTTCTTTCAATTATATTGTGCATAATGTAGAGAGAGAGAAAAATCCACTCTTTGAGAAGTTCTCAAAATTTTAGAGAAAAGGAGATGTTAAAGCAGGTGTGAAAAACTTTCGCAGAAAGTCTTGGCAGAAGAGAGGAAGCAACACTAGAGATTGGCAGATGCTTATACTGCCCTTGGAATTTATTTATTCACCGTAGTGAGGATGTGTTTATTTTGTCTTTGTTATTTTAATGACTTATGTAATGATTGTTTAAAACACCGCAGATCCACCTTTTGAAGTTATGCTACAGCTATTATAAACTCTCTGTTCCTACAGCAGGAGGAAAGCAAAAACAAGCTCAAGAAAGGATAAGATATCAAACTAAATAAGTAGAAGGAGAAAGCGGACACACGTAGCAGAGAGGGTGACTACAAGAAAAAAAAAGGAAAGAACTGAAAAAGTCCAAACGATAAATACTCAATGGAAAGAGTGAGCTCCGGATAACCATCAGAGACCTGAGGCGAAAGGAGCCAGCTCTCCCACCCGCTCCGATCGGTACGCGTACAGCGGTGAACAGCCTCCATGGCAGGGCCCGCGGCCGCTGGCGGCTGCAGGCACGGGGGCCGAGCACGGCGAGCCCACCACCCTCCCCTCCTCACCATCAGCAGGTGAAAGCCGTCTCTGAGAGGAACCTACATCTAAAAAATGGCCCCACTAAGCCCCGCGCAGCCTACGGGAAGGGGATGGGAAGATGAGAAGGATGTCAGCGTGAAAGTATCCTTTCCTGTGGGGTGGAATGGATTAAAAGATGGTTGCAGAGGTAAATAAATAAATAAAATGGTATAGCTACAGCCATTTCTAACTTCACTTCTGTTTTTACATCCTCCGTGTAAGCTTTATTTACTCTTAAAAATCTCTTCTGCAAAAGAGGCAATCTTTTCAGCTCAGCTTCTGAGATCCTACAAATATGTTGTAAATACAGGGCTTCCATATTATATGCTTCAAATATTTCCACCTGACCATTATATCTCAAAGCAGTCTATTTAAAATGACTTCCAGACTTCTAGTCCAAAGCAAATCCTATAAAACGGAGCAAATATACTTACCTCATTAAAATGTACCGATCTACTGCAGAGGAGTACACTTGCCTGCAAATTGCCTCCCACACAGCTACCCGATCCTTCTTTCCCAGGTGACTAAAGCCTTCCAGAAAAATCTTGTTTCATTTCAAGACACCAAGTACCATGATCCAACTTTTCACACTTGTTTTTAACCCTTTTCTCATCTGCTCTATCTAGTTGGAGGGTGTCCCTGCCCATGGCAGGGGGGTTGGAACGAGATGATCTTTAAGGTCCCTTCCAACCCAAACCGTTCTGTGTTTCTCTGATTTTTTCTCCTCAGCTGCTGAAGGCTCCTGTTGCATGCAGTCAAGCACACCGGAGGATCCTGCTCACGTATGCCAAACATGTCTGGATCTCAACCTACTCTGCACCACAGGACAACATCCAGATAGCAGTCACCATGTTAGACGCAACTTCTGCATCCGAGCCCCCTTTGCCCGAATGGCCTTCCAGCAACCGCTCCCCGATCCCCATGACTCATTCCTACAGACCTCAATGCTTGTCACCTCTTCTTCCTGCCGTGACCACGTCATGGCCACCTCGTTGGGTAGCAGGCACTGGTGAGATAATGAAGGTGCGGGCTTTGGGCTAGGCCCCCCTGCGGCACCTGCTCTTGTGGCTGCAGTATCCTCGGGGTGGCAGCCACATTTGGTCGTTGAAGTGAAGCACCAGGGTATTTCAAAGGACAGAGAATTCAAATTTGCTCTGGCTGATAAAGGAAGATGGGCTAAAACTTTTCAGTTAATGCTTCTAGGGGGTGGGGAACTTCATATAAAACATTACCTCAGGTTAGTACAACACAAAGAAGGTTTCAAGAGTAAGTTGTGACCTTAGCAGCTTATGTTCTGAGATTGCCAAATAAAGATTTTCTTAAGGGTCCAACTTCTGTAATGTGGCTATTCAGAAATTCCTAAAAGTCATGAGCCAGGTCCTTTAAGAACTCTCAACTGGGACAGGAGAAAACAGGGACATGGAAAATCACTAGAGGCATCTGATGCACTTGGTTTGCGAGCACATGCAGCTGACCTCTATCGCATCAAAGTCACTGAAATCTACTTGAAATATTTAGTATACTGAAGAGAACCAGGAACAATGTACTATGCCTGAAAGCAGAAAAACACCTACATCATGACACGTCTATGAACACCACATATAACAGCTGTTTCATCCAAACTCTTCCTTAGGGACAGAGGCATACAAATATTAAGACCTCTTAATATACATATAAAATAAAACCATGAATATATATATATATATATATATTAGTATTTTAATTAGAGCATTAAAGAAGTAAATGATGATGCCTCAGGTCTCATGAGTTACAGGTCTCATGAATTACAGGTACTTTTTACTTTACACACATTAATTTACACCAGTTACCTAAGAATTTATAGCCATCACTAGACCAAACAATACCAAAATTTTGATGTGATTAAAATGAGGATGCGACACGCAACTTCTCAAGTATTTACTAATATAAAATTACCCGGAAATTTTCCACTCTTCCTGAGATGATCCAAAAAAACTCAGCCCCACATTCCTGAGCTTCCTATTCACTAGCAGATAATTTTTCCTATACATAAAAATTCATGCATCATCTAAAAATCATGAAGTGACATAGACAGGTTAAGATTCCTTTTTTTTTTTCCAGAACAAATAAGTTAAGATGTACATAAATGTAAAAACATCCTGAGCTGATATCACTGATGTAAACAGTATTGTATTTTTACTACATATTAAAAAGGTCTTGTAGAAATATTTTTACTCACCTACTCCAAGTTAACATTTTTAGGTTGAAAAAAAAAAGGAGGCAATATATTCCTATACAAAACATTCCAAGAAACCAATACAGATAACAAATGTAGATGCACTGCAGCTAAGTCTCAAAGCACTGTTTTTCAACTTTATCCTACTAGAAGTTACAGCATGTTCTTGAAATTTAATCTTCCTTATTTTGGAAATAAACTTATTTATTGGTAGGTTACCTTAGAAACCTCCTCCCCCTTATAACTCCTACAAAAAATTTTCAAGTTGCTAAAAAATGGACTTGTTTCACTTTTCAGCTGCCTAAATTTGGAATAAATATCAGGGATGATTAAACAGTGACATATCTTCATGAACAAATCTTTATGTATTTTGGAAACAGAACTTTTCATCTAATTGCTTTACAAACCACAAAAGTTCATGTTAGGTCAGGAATACAATTTTTATTCTATTAAGATTCCTTTCTGTCTTCCTTCCAGATGGAGCATACATTTAATAGCTATCCTGATGTCACCTTCCAGTCTCCCAGAAACTGGGATGTGGAAGACTCCACTGTACTTCCTATTTCGCATATTTCTTCTGTTAATGTATTGTAAACCTGGAAACAGCTGCTTAGATCAATGTGAAGTAAGAGTGATTTTGCTCAAGCCAAAATTCATGCTCTTATTCTCCTGAGCTTCAGGACTGTAAGACGATTTCTCATTTTAAACACAGATTAAACCTGTCTGATTAGCCTGACAACCATTTAAAGAAGCAGCAAACATTACACATTTTCAGAGTTCTGCCACTGTGGGTGTGAAATGAAGTCGTCATTTCTATTCTGAATTTCAGTTACTACTTCTTCTCTCACGTACTTAACCAAACAAAAAGTAAATCACACAATGCTTTAAAAATTCCCACCCTAACACCTCCCAAACTCCCAACAATGACTGCAGCACCAGATGATCCACAGAATTCATATGGGAAGGGAGGTACGTGCCTCCCTACCGAGCGGGGCGTACCCCCCTTGTACTTCGCAATGCACAGGGCAGGGGGCACCTAGGCAGCCCCGGTCTCTTGTCCGCTCAACTACGGAAAAGTTTTGTGGAATAACAGAGCGACGACTGATGGGTAACGTCAGACGACACCCAGTGGAGTCAAATTAAGGTTGCATAGGCAAACTGCCTTCAGGTTTTTCTAAACGTGACATGTTTGACTCCGTAATCCAAACATTATTCTTTTAAGCATCCTTTTCTGCGTACCACATCTGAGGTCAAAACTGAACCGGATCCATCAGCCCGCAGCCCAAGCCACTGCATGTGGCAGCCGCAGTAAGCACCAGGACGGTCTGGGAGAGATGAGTAGGAGGAAGAACTCTAACCTCACACTTTCCCCACTTCCCGGAGAGCTGTGAGGAAGCTCTTTTCCGTGCTGTGGCCAGGTGATGACCAGAGGGACAGCATCCCGGGTTCCCCCTCACGCTCCAGAACGCTTTGTGGCTGCTAGGGGTGTTGGGGGGGGGCTGCTGCCACAGATGCCACAAAGCCCATTAGTGTATTGGTATTCTGTTCAGTTTTGTAGCATAAGCTATGTGAAGTAACAGAAGAATGGCAATTCTAAAAAGTTTGTATTTCAGCCAAGTAAAACCTGGTATTTAACAGGATAAAGCAAAAGCTACTTTTGCGGCTCCGGGACTCTCTTGCAAGCTTCCACCGTCTCCACTCACTGCAAACAATCCTCGGATACTCAGGTTAAGATTACGGCAATTTAAGAGTTTCACCCACTCCTGTAGCCATTAGGTTCTGTTTTTCCCTTTATATTCATTTTCTCATTAATTCAAGACTTGTGCATTTGGAATTGGAGATAAACTTTCCCCACATTGCTGTTGCGACTGGATTCTGCTTTAAATTTAACTTTCTTTACAACATAACTGCTAAGAATGAAGGAAAAAAAAAACCCAATAGAGAAAAATCTGTGCTTCTAAACATAACGACCAATTTAATCATTAGAGAGCTACAAATCTGGTCAAAGGAAGAAAACCACTTTTCCCTGTGGAAGCTACTGACACATCCCCCGCCATTGGGTGTTGCTACAGTCTATCATCATGCTTACCCTATGTAAGCATCTCTGAAGCTCCAAATAGCATCGTAATGCTACACATAGTAATTTCTTAATCTCTCAAAGCCTTTAAATCACATATGATTATCTTTCTATAAGATATATATGGCAGCTCAACATAATATAACCCAACAGATTTTTTAGTACGTAGCAAAGAATGAATCATATGCTTTTTGTTTTAAGAATGCATAGTAACACTATAAATAATGTATAATAAAAGTGATAATGCAAACTTGTTGAGTGAATGAACTTGAGGGAATAATACCTGGGGCTTCAGAGTGGATGATGAGAATAAAAAACCAGGTACTTCTACGCTATGCAACAAATCAAGTAGGCAGAAGGGGGATTAATTTAAGTCAACCAACCTTTTATTGCAATTTTTGTATAGCATTTGTTTTCCATTGCCTGGGCTTTTGTCTGCAATGCAAGACTCAGGGCCTTATAGAAAAAAAAATCTAAAAAGCTATCTGCATAATCTTGTATATAGAGGCATTGCATAGGCAACCTTAACTTTGAGTGTCTGACTTTAAACTTGAATCAGTGTTTAACTGAGGCGGTTGTAAACTGATGTTACAAGAAACCCAGAACGGACGGTGAGTCAAAATTTGCCCCAGTGCCTCCAGTTATTACTGGTTTGCTTGTCCGAAGTGTAGCAAGTCATTTTCTATAAAAATACTCTTCACCCCCAAACATCTACCTAGTGCAACTGTAAGCTGTAGGCATAAAAAATTTTAAATGGACTTAATGCAGAAATTATAGGGTAAAGTAACAGGTAAACCACCCAAGAGAGAAGGAAGCCTGTTCAGTTACCTCTTCCACAAACAAGTACAGTCTCTTGATAATCAGCCTCTTGTTTATGAGACAAAAGTGTCCCCTATGGCTCAGCCAGCTCCACTTTTTAATCCTTCATGAAATGTTCTGCCTAACAAGGGAGCTGTTTTGCTGTAGGTATACAAAATGCAGCTGCTCAAACTCCTAATGCCCACAACAAAGACAGGCAAACAGAGTTACAATCTAAAAACAAAAGCAGAATACATGACTTGAATTTTTCCAACAGCAGTGGCGTCAAAACCTTCATTAGGACCCAAGCAATACCACGAGAAACACTGAAACCATGTAGGAGTGGTCAACTGGCACGCAAGGACCATGCTTAACAGCAGGGTTCAGATGTTTCTAAAGCACTAGCACTTACAGTAGATTAATTACACAGAAACCTTTAGGAAAAGTACAACCTCCACCCCCCGCAAGGTAGTTTCTGTTGTAATTTGTGGGTGTGCAACAATCAATGCAAACTTTCCTAGTTAGTGACTCATTCTGATAGGCAAAGCAGCAGTTTGGCCTCTAACCCCCCTCCAAAACCTAACTCTGGATCTATCAAAGAGAGTTACAGAATAATACGTCGAGATCTACCTTCTCTCCATGTTCATTGGACTTGTTTTGCCTTTTTTAGGCTGGAGGCAATAGCCTTGAAGCACAATCAGTCTGCACGAAGCGTAACCTCAGGTCACTAGTTTCATTAGATCATCCTCATGGGAGGATGGTAAATACCACCTTCACAGAACACACTTGTGTTGGGGCATGTTATGTTCCAGGAAAACAAAATGAGTTTATTAACTTCTAGGAGCATCTTATCCAACTTGGAAGTGTAAGGAAAGAAGCTGGGGAAGCAAACAGCATTTATAAAGGCATAAAAGCACCATTTCACACAGCTACCACATGCCAACACATCTAGACAAAACGTATGAATTGTGGAGCTCGTTGACAATGTTCAAAAACCAGGAGTGCAACCACCACACGTCCCTTTCTTGGACTATTTTTGTGACTTGACTTTTAAGCTCCACTACATTTCTGAGAAGTGTGTACAGTTAAGGTATCAGCCTGATTGCCTTAGCAGCTCTATTTCTGCCTGCTAGAAACATGTTCCATCTGCCATCTTATTTTATAGAAATCAACAAATTTACTTTTGCAGACCACAGAACTCCTCTACAAAGTCTGAGAAATATATTAATACATTTTTCAAACTCATATGTGTCAAACACTAAAAAAGGTCTGAAAGTTCTTTAGATCATACTAGCAAAACAAAAACCAAAACATGATTTTGTGCTTTCACAATATTTTGAGGCCAGCACTGTGGATAAGATAGGCTTTGAAGATAAAAAAGCATTGTAAGTCAAAGAGCAATTCCATGTTTTTTCTTCACTACTTATTAAATAGCGGCTTTTTTTTCTGAGCTAGACAATGAAGCTTTTATCATACTTAAAACAAAAACCTCTGATTCAATCTTCTAGTTTCCATTTTAATTGTGTATTTCAACTTTCAGTCTGCCATCACAAATCCTTGAACACTGCTGCCTACCTGCTATTTTGAGGGGGCCATCAAGCTCTCTGCTAAGGAAAGTAGGAGAAACAATTTAAGCAAATTACTTAGCATACGTAGTGCCTACAAAACGTGTTGTGCCGAGGATGCAAAGCTCACGCACATTCTTTTTCTTGAAGGTATTTTGCTTTCATCTATGTTAGGACCTCTCCCTGGATGCCCATAAAGCTCTTAATTTTAAAAAAAAAACCTCCCAAATTAGTTGTGAAAGTAATTACAGGTGTGTTACACAGTCCTGCAACATTGCTGCCCTTTGCATTTCTGCAGCACTTGTGAAAAGGTTAGTATTATTATAATTCCCTCAAGGAGAATTTTCTGCGGACAACAGATGATGACAAAGCATGAGATACACCTGCAAGTGCTGGACAACATACAATTCATGGTACTGATCAAATAAAAGAATCAGAAATATATCATGACTACAAAATTTGGTAGAAGGTGGTTTATCCCTGCTATCAAGAGGCTGATTGCACAGTTGTCTTTGTAGAGCACTGAGCTTTTCAACTGGAAAAAATACTGAAAATCACATAATCTGGGTGTCACCTGTACTGGGAGATGTTTGCTTGCTGTTTGTTTATTAAAAGCCACAATGGCACTGCAAAAAGCGTACAGAATCTGTATGTTAAAATTTGAATCTTTATCTAATTGGGCAAGACTAGACAGAGCAGAGTCCATGCAGAGTAGAGGACAGCAAATCAACCCATAGTAGTTTTGTTACTGCTGCTGGTTCCATAATCATTTAACTCCTGGGCCTCTGTGTAACAAACTGCAACGAACATCACGCTTCCTTTGCATGTAAGTGAACATAACCTCCAGTCTGTGAGTATGGACAAACCACTCTGCAATCCCCGATGAAGGGACTGTCACGGCAGTGAGAAGTGCTGCTATAAGACATGTATTATAAATTGGTAAACTTCTGGCATTTCATGGCAGGAAATATTATCAAGGTGTTTTTTTTTTTTCAAAACACAAGCTAATAATAACTTTGATTCTGTAACATGGCAGAGTTGGATCTGAATTCCCAACGGTTTTAAATCCTGGGTAGCATTGTATCAGATCACATTTTTTTATCAGCAGTATAGTAAGGCAGTCGTCTTTTCCACAATGCACTTTGGCACAGATCAGTACAAAAAAAATCGAGATCCTCTGGTGGATTACTATTTCACTGAGTCGTGAAAATCACGCAGCTAATTCTTGCCCCCCGGCTTTGAAGACATAAAGCTAAACGTGCGCTTTGTCACCTTTTGGCGATGAGGACGTGACCTCCTATGCAAGTCACTCCTGGGGCGCTCTCAGCCCTTCCAACAAGCCTGCCTCGGTTTCCCTTACTCAGGCGGTGGGGATACCCCCAACGAAGTCGGACCGATCAAGCACAAAGCCGAGGGACGAAGGCAGCTCTCCCGCCCCTGCCCACAGGGAACCCCTGCCGCTTCTGTAAATACAGTTTCATAGTGAAGACAACCGTCGAGCGAGCTGAAAAAACACAATCCTGCAGCTTAGAATTCTTCCAGTATGAAAAGTTTCTCCTACTCACAGCTTCAACTGTTTTCCTTAAACCAGTTTTGAAGGTCATACATCACGGAACTATTTCATGCTCTAGTACGCACTTTATTATTTGTAAGTGATTTCCTACCAGACAAGTGGTTTGCAAGGACCGAGAACTCTCATTTCCTTTTATAGATTTGATTCGGAAATAAATGCTGGCAATGTCATGTGACTAACAGGCAGCATCCACAACTTAAGCAACTCTCATAATTAAATTGGAAAGTAATGGAAAAGTCAGCCCGCTGCTGCCAGATCTGTTTAGCCTCCTACTCCTCTGCACAAATTTTATCTAAATTCTTCAACTTTATCTCTCTTCTTTGACACTTTTTCCTGTCCTCATCCATGCACAAAAATTGGACTAGCTTCAACACAGCGACTTCTTCATTCTGAAATATTTGTAATAGCAGGAAAAGGAAATACAAGTCTTTATTGTATCTCTGTGATTAAACTAAATTGAGTTTCAGCAAACAAGTTTTTGGAAATTGACAACCACAAATGTGCATATAAGTATACGAATAAGGATTCCAAGGAGAAAAGTTTTTGTCTTTTCTATCTGACGGCTGTTGCCTTTAAGAGCTATTCTGGGAAAAGGCTGTGGATACAACTGCAAGAACCAGTAATTTTGACTATCAGAAAGTAATGCACTTTAAAGGAAGTCCATCATTTGAAGGCATGTGCTCACAGCTTTTATAGACGCAGAACTACTGTATCTTATTTAGTAAGACTAAGGTGTCTTATTAAAGCTCTGGAAAGTAACACAGATTCTTAAGTAAATCTTAGCCACATTTTATATAATTTTCAACATTCTCCAAGTGCCAGCCCTCATGAACCTAATGCTGAGGAGGCCCAGAAATCAACCTTCTCAGACTAATTCAGAAGAAATTTAGCTAGTGACTTCAGAAAAATAAGATTTTAATTTATAGTGTTTAGTTCTTAATTTCTCCAAAGTACATAATTTTGAAGAACTGAGATAATAACATCCTATTATGCATAACATAGAAAGAATGTATATACAGCAAAAAATGACATTGCTGAGGCATCAGAACCTAAGTTTTTTTTATTAGCCCATAAATATTCTTTTAACTCAGGAACTGCCTAGAAGTCAACAAAAAACTGTATCTGTAGGAACAGAAATTTCTATGAATATAGATGACCAGAGACAATGAACAACTTGTGGATGGGAAATTCTGTTGGAGTTTCAGAGCTGGAAGTTGTTAAGGGGGTCCCGCTTATAGGGATGCAGATGTTTCGAGGGCACCTGAAAAAAACTACTTTACATAGCCTAAGCTAGCTTCTTCCCATTCTTCCCAGTCTTTTACTTACTATTTGCTGCAGGATTATTTCTCACTTCAAATGTAATCTAACATGAAAGCTGCTGATCAATATTGTAAACAGATGATTAGTGTCTTGTGACTGCCAAAGAACTGTTAATGAATCTCAATACGTGATGTTGAAGCAGAAACATGAGATAAAATAATTGAATTGAGTGAAATAATAAAACCAGGTAATTCCCTCAGTTTAAAAGGCAAATATTGCCAGATCTTCTTAAGCAGAGAGAAATGATTCATGCTCATCTCAGAAATGGTAGGAAATACATTTCTCTGGATTAATTAAAATCAAACTGCCACCAACTGAAGTATTGCCTACTGAAGTAAAACACAGAACCAGTGAGTTTGTAGTCATTGATAATGGACCCCCTCAACCTGCAGCAACTGAGGCGAGGCCACCATGCAAGCGCCCAAGGAGCCTCCCTGCACCTTCCCCCCCAGCTTCCTTCAGATACTATTCGTGCCAAGGAGCCTGCCAGAGCCACCACAGGGCCATCAGCAGCCTCCACGCAAGATGGCTGGTCATACTTGAACAAAAATGAGCTACTGGACATTATACCTGGCAGAAGAAAAATATGAACCAACTTAATTCAAGTGGATCTGGAGAGAAAGCCTCAGACAGATATGTAAAAGTGGTGAGCAAGGCCTTGAAACAATGCTAAGACAATTCGGACAAAGACTTTTGGTGCCTTCTGCTACAAAGCCCAACCAACCCACTCTACAACGAAGCAGAGAAATAACTTCTTCCAGCAGCAACCACTCTAAATTCTAGGGAAACTCCATTCCACAGACAGTTTTTTTCAGATCTCTTGCTTCCTGTGAATGACTGAAAGAGAAGATACAGCTGGGCTACAGATGCATACAGGCTACTCCCGACTCTTCAAACATCTCCTGGAAAGATACTAGGAGCAGGTTCATTGTAGAGCATCACCTTTAAACAATCATAATCCTTTAAGAACTGAAGATCATAAAATCAACAGTAGTTACTTTTAATTAAACAAACAAACACACTCTGAACTTCTCTTCCTCTCTACGTGCCCACTGATCCATTGCTTATTGATCCATAGCTTTTTTTCATTTTCCAGGTTGAAATGCATTTCACTAGTGAAAGAGCCTTCATTATTTCCATCAAAGACTTTTTCTGCAGTTAAACCAGAAAATGTATGTAAATAGCAGAAGTTAAATTCTTCATCAGTTGTAGCAAGTCCAAACCTTAACACTGTGGAATAGCAAAGAATATCTACATTTAGAGCAAACAATAAATTTTTAAGTATAAAAAGGAAAAGTTGTTTTATCTCCATGAAAAAAAAAAAGGTATTGACTTGGAGGACTCGAGACTCCAGCTGGGTCTTTGATCAGTCACATGGGGTGTATGACACATCTGGTTAAACATATGTCCTGGTTTCAGCCGGGATAGACTTAATTTACTTCCTAGTAGTTGGTATAGTGGTGTTTTGGATTTAGGATGAGAATAATGTTGAAAATATACTCATGTTTTGGTTGCTGCAGAGCAGTCCTTATCAAGTCATGGTTTTTTCAGCTTCTCACCCCACCCCACCAGCAAGCAGTCTGGGGGTGTGCAAGAAGATGGGAGGGAACACAGCTGGGAAAGTTGATCCAAACTGACCAAAGGGATATTCCATATATATGATGTCATCCTCTGTATATAACTTGGGGGAAGCTGGCTGGGAGCTGGGATCGTGGCTCAGGAACTACCTGGGCACTGGTGGTCTGTGGGTGTTGAGCAGTTGTGCTGTGCATCACTTGTTTTGTGTAGTTTATTGTTGTTGTTGTTATTATTATCCTCATCCTCCTCCTCATCATCATCTTCCTTTTCTGTCCTATTAAACTGTCTTTATCTCAACCCACAAGTTTTACCTTTTTTTCCCTGATTCTCTCCTCCATCCCACTGGGGAGGAGTGAGCAAATGGCTGTGTGGTTGCTTTAGCCACCTGCGGGTTGAACCACAACAACATAAATGCTCTCCTCATATACAGTTGTTTCTGTTTTCAAGTTGTGGTTTTCTTATCTACCTTTTATAGATCAAGTTTTATTTTTAATGCAATATAATTTAATTAAACAAACATTCAATATACATTTTAAAGGCATTTATACAGATAACTTCATGACAAATTAAGTTTGTAAGATGAGGAAATTAACTTAAAAACTTTGCTTTCAGGATTTGCTTTCTACAGGATCGCACTTTGAAACTATTTATGCTGCACTTAAAATGGGAGCCAAATAATAAAGCCTTTTGCCTATTAACTTTTTGTTAGAGTGCTAATTTTTCACACAGTTTCTTTACAAGAAACTAGAATAAAATGTGGATAAAGAGCGAAGTGATCTTCACATGAGAATAATGATCCACATAATGGAGTTTTGTGATTTTTCTATTCAAAACTAAAGGACACCCACATCCCCTATATAAACTATGATTTTTGTTGCTCAGAAATCATTATGAAACTATAAGTTAATTCTCTAACATATTCATTGACTTTTCAGAAACTGTCTTGAAATCTGATAGAGAACAGGCAAGTATTTTAATTAATTGGATCAAATACACTGTATTTGCACAATTTCTAGTTTCTTACTGTTTACCCACGCAGCCTAGCATTTAGCTCTGTCCTTCAGCGATGGACGGTTTCCCACACAAAATGGCTCTGCCCTGAGCACACGTACGCTGCAGACCGGCAGCAAACCTCAGCAAGCTTAGAGGACATTTTGCTTCTGCATCCTCAGGCACCCGGTGCAATGAGACCCCGATGTTAATTTGAACCTTCTGATGCTTTTATTATTTAAGTACATAAACTGTGACTCTTATGCAAGGCTCCAGTAGCCATCAGCAACTTCAGACATGACAGATGAGGCAAGGCTTTTCATGCACTGACTTAGTTTCGGGATAGGCTGGAGCCTAAATGCTCGTGCTGTGTCAAGGTTGATGCTACCAGAAGCAAGCCGGGGCAACTGCCCAATTACACCCCAATTTCTTCTCAAGGAAAGAACATTATTGCCAATTATTTTCAGGACAGTTTTGCACTCCGCTGAGCCCTGCAGACCAACATCTTGAAAATAGGCACTGGCAAAGTACCATCGGTCGCTCTTGGTGAGCAGCTTGGCAGAACTGTCTTCTCAGCGCAGCCCGAGCAGACTGCTGGTCTCCCTTCAACAATTAGTAAAAACTTCGCGAAAACGTTGGCTTCTTTAAACAGCATTTGAGTAAAATAGCAGTCTTAAACTTCTGTTGACGGTGAATGCCACGCACATCTATCAATACCTTATTTCTATGTTTCTAGTAGAAACAAGAAGGCAATTGTACTGCCCAGCTTGATCAGCAATAGCTACAGAATCCAGCAGACATAAAGATAAAATGTAGGTGTGCAAGGAACCCTTAAAATAGCATAAATAAACATAGTCGTCTATTGTCAATAATTGATCTATGATTGTATCTGTTTATTATACACTTGTAAATTACAAGTCAACGCTGATAGTCCCTTAATGCACAATTACTGTCTGGTTCATTACTAGATACACTTCTAGTGGTACGAGCTGGTAAACTTGAAGATACGTATTATCAAGAGAATACTGAAAAGCCGTTCTCCCTTTAGAAGCAACAAGATAAACAAGATAAATGTATCTGCTTCTACTGAAGTAAACTGGCTAGCAGGATTGAGGAGACACTTTAGGTTTTTGGTAAAGCAACAGGCAGCCGGAATATGTATTTTTGTATTTGCCACGTTTCAATTATATAAATTATAAAGGTTCTTTCTAAAATAGATGCCAAAGATTAGACAGCCAACTGAACTGACTTAATATAGCTCATCAGAAATGTTAAGTGGCTCCTGTCAACTGGCTTCAGGTAAGTTGAAGGAACTAAACATTTCCAAAAGGAAAATTAAGTTCCTAAAAAGGCTGTAGAAAGCTGAACTGCAAAAGAAAAATTTCATCCTTTTTATGGAGAAAAAGGACTACAAAGGTACAATGGAATATAATTACATAAATGCAATCTTTGAAATAAAATAGGTATCTTTATTAGGTAACAGCCACAAGAATAGATTTTTTATGTATTAAAAAAAAAACAACAAGAATTTTTATAGCAAAGCTGTAAACTTCTTTTTTGCGGGTTTTTGTGGTTTTTTTGTGGTTTTTTTTGCTCGGAGGCAGAGATGTGTTGCATATCATGAACTCTTGCTAGAATAATCACACCTGCTTGGTTTGTGAGAAATTCATACCTGTGAAATAGCAGCAGTGTAAGAGCAAAACCCTAGTGTGAACGCAGATACTTGATAGGAGTTAGCTTCTGATAGCTTAATTGAATTATCCAAAAAGAAAGCATGATTAAGATGTGGAAAACCTCCTTAGGTCAGAATACACAGCTATGCTACCTTGATCCATCCACACAGATACACTGAGAAGTACATATGAATTTAACTTAAGAGATGTAAGTGGAGACAAGCATTGAAGAAATGTGATTGGTATTACATTTTCATATATTATGCACTCTGTGACTAGAACAAAATGGTTATTAAACTTTTTGGTGAAATGGTGACACCTATCAAGCTCCCTCATCAGTCCTACGTGTTGCAATTTTTATTTTATATTGATATACTGTTTTTATATATGCATATATAGAAACAATTGGTCCTTGTTAAATTTTAGACCTCAAAATATATCTCTGATTATCAAACATAATCCACAGTTACTGATTTTGAAATGTTATTGAACTTTATGTATTTGATCACTAGTTTAAATCAAGACATTCTAATGGCAACTTTAAGAACAATTAAAACATCCTTCTGTACATATATAATCACTCTCCTTTAGTGCAGTATAAATCTGGTACATTCGAAAATGCAGAGTCAAACCTTTGCCTTGGAAATTTTCTGTCTGCAGATTTATAGCCACATTACCAACTCGCAAATGTAATTTACTGCTATATCACACTGTATTCTCATGTAGCAACTGTAATGATATCTGCTCATAATGTTCTTAGCAAAATGAAAGATAAAATTTCCAGGAACTAAGTTAGAAAACCTAGAGATTATCTAACACACCTCACAGAAAACAGCTGCTGTATGACCATATCATTAGATTACATGTCATAAAACATAGAAGTATTCACAGCCACCTTCGAGTCCTCTTGTTAAAGTATTAAGCAAACAGATAAAACAAAGCGTTGAAATCTGAAAATGTTTCCCTCATCTTTCTGACTTTGCTACTCATCAGACCTTACTTAAAATCTAACAGAAATAAAACATGTTTTTAAAATTAGCACACATATGATTAACATACCTATTTGCGTATCAACATCCAATCTGCTCTTCCACAGCCAGAGTAGTTAGTGTCAGCCCTGACATCTTACAAGAAAAGTACGCATTTTATTTGTGGATGCACTGGCTTTTCCCTAATGCCTTGTAAAGCAAACCGGGCACCTCTTGTCTAACCTGGGGCTCCCACGCTGTCACGCCAAACCACTGGGATGCCCAAGAGGCCACCCCTGGCTTTCCCCAGAGGTACATGCCCACCCCTGGGGGAGCAGCCCCTCAAAAATGCTCACTCCCCCTTTCCAAGGGCCGCTGCCCCCAGGAGAGGCAGCGATCCGCACAGACACCCTCCCCACCTGCCTTGGACTTGGGGTGGGAGCCCAGCTGGGGCCGGCGGGAGAAGCAGGGAGAGACGGGTCACGACAGGGATGGGGTGTCCACGCTCGGTCCGGGCACTGACAGCGCCCAAGGAAAACACAGTTTGATGCATCTGAACAGACTACATTTTACTTGATTTAGAGTCGAAACCTTTAACAGAGATAAATCAAACACAGCACTAAAAAACGGGACAACTGATTCCATTCTCTTTGGCTTTACCAAACAACTTGGACTTCTTAGGATATATGAAAAAGGTATCTATTTTTAGTAAGCTAAGTAATAAGTTCTACACTGACATCTCATGGAAAACAACTGTTTTCTATAGCTTTTACTCAGTACAAGCAGCAAGAAAAACTCGTGCGCGCTTCCAAAATTACTCTTAGGCACAGGTCACAACGTACTTCGGTTGCAACTGAAGCATGTCATAGCTCTATATTAAATCATTACACTGACTTTTTGGATGGTTAAATTTATCTGGGATTGTATATCTTGCTTAAATCACTCAGAGAGCCAGGGCAAGCATATAACAAAGTGCCAGTGCATCTTTGCCCGCATATAACTTAATTCTTTGCTGAAAGAGATATAGTGTGTTTTTGCTTTTCTGCAAGAGTTTTCTTTTCTCTGTCTTTGAGGCTTTTGTTTATAAATTATTTTTTAAAATAAGCAGTCTTAGTGTTATCTGGATCACTGCAGAATCGATAAAAACAGGGAAAACCAGCGTATTGCTACCCATTTTATTAACTATCATTTAGCTGAAAACAGTTAAATATTCTATCAGGGCAAATCAGTTCAAGTGCTCCATCTTACTTTTGCATTTTCTGAACAATTTGGACCATGCACTCTATGAATTTGCCATACCATTGTTAGGATTTTTTAAAAAATGGTTTTTTTTGTAATACATCTATTTCAGTATTTAATACAAATAACAGACTGTAATAAGCAAATTATATTGCCAGAAGTACAGTAGACTAACTGGAAATACCTGTTCATGGAGGTGATTTGGATTGAACAACCAGATAACTCTTGGACAGAACTTACACAAAGTCTCTGTTACACGAGTAGGTTAAGGATACTGCTGGATTTTATGTCACTTTTTGCAACTCAAGAACAGTACAAATATGAACTGAGAATATATCTATCACATTCCTTGTCATTGATAAACTAACCTCTGAACCCTGCTTGATTTCTAAAACCAACTAACCAACCCAAAGCAACACAAACCCCCTCCCTAAACCCAAACCCCAACCAACCAAAACACAGAAGCTTTGGCTTTTCGACATGGAGAGACTTTCACACTGACGTGCTGTCCCACCACAGCTACACCGTCTCCAGATGAGTAGGAGAGGATCCTCAAGCAGATGCAAGGGTATTTGCAAAAAACAGAGATATATGTCAAGGAACAGAAAAATTAGTAAGATATATTTGAGAGGCCAACAGAAATAAGAAAAGTTCATTCTAAATAAAAAATATTAAAAATATCCTTAGAATATCACCAAACCAGTGTTACTTCATTCAATTTGTTTACTAGCCTCAACATTTGAATTGATCCTAAGATGACTAACATACAAATTTTAAAAAGCAATTATAGCCATATAAATTATGAAAAAAGACAAAATATACAGTGAATGTAAGTCTGCCTGCAAACTTTCATGCAATAATCCTAACAAACTACCTAAGCAAGTTTCAAATGTAGCAATAATGGGTTCTGGAGATGATTTTGGAAAACAACTTCTGCTTATGAAATATTTTTTATATTGAACTTTATATATTTGAGCCAGATTTCCAAACCCACTGAAACTATGGGCAACAGGCTAATGAGAGAGAATTATAACACTTTGACTGTGGAGTACAAGGACAAAAATAAATAGCTATTGCCAAGGACAAATCAGTTTTTCTGACCAAAACATCCCAGGGAGTGGAAGATTGCTTAACTGAGGATTTTGCCTGACAAAAGGGGAGAAGCTGTAAAGAGAAGCTTCTCCCTGGCTACTTGAGGAAAAGAGAAACAGCAAATAAGGCAGGCACTGTGGGGAGAGATTCTCTTCTTCCTGGAGAAGAAGCCACCAAGAGGGAGAGCAGAAGGAGAAGCAAGAACCTTACAAGCGTCTGACTACGGCTCAGTGAATCCTCTAGAAAAGAGAAGAACCTGAGATGGGAATGCGTTCACTACAATGACTGATTTTGTTCAGGTCTGGTTTTCCCTTTTTTTTTCTTCTTAAGCTAAAGTACCGGTTTTTGGGAAAAATCTTCTTATATTTACATATGCATAACTTGCCTGGAGAACATGATTGTACTCCAGTTTATATCAGATGCAACATTCTTCCCTTTTGACAAGGAGAAATTTTGGAAACGCTCCTTAGGAATGCGTTTAGATTTAGGTTCCACAATTAAGGAGCACTGAAGTTTTAAATCAGCGGCGTTCTTCAACCTTCAGAATATTTCATTTCTCTCATATTGCTAAAGCTCCTAAGATGTGGATGAGATCTAGCCTACAAGTCGTTATTTAACAGATCTTTTGTACCAGTGAACCACCAGGTTCATACTATTAACTAGTATTAACTGCTGTAGCTCCACAGGCTCATCTAGGGATGCCGATATAATCTGTCTGATGCCCAAAGGCAGGTGGACCAGGGAGAGACAAGGACCTGACGAACATGCTCTCCACGCAGAGAGCACAAGGAAATCCATTACGGACTAATCAAGGGTGCTACCATAGCGTAACCCTCTCCTTAACATGCTAGCTCTCAAGCAGGACATAGTTTTCCACATGATTTTACTTGAGGTACTGCTAAAAAGCAGTTTCCTCTAACATGAGGAGTAGTTGGGAAGTTTGTTTGTTTGGGGTTTTTTTTTATTTAGTCAGTTATCTATTCCACTGTACAGTGGGGAGGAGAGGGAGAAGGGAGTTTGGAGAGAAATAAAGCATTCCAAATAATCTAAATAGGAGAAAAAAAATAAAATAAATATTCCTAACAGGAAATTAAGCATTCTTAAGAGGAACTTTTGAAACTTGAAGGAAAAAAGGTCAGCTTTAATAACTAATTTATTCACTTGATAAGAATTTACAACCATCACAGCTGACCCTCTAGCAATTATAAAAATGCCCTGACTGATGCTGTCTTGTGACTTCTACAGTATTTTGCAACAAAATAGCACATAGAAGAGCGATTAAAATTATTTTTTCTGGCCTTCAAAAATCTTTCCTTTCTTCATTCAATTTCTGAAATCCTAAAGACCTCTCAATCAACAAAGAACTTTAATGTGTAAAGTATTTTACTTGAGCCATATGAGTGTGTACAACTCGCTTAAAATCTGTAGCGGATAGTTTAAAGAGCACCGTGACAAATAATCAAATAACAAAACTTGGTATAAACTAGGCTTATAAATAGGTAGAAATGACCGCAAGACAATGAGAGCCCAATACCAAAGCCCAACACAATGCATTTTGACGTACATTTCACAAAGTGATAGAGAATAAGTAATTTAAGGAACATATTCCAATTACGTCTTTAAATGGGGGGAACAAATGTGTAATTTTGGTTATGATGGTTTGTCTTTAGATTTTAACGATGTAAAATGTCAAGGAGAAAACAAAAGAACAGCCAGAGACAAGTGAAAACTCAGAATATCCTAGAGTGAATGCAGTCACTGAAAACTTGTTTTCCTCTTCCTTCGCAATTTTATGAACATCCAATTAACCTGCTAGAATATGTCACAACTCTGTTTTCTTGCTGATAAGGAAAGGAGCAAATTTGCAATAGCTGAAGTAGAGAGAATAAAATGAAAAAAAAAAATAAAAAAAAAATTAGGCATTCCATGATTTCCAACATTCATCATGGAACTCAATTTTTGCTCTGTGAATCAGCCTCAGCACCCACCCCAAGCATCACCCTAAGGCACAAGAGCTCACAGGTGCCACCGGTCCCGTGGAATCAGCATGGCTGGTAACATGAACAAGGCTGGTGGATCTTACAGATTTAGCACGAGAGTTACCTGTCTTTGTTGTTCTATCGACAAGGGACAGAAAAAAGTGCTGTTAATGAAAGCCCTCCAGTTGAGAGGGGCTGAACAGTCTATGTGCATTTCTGCCTATTAGTCTTATCAGTGACCTCTGCCAAAAAGCCCAACAACCCCAAACATCTGGTACTCATCGTGTTCTGCTCTCCTATGCTATGGGTTTCTAGAGCAGGCTTTACTTCACCTTAGCTCACATATTATAATGTACCTCCATTTTATCAGTTGGGCTTTAAGGCATGTTTAGACTTCGACTAAACTCCCTACTGTAATTTCCAATCTCACTGAAACAATTTAGGGTAATCCTTCTTTCCTTAGTTCCAATTAATCAATAAAACAAGAAAACAAATAAAAACCTATTGACAACCGGTTGCAGAGATTTCTTATTAAAGTCTAGCAACACATTTGAACGGCTGTTAAATCAGGATTCAGACATTTTTTCAGCGGAAGGTTAACATTTCTCAACCAATGCATGCTGTATGTCTTCAAAAATTAAGGAAGATAAGAATGCATTGCAAAAGAAATAAACACCAAAACCCTAGCTGATAAGCAATATGTAACTTTTGGTAAGAGTTGCTTGAACTTTTCCTTCACCTTTCTGGAACAGTCTTGTATTCGCTTTCCTACTTGTGCCACCATCAGTCAAATTAAAAAATGATCCTTGATTTTGTAACACTAGAAATAACAGAGAATGACTTTACACAATAGTCTGTGTTGCTAATCCTAAAAGCCAAAACATATCTATTATGTTTTGTTCCTACCACTACATTTAATTTCCCATTTAAAATATGAATTAAAAATATTCCATAATTATTTACCATATTATTTTCCCCTTTTGATCTGCCACTTCAAAAGTTAGCATTATTTAATACAAAATCAATCAAAATTCAGCTGCAGCTGAATTTCTCAATTTAGCAACACCACTACATGAGAAGAATGTAACCAGTATCTTGATTTCTGTATCTATGCTTGCATATAGACAAGGCAAACATTTTATAAAATTTTCACAGAATACTCAACCCAAGGCTTATTTCTGCAATTCCTAGTCATCCTAAATGAACCACACACATAACTGGAAAAATGCATTCAGTGGAATGTACATGTGCTTACACAAGTAGATTATTATGAACACTATCAGTAAGAATGATAATTTGCAAATGATTAAACTGCAGAGATAAATAGAAGGTTGATTTTTATAACTTGATCTTGGCTTTGCCCAAAAGGATTGATGGGGTGTCGGGACGAATGTGAATAAAGGCATGAATCCACATTTTAAGAATCTATTTATTTCAACAAATTTCCTAAGAGATATCCCATTTGTAAGAATTAATATTTTCTATGGTAAAGGAATTTTGAAACTATCCTTTATATGGAACATAACTTCTTTATTTTTTAGTTTCTCATACAAGACTTACTCGAGACCTCATTTATGCGGTAGTTTTACTTACGGCTATGTTTTTCTTAAGATTCAGAAACGGGAATGCTGTTACATTTTTTTGTATTATCCTCTCTTAGCACACCCTAAATCCAAGACTCATATCCTCATCCTGAGAAATACATCACAATTATTCTACATCACTGCATAGATATTCTTTTGCTATTTTAATTCTCTAACTTCTCTGTAAGAACCAAGTCCAGAAGAGTCGGTCGTGTCGTCGTCATCGTCCCCCCCCCTTCACCAGTTGTTACGGTACTTAATACAGTAATACTTGTGACTATGGGATCACGTATGGAAGTATGCAGCACGTAAATGATTACAGATCAGCACAACACATCAACATCCAGCCATGCAGCGCGGGAGCCAAGACCCCACCCTTTCCAAACCCAAGGCCCTGGCGTCTCGGCTGTGATTAAGGGAGGAAACTAGCTGAGGGTGAAAGTGTTTTCTAGCAAGTGAAAGGGATGACGAGCATAATATCTGACCTCGTTATTTCCTGGTTATCGCTCTTTGTACTGAGGGGACATGCATTTTAGCAACATCGGCTCAAGCAAGCCGAGATTGCCTGTTTTTAATGGATTTAGATGATTTTTCCTTATAGAGCGACCTTCATTTTCTGTTTGGATAGTAAAATGACACACCACCATGAACTGCTGCTGTGTTTGTTCGCTTTTCCAGCAGCAAAGTTTTTTTAAGATACATAGGCTTAAAACCCCAGTATGTATGTTTTATCTCAACAGATATCACAGCTAAGCCTACACTGACTATCCAAAACAGAGAAAGAGAATTCCTGCAAATCCAGCGAGCTGGAGGTCCTGCCAGTCCTCTGGGAAAAGAGAGATCTTGCTTCGACTGAGAACCAGGCAGAGCAGAAATCCGAATTTCCCAGATGAGCGCTCCGACCGTCTGCCTTGGAAGCTCTCCCTGGCTGCGCATTTAGCCTGTTTTGTTAGAAAACGCTTTTCCAAGTTTTCTTGGATTCTTAAAAACTTTTGGTTTCAATGAGTCAGCATTTCCAGATGAAAGGCTGCTGCACTGAAAAATTAATGAGCAGCTGTATTTGTAATAACCGCTGAGCTTATGTTTATCAGTTTTGTAGTTCAGACTGAACAGTTAGCCGTGTATTTCTTGACTGCTAGACCATGCCCTCCTCCCCTCCAAGTGCATTTAAGATTTAAATCACGGAGTTATTAAAAACATTAAAATTTTATTAATTCAAATAAACTGTCATTTCAAGAACGCATATTCTTATGATGTTGATGTATTTGTGCCATTATAGAAATGGAGAGTATTGCAACTTAAACATGGAATAAAAAATTTCTTCTTATGGAAATGGCTGCACAATATAACCTCACAGAAGAAGATATCCCACTGCAGTAAACTATCACAATATATTTAGAATGACCAAGCTGTTTTCTTTCATGCTGTAACATTTAAATAAGGATAAACTGTAAGGGACTGATATTATTAGAATGCTTCAATAAAAATATATATACTTGTTGTTGTAAAACAAGATCCACAAAAGAACCACTTACTCGTAGTTTTCTCACTTTACAGTATAAAATGTTTATTCTGGATATGGTCAGCAGTATTTTCTGATCATTCTCAAAGGCCTCTGTAAATATTTGAGATTAAAACCCAAATATAAATTTTTGTGGACTTTGGAATGCCATTCATAACCTGGCAGAAGACCCCTTAATGCTGCATTAAGGCACACATCCTTCTGCTGCTTTGAAGATCCAGGCAAAAGCTCCCTTTTACCCAGGCAAGAGGGGCAATGCACTGCCACTGGAGCTGGCAGGCAAGAGTGGACACCTCCAAAAACACAAGCCCTTCTACACTCGCAGCTCGTGCAACTTGTGCCAGGACTAATTCAAGCAGGAAAAAAAAGTGGTCGTTTCAAAACACCACTTCAAAATTAGTGATGACTGGCACACTGATAAAACATTATGCTACAGTCCCATCTACACTGAATACATAGTAATTACCTGAAACTCCATCGGTGCTTTAAGTGAATAGCACAGTAAGTCACTGCTGCATTACTTTTTTATTAGTATGCTATTGCGAAGATGGACATGGATAAGCACAATCCCTGGTAACTCATAATTTAATATTACATGTACATTCTGATGTTACCACAGGAAACCGAATCCTTCAGCAGCAGTAATGCTTTTTAACTAAGTTAAATCAGGTTATAGTAGCTAAGTTGTGTAGCTTGTATCTGTAAATATTTGTTATTACATAATTTTAAAGGTTTTTTTTTAAATTATGTATTAAATCAGATTATTCAGAAACACGGAATACACTATTCCGAAAATAAAATCTGTTCACCACACTTTTATGAAAAAGCCCTCTAAATACAAATATTTCTTATTATAGTTCAGTTAATAGAAAAGAAGAAAATTCCAGTATCTTATCGTGACACATGGAAAACAGCGTCTTGCACTTTCCCATGACTGCCCTCTCAAGACAGCACAATGTTTCTTCAGCAGCTGAATTTTTGAAAGCAAACGTAAGTACACAGAGCCACATTTTCTAACAAAGGTTTCCTTACTACTAAAATAGCCCACTGCAGTAAAATCGTGTTCATGTTTCAAGTGTCCCTCTCCAACTGCAGCGGTACATACCACTTTTTATGAAGTATTCTTGGAGCGTGCATTGTCTGCAAAGCACAAGTGTGACACCTCAGTCTAAGTGACATCTAAGTCTAAAAGAAACACTCAGTACCCACACAGAAGATACCAGCGTATATGCTGTATTAAGAAAACAATGAAAAGACATTTAGACAAGTACCATGGAAAAGCCCAGTAGTTTTTCACACACACACACACAAATAAAGGACTTGATTTATTTCAGAAAGACTCAAGAGTATTTCTAAAAACTGCTTCCCATCCAGTTCTTCATCTGTTCTGATAGATGCAGCAGAAAAAAGAGTACAGGTATGGTATTGCTCTCACTGATGTAACTGCAGTCAACAGACTGAAGACTGTAATTACTGTAATTGCTAATCCTACAATGTTTTCTTTAGATCCCTAACATAGTTTCCCTTAGTCAACATGAATACATCACCTGATTTTCAAATAACCATACAGAACACTTCAGCCACAGTACACCTTGTATTTCTGGGGAGAATGGATAGTCTAAACAAGCAACATGATTTTCCAAAGTTTTCCACCTCCCAGGGAAGTTACACTTGCAAAAGTTTATGGTCAAATCTTAATCTTTTCTCTTCCAAACTGTCCCGGCATAGTTCTCCTGAATTATTTCTTCTGAAATCGTTTCATAGTTGATTACATCGAACCTGTGCTTAGGAACTGCCATTAATGTTGCAACTAATATAATGAAAACAAAGAGAATGAAAAGAGTTTCCGTTTTAATGAAATTCTTAGCTGTTCATCTTCAAAGCCTGAGAGAAGTGGTTCTGTCCAGGAAAAATGGAAACCAAAATGAAAAACTACGTTAAAGCTCTTGGAACTTAATTTGTAACAATTTCTGAAGAAGCCTACCTTTACTAGAAGGAAGTATCAACAAAGCAACCATCCCAAACCAAGCACAATGTGGTGCTTCGGAAGTTACAGACGACAAAACTGGCTAGCTAATTCTAGACAAATTCTGAGTACAGAGACACCGTTTGCCTCACGCTTTGGTGAACCCTTGAATCTAGAAGCTGGAAGGAGCAGAATCAGACCTGTGTCCATGAGATGGGCCCCAGCAAATGATCACGGACACCCTAATGAGAAATGCCATCATGTATGTGTCACAGACATGTGGGCCCATAGTCATTGGTTTTTTAATAAGAAGGACCTATAGAAGATAGGGGAAAAGAATATAAATTAAAAAAAAAACCCAAACTGATGCTGTTTTATACTTGCTGTGCTTTTCCACGTGATTGTGCCTTTCAAAGTAAACTTAAAATTTCTAATGTCGTAACAGCTTCTGTCAGAATTAATCTATTTAGATACTGTTTGTTCCATCTCACTCATAGCTTTAAAAAAAGAGCATACATCAATGAAAATAAAAAAATAAACGATAAGGAAGCAGATGTCCATTTTCAAACTGTTAGCGTTAATACAGAGCATCTAGAAATGGTCTTTTAAAATCATCAAAACTCTTCTTACAGATTTTGAATGAATTCTTAATTAAAACACACTACTTCAAGAAAGCCTTTGTAAGAAAACCCAGCAAGCTCAGTTTCTCTTTCCTGTACAGGAACAGACTATATGTATAGAAAATACCATTTGAAAGAGGGAACCAAA
This sequence comes from Aramus guarauna, assembly GCA_013400195.1. NCBI lineage: Eukaryota > Metazoa > Chordata > Aves > Gruiformes > Aramidae > Aramus > Aramus guarauna. The sequence continues at coordinate 153,081 of VXBL01000718.1, forward strand.
CAGTTCCTCTTTTTACGTAGGGAACAGCTATTAACTGGCTTTTAAGCGATGGTACGTAACGTTAAGTTTCAGATCTTGAAAAGGACTTCACATGCCATTTCAGTCATCAAAAGAACTGTACATACATGAATTGTGAAGAAATTTGAAACAGCGCCCAAAAGACAGACTAATAATCTTGAAAAGCACATAAAACTTCATCTTCCAGTAGTCAATAAAACAACTTAAGACAGATTATTTTACTCTGAAGCAACAGGTTTCTAAACGAGTATGAGCAATGACACGAGCCAGCTATGTGCCCTTGCAGCAAAGAAGGCCAATGGTATCCTGGGCTGCATTAGGAGGAGTGTTGCCAGCAGGTCAAGGGAGGTGATCCTGCCCCTCTGCTCAGCTCTGGTGAGGCCACACCTGCAGTGCTGGGTTCAGTTCTGGGCTCCCCAGTACAAGAGAGACATGGACATGCTGGAGACAGTCCAACGAAGGGCCACAAAGATGATGAAGGGACCGGAGCATCTCTCCCACGAGGAAAGGCTGAGAGAGCTGGGATTGCTCTGCCTGGAGAAGAGAAGGCTCAGGGGAATCTCATCAATGTGTACAAATACCTGAAGGGAGGGTGCAAAGAGGACAGGGCCAGAGGCAATGGGCACAACCTGAAACACAGGAGGTTCCCTCTGAACATCAGGAAACACTTTTTTACTGTGAGAGTGACTGAGCACTGGCACAGGTTGCCCAGGGAGGTTGTGGAGTCTCCATCCTTGGAGATATTCAGAAGCTGCCTGGAAATGGTCCTGGGCAACTGGCCCCAGGTGTCCCTGCTTGAGCAGGGGGTTGGACCAGCTGACCTCCAGAGCTCCCTTCCAACCTCAACCACCTTGTGAGTCTGTAACATGCCACAGGTGCACCATTTCAAACTCTACAGTTCAAGCTTGAACCCAAAATATAAATACATCTGCCAGAAATATCAGGAAAGATAAGGGCAGTAGCATCGAACAATTTAAAAAAAAAATCAGATTGTTCAGCAACTACATTTGGTTAATTCCCTAGGATAACTGAGGTATGTCAGGAAATTCTGGTTTTGGTTATGTCTGTGTAATTACTATTTCTTTGAACTGTTTTCTTTTCCTTGCTCTCTGATAGATAAAAAGGCAATAAAAGGCATATAAAAGACTTTGCCCCTATTCTGTCAGGAGTTCCAAAGAACGAGATCAACTGTCTCCCCAGCCTGAGTAAAAACTGAGAGAACTCGCACCTTCCATGTTTGCAGAGGCCTGCATCAGACAACACAACAACACGAACATCGCGTCTAGTATTGATACGCGTATCTTCTGACTACATGTAAGGACAGCATTGCCTCCCTGCGTGGTTGGTTCGCAAGATGTAGATTATCGATTAGATCTCTTGCTGAGTGCGCCATTTCCACCACAGCACCATCTGCTTGTACAGCTGTCTGGGGGACACTCCTCCCTAACCACTTTTATCACGTATCGCTATATTGGGGTTGCCCTCAACAGTCTGGATTATGCAGTGGCAGAGATGAGGTAAAAAGGTTTGAGATGGTAACAGCTTGCTTTCAAGTCTCACAAAGCCTGAAAGTGTTGCGGCAGTAGGCGTGAATGAGGCGACTCTCACCGATGCAGCTGGGAACCAACTGTGTCATTCTGGATCAAAGGAAGTGACCATCTGACTCCACAGCGGTAGTGGGACAGATGCAAAGTGCCACTGAAGTCCAAAGACATTCACTTTTTCTCAACAGAAATATATATCACAAGAAATCTTTAGAAAAGCTCCTTCTCGAAGAGAATCTCTGAGTCCTTCAGCACAGAGGAGCAAGCCCTGGGGAAAAAGAGTGGAGAGCAACTGTGTCTCCTTCCAGGCTATCCTCGACTCTCATTTCTGAGAAGGGAATACACACAGTTGTCTTAGACGGTATTTAAGAAATCTGAGTCAGGAGCTTAAAACTATGACAACATGTAAAGGAATAATTATATATCTAGTGAGAAAGGAATGTATGAGGGAGGGATACTCTGTCCGGATGCCAGCACCAGCAAGTAACAGCAAATGGTTCAAACTGGAAGGGCCTTTCCCTTAAAGAACCAGTTGGTCTCCTTTGTTTGGAGGATCCCTGAGTGTTTTGCAGGTTTTGATCTCTGCAAGAATCTGCTCTGCACTTTCTGTGGATGCTGTCTGATCCATTCTGATCCACTGGCTCCTGCCTGACCTGCTCCATTCTGGAGCTTTGAGATTTGAAGCTGGAAAAGTCTCCTGTTTTTTGGGGTTTTTTTGCACTTAGTCATCATCTCACAGAAATAAGGGGAAACTTCACGGATAATCCTGTTCTTACTGTGCTATTATGTACAAATGTACTGCCATGTACCTCATGCATCTTTACATGATTATACATGTTCATTTTTCATACTGTCTGTAAGAGTTAAAGAATACATCTGCATTTATCCTTCATAATAAATGGAAGTTTATCATAAGGATAAATGTAATAAACTACTACAGTCATTATTTTTCTTTAAATGATCATCAATACATTTTAACTTGCACTTTTTTTCTATATGGAAGGATATGATTTTTTTTTTTAATTGCATATATTAGAGCTGGAGTTTCTTTTCCCAACAGTTCATACTGATAGTCTGATTACTGTTTCTGGATTTTAAACACTAAGGTCCTGTAAACATAAAATGAAGTACAACCATGCAAAAGTAAACAAAAAGAAACATTCTAAGTTTTCTGTAAAGTGTAGTCTCTGATCCTTACATATTTCCTTACGATCTGGGCACAGGCAAGAAATGCCTTTTCTTTTTTCACAATTGCGAAAATAACAACAGTCTTAAATTTTTTTAAAATGCTCTCCATTATGTTCAGTTGTAGGTGATCAGTAGTTCTTTTAAGTTTTGTCTAAGCAACAGAGTCTCGTGAGGTTCACGTATGACCTAACAGCAACGGGAAATTCTTTTTGAGAACTTTATTTTTGATTCTGCTGCCAGTTTTCCCATGCCTTCAAAAAGCATCTGGGAACTGATTTTCCACCTTCATGGGCACCTGTCCTTCCAAAGGATATAGTCTCTGGACGTTCCCATTGTCCAACAGTTTTGATTTTAGAATAGGAACTTCCTCTCCTAGAGCAATGAAAAATTGCTGTACTCCCTCTTCATCCAGTTCAGATTACTCCCTGTAGTTGGAGGCATCTTGAAGACTTTGAGACAAACTCACAGAGTTTGCTTTCCAACCACATAAGTGCAGGCAGATAGCGCTTTTAGCCTGTGCACCAGTGTTCGTTCCAACTGGAGCAGTGCTGCAGAGAGACCCTCCTGATCGCTGCTGCAGCCCTGTTTGGTGAAGTATTGCTGAACTACTTTTCCTTTTGTATGATTGTTTTTCTTTAGATATTTTTGGTAATTTCTTATAGGTTTTTGCAAATAGCTTTATTTCTTGCAAAACCAGTAGCAGCTAGACTAAGTACTACTTAGGTTGTTTTTACCCCCACCTCTAAATAGTACAACCTTGTTTGGTTCTGCTCAACAATTTGACGATTTAAAAAAATTACTTCTTTAAATCTAAATCACGATCATCTTACTCATTATCTTTTTCTCAGTTTGGGGTCTTTGATCCGCATTTTCATCTCTTTACATAAACTGTTACATAGATCTTAAATTAGAAATAAATTGCCTCTGAAAAACATTTTTTGCATGTCAACTCAGGAGAAATGTGTCCTTTCAGGCAAGAGTTCCTTTATTTTTATTCTAAGTCCTTTGTTTCTGTTTTCTTTTTTGAGACAAAAAACCTTGGAAAGGAAAAAAAAAAACCCCACACCTTTCCTCAAATTCCGTGAGCTCTTCTTTTATGTCTCCAGAAGAAAATGTTTCCATAATAAAATGAACATTTGATTGTAACAGGCTACGTATGACAGGGCTGGAGGAGGTAAGATCAGGAGAAAGATTATTTAAATGGGACCATAGTATTCACTCCATCTAACCTCTGAGTTATCCTTCTCTCTGAGAAATGATTCAGGGGCTCCCAGATGGGACAGTTTGTAGTTAATAAACTGTTCACAGTTATGTATTGAACTGAAGGGCTGCCCCTTTGAGTGACACTAGAAAGACTGTTTTTATTGTTACTGCTTTTTTCCAATACCTTTGAGAAAAAGATGTAGAAATATAGATAACTTTAGGCATTCTTCTGAGCTGTTAATATATTGCTAAGTATCTATTACCCTTATGGTCTGCATTTTTTCTCAAGATTATGTTTGCATTTGCTATACAAATCATCTCCATCCACTGGAAATTCTTCCACCTACCTTAGCTTCTGGCAAGTAAAATAACTTAGGCAAAAAGTGATGTCCAACAGAAAAAAAAACCCAAACTACCACTCATGCTACAAAAACCTTAGAGGAATCAGAACTCCAAAACACTTTGAGGGCATCTTGTGCAACAAGCCCACTATGCAAAAAAAGAGAGCACCGGCTAAGTTTCTTTTGCTCTGTTCTACAATGATTTTACATCTTTTTTTTGTTTGTTTTTCTTGAAGACAACATATAATATGCTACAATGGCTTAAAAATTTGATATGCTTATGACTAGTACTGTTAATATCTTCCTGTCCATGTCCTGTCCATAGACTTCTCTATATAACAGTTCGAATTACAGTTGTTTACCTCTATCTCTGAACAGTTGCATACATCAACTAGAGCTGCACAGTTTGAGAGAACTGAAAACTAGCATACTAGTACATTTGATGTCATTTATCTGTTTTCCTTGTTACTTTTTCTGTATGTGCAGGAGTGAAAAAAGATTGGTTTCCCTTGTTCCTTGAGCTTCTCCAGAAATAAAAACATTATTTTGGTGTTGGAATGAGAACCTGGGACTGCCTTGGCTGGCGAACCCTGGAGATCCACCCTGACTCCAGCTGATTTTCTTTCCACTAACCCACAAAGCAGGGGAGGTCCTTCAAAGGGATGAGGGAAATGGGACTTCTCCTTTTTTAGGCTGTCTGGTCCTTTAAGTTTGAATGACTTTTGGTAGCATGCCACTACTGCCTTCCCACAGAGAAAGGGAAGTACTTCTAAGAGGGGTTTTTTAAATATTATTTTTCAAAATGAGATAGAAAGATGTGGAAGCTAGTTTGTTTTTCAGTCTAATGAGAATTCAGTTTCTCATGATGAGTTAATAGTTTTGGATGGAGTATTCTTGTTTGTTGAAGTCTGGTCAGTGCAATCCCTCAGATTTTTCTTTTCACATGCAGTGTACAAGGACCCCTTCAGATAGATAGCCTTTTGGAGATCAGTAACAAAGAAGATACCACGTGCAGAACTTTGTACCACCTCTGTTAGCTTCAGGAAAAAGAAGCAAATGCCCATTTATGAACGTGACAGATCTACGTGAAGAAGCACATTCAGGAGACCTTGCTGACAAAACCTCTTTCACGAACACTTTGAGCTTCGTGCCCTCTGCTCAAAACTTCTGTGAGCTCAGCATTTTCAAAGACGTGTTCCCTTTCAAGCAAGCCTGCGTATTTTGCAGAGGCCTCAGCTACCCAACAGAACAAGACACAAAAAGGGGCATAGCTCTCAACCGGTTAACATCAGCCATGGGATTTCACTAGCTGAAGAAAATATCTGAAACTATGCAGCTAACTTTTCTCTAGAAATAAAACCTCACACTAACTTTAACTGGTGAATCACCAAAACCAAAAGTCCGTGCTTAAAGCAAAGGATACTTGAAGCTGAAGGCTACAATTTAGAATCCTTAAGCTTTTTTTATCCATTAGACACTGTAGGAAGAAACCAATGAGGTAAGGGTCTCATCTTCTTTTACGGCCTCAGGTTCAAAATGTTTGCGTACGGTGAAAAGTAAGACAAATAGGGCGTGCATGTGCATATGTGTGTAAAAGCATGGAGAGGAGAACTGCTTTCAAAAGACTCTGCAACTAGGATCGTGGAGAGGACTGGCAAGAAAAAGAAAAAGAAAAAAGAAAAAAGAAAAAAGAAAAAAGAAAAAAGAAAAAAGAAAAAAGAAAAAAGAAAAAAGAAAAAAGAAAAAAGAAAAAAGAAAAAA
>VXBL01000718.1:159287-190607 GCA_013400195.1 Aramus guarauna
AAGAAAAAGAAAAAGAAAAAGAAAAAGAAAAAGAAAAAGAAAAAGAAAAAGAAAAAGAAAAAGAAAGCAGCAGCCTAGATGCCAACTATTGGTTATCCGCACTGCTAACACAATAGGTCCAGTGTTTTCAGTGGACACTGTCAATGTTCTTAGTCTTAAATTAGAGCAAGCAGCTGTTTTAGTGTACAGCTGAGTGTGACATAAGCCTGTGTAAACACTTTCCTCTGCCACATTCTTCCAAGTGGATGAGGGTTGTATTTTTCCTCCCCTCATGTAGAACAATCCTCTTCCCCAACAGTTCAAAATAACTCTTAAATCACACTTCAATTCTACCACTAGAAAGCAACCAAAAGAGCAGGGGGACAATATGATTTGTGAAGTGGGTGTGTGTATCTTGCATCAAAACGTCTGCTTTTAAGGCTAGCAACCTTGACAGCATTCCCCAAACACATTAACCCTATTCCCTTGAGCCTATGTTTTCCAGTGTCAACATACTTGGCAGATTCCAAAGTCAGTTTTGATAGTAGTAAGAGGAAATCCCTACTTCTGGTTCCTATGGGTTTAGTACATAAAAATATCATTAAAGCACAGTGATATGTGTCTGTACCTACAAAGACATATTATATGGCAAGAATCAATTGATTAGGTTTCATAAAATTCCTTGCTGTCCTCACAATTTTAGTAGACTCAGTTACTGAGGATTTTTAAACGTGAAACTTTAAAACTGCATAACCAGCACTGGTAAAATCTGAAAATCCTAGTAGAGTTTACAATAAACATCTCTTTCCCTTCTCCTTTACTCTTCAGTTTTCATATACTTTTTGGGGCATCTAGAGGTCAGGCAGAGAAACTTGAGAACTTACTGCAACAAATGAGCTACAATTTCCACAGTACCAAAATTATTAAGTTGAAACCATGACATTGATTTGCATGAAAAAGCAGCTGACCTCCATCTCATGACTTATTTTTAAACCAAATGAACTTTGAAGCTGACAGACAAAGGCAGATAAATTGCCCTAACTTCCAATTTTCAGTAAGAGTCTGTGGAGATGTGAGAACTCACAAGAGAGTTGCCTGGCTCCTCTACTGTAGAGACAAAACCAGTGGCTGTGGACAACACTGGCCAACAGAGAAGACCAAGAATTCCCAGAAAAGCTGCAGCAGAAGCAACAGGTCACATGGAAGACCCTGCCCATGATGAAACTGTGAAAGCAAACAGTTTAATGCTTGATTCTCGCTCTTACCTTTACACGCTACCTCTTTAAAGGCACTGTCCCTTGAAGGGGGACTTGTAATTTCTGTGGTATGTGATTTCTCTATTGTTCTGTCCCTGTAAAACTGTGCATCTTACTTCTTGGTGACTTGTCTTCAGGTTGTGAAGGATGGTGGCCAACAACTACACAACGCTGGGGATGATACAAGAAACGTGCTTGCAATGGAGAACAGTTTCAACTAGGTTACCTGAAACAGAGGAGCAACTCCGACACAAATTAATACTTTGGCTTTCTGTTACCATCTTATACCATCACCACCCTGGCCACTACTTCACAGGTTTACTTGGCTCTTGGAGAACTGGAATCCACACAGCTGAGTTATAACAGGTCATCAGTTGCTGATCTAGCTGCTTTTTGTTGATGAGTCAATCTGTAGAGCCTGAATGTTGTTTCACAAGGTGTTCTTTCTCTGTTGCCAAGTTGAAGAAAATTTATAAACCAAGAGTACAAACTCCATCTACAAGTTGTTCAAGCTGTAGAAAACTGTAAGTTTAGGTCAGAACAAAAAATATATGCAGGCTGCTTATTGCTTTAGAATTCTTGGTTCTGTTATATGTGTTATGTATACCTGTATTTTCTTTGCAAGAAAGATGGTGATCAATCTTACTGGTTACAGGTACACCAAAGCCTGTCACCCTGCAAAGAGACATGTCTCCAGCATGAACAAGGTGCAGGTGTAAAATCACAGAGAAATTTATTTCGGAAGGGGTCTCTGGATCATCCAGACCCACCTCCTGCTCAAAGCAGGGCTCATGTCGCATTTACAGTGGCATGCTTTGGGCCTTGTCCAGCTGAGTTCTGAAAGTCTCCAAGGATGGGGATGCCACTGCCTTTCCAGGCAACCTGCTCATGTCTGGCCACAGCAAATTTTTTCCCTTAATGTCTAATACGACCTTCCTTTGTTGCAGGTTGTGTCTGTTATCTCTTGTCTCATCACTGTGGCCGTCTGAGCAGGGTCTGGCTCTCTTTCTGTAACTCCCGTCCTCCTTTAGGTGGGGGCTGACTTATTAAATCCTGCCTTGGCTTTCTCTTTTCCAGGCTAAACAAGATCATTTTCCTCAGTGTCTCCTCATATGCCATATGCTTCACCCCCCTAACCTTGTTAGTGGTTCCTCTGCTGGATTCACTGCAGTTTTCTGACATTTCTTGATGGACGCAGAACTGGGCACATCCTAGATGCATGCAGCCTCATCAGTGCTGTGTAGAGGGGAATAATCCCTTCTCCTGACTGGGTGACACTCTTCCTAACACAACTCAGTATACCTAAGACATTGCTGACTGATGTTTAACATCTCCACCAGACCTCCAAGATACTTTTCAGTGGAGATGCAACTTGGCCAGTTGGTCTTCTGTCCATACTGATGCTCAAGGTTGTTTTGTCCCAGCTGCTGGATGTAGCGCTTCTCTTTGTTGAACCCTTTGAGGCTTCTGGCAGCCCAACCCTGCAGAGCGTGCCAAGGTCCTTGTGGAGGCAGTCCTGCCTCCAGCTGATCGACTGCTTCCCCCAGTTTTGGAGAATACCAGTCAAACGTCCATTCCAGTCAGCTGGTTCATCCACCCTGCAGCTCCTGCAGTGAATTCGGCTCCTGTAGTTAACGATCTAGTTTTGGAAGAAGATGAGTTTTTGCAAAAATACTGGCAGCACAACTATGGTAGTGCTGTGAGTTGAGGAAAGCTGCCATTTCCCAGCATTTAGATTTATGCTACTAAACTCCCCAACAGAAGAATACCAGACACATAAGGGTTAGTTCGGACTCTGTTTGAAGCACGTGTTATGGTACAGGCAAAATCCTGAAGAAGTGAAGAGTCACAAAATCCCTCACCAGAATAGATAGAAGCAAAAGGCCTATGAACTAGGAAGTAAAGAAGTGAATTAAGAGAGAGACTAGAAAACAGTTTGTTTTGTAGTCATGAACCTCCTCTCCCATCTGGTATTTATGCTACACACACACAGACACACACAGAGCCACAAGTGCATGTGTGTGTGTGTGTATATATATATATATTCCTACCCTCTGAGTTTCAAGGCACACAGACAGTAACAATTAAGTCACTCAGATTTTAGAAGTAGATAAAATACTTCTTTACATACTTTTCAGACATCTGCAGGCAGTTATCAAAAGAGGCTTTTTTTTTTTTCTTTAAATCAGATTGTTTGCCTCAAGCATACACAGAAAAGTTTTACGCTAAAAAAAAAAAAAAAAAATAGTTCCTTTTCATGCAGAGGAGAATTGCTAAAAGCAGTGACAGAGAAGAGCTTGTCGTGCCTGGTAAAACCAGTGAACCTGCCGAACAGAGGATTGCTCAATGGGGCCAGCTACAGCACTACCTGCCAAGTCAGCCACTCTCACAGACTGGGAACTAGCAAGCGTGAGACACAGCCAGTTGGCTTTGGCGGAATATTTATGGAGGATGCAGAGGCTTATTTACTGAATAATCTGGAGACCATCTGGTGGTATCCAGTGACAAGAACACTGAGCTGAAAGTGGAAAAGCCTGAGCTCTATTTCTGGCTCTGCCAACTATTCTCTGTGACCTCTGGTGGCTCAGTTTCCCCATACACAAATTAGGAAAAAACCCTACTATCGTCTCTAGGAAATTTTGAGATACTTCAATAAAAATCATCATTTATTACTATTTTAGGGTACCAACAATCACTTCAGAGTTAATTGTTGGAATATTATTTTGAATCTGAGTTTTCCATCTGTATTAACAAAAAGCTGGTATCAATCTCAATGGTGATAGTACATAATTTGGAGTTAAGACAAAAGTTTTCCGAAGAATTTCAAAACAAGCTGGACGGCTTTCTTAACTGTGACATTTCTAAAAGAAAGAGGTCCTTTTTTTTTTTCTTTAGAAAAAAATGCACGTCAATCAGGAGAAGGGAAGATCTATACATCTCATAGGACCTTCCACACACCCAGCCTAATGCTCAGTACCATAACTGAGCTGACAAAAGGACAATCTAAAATACTCCCGAGCTATGAACTTGATACCATCTCGCTGAACCTTTAAACTAATCATCTGTAGGGGATAGAGGCAATTGAGTAACCAGATCAATACCCACAAGACATGTTGATGCCCTTCACCACCAATCTGCTCTGTTCAGAAGCCCACGGACTTGCTGATTGATAGCAGTCCTTGTAGGTGGGCTTTATTAGATATATTGCTATATTTGCTTTCTTTTCTCCAAACTCCATTGACAATTTACCACGGAGATAAGCAGTATCACCCCTAAGGGGGAATAAGAAAAAAAATCCCACTGAGGAACAGTAGCTCTTTGAGAAAATCTCTGGATGACTAAAAACTACCATTAATCCGGATCCTAATTCAAGTCAAAAAGAAAACTTCTCAGGCAAGCAAAAACCTGCTATCCTTATGGAAGGAGTTTTGTTGGATTCTCTGATAGGTGATAACATAGGGGAAGGAGAGAGTTTCTGCCTACCAGGAGGATTCCCATGCAAACAGAGCCCAGACGCCTCCCACTTTCTTCTCACAGAACTGGTCACCCTTGTCTAATCTCCTTAAGTCATCTGGTTTCTCACTGGGGAAGTGCTATCTAGGACAAAGAAATCTGTAGGGATGCTGGCAAGTGTGGAAAGCAAATCTTGTGATCGAGCGCACCGGGGCTGGGCTGCTCAGGATAACGATAATGAAGTGGAGGAGCTCTATTTGTAATGGGGGAGCAGGCAGGAGTAGCAGGAGGACCAGACCTCCTTGGGTGGGGAGGGAGAGGAAGAGAGAGAGGAAGGAAGAAATGCGCTTCTCTTCACAGATACACGGGTCAATAACTAAACACGTAACAATGAAGTTTAAATTTAAACACAGAGTTATTTTTTTCCAACAATGCTCCTGTATATGATAGTTCCAAACTACGACCTTTTTTTGCTGATGCCGGAAGAGATCCAAGATATTTCAGGAAGAACTTGGGTCTTCAGGTAAGTAGATTAACTTTTATGTAGTATGTAAGATTTTCCAGACAATGCATGGATTGGAAAAAAGGCTTCTGTCCACATCCACGTTTCTTAGGAAGTGGAATAAAAATAGTCAGAGGCTGTGGCAACTGAACTGAGTCCCGGAAAGTCAGCACTAGATATCCAAAATAAAAATAAGGAATACCGTTTGGAAAGCATTTCAATGGGAGAATTATACAAATTTCTAATATGGAATCTGTGTTCTTGTACTGCAATCATACTACTGCCTGAGCCTGCATGATACTATGTAATTCACAATGCTTTGAATCCCTGCAGTCTTACACTTAGATTAATAAATACGGCAGGATATACTTACAAACTATTTAGGCAGCTTTACAGTTCAACCAACCCTGCTGACAGGGGAACAAGAAAGGGCAAAGTCCTTTATTATTCTCTCAGTGGACTGAAAAAAAAAAAAGACTGTATGAGCTAGAAAGAATATCATTAAGAGGTTAGCAGAGACAGGGAAAAAAATTGTAAGCCACCTGCTTGCTTGTATCCTTTTTTGAAGGACTTTTAAAATTCACATTTTAAGGTCTGTTTATCCTAGTGTATTTTGTATACATTGCAGTAAGATTGTATTAAGGAAGACGACAGTCTTTCAACTTACGTATTTTCAACTCTGCTAAACTCAGACTAGTGCAACGGATTTTTGTTGACTGGATGGATGTGTAAACCCATCTCCATGTTTTGTGAAGTAATTCTGTACCACAAAAAAATAACGCTACAAATCATTATCACTTACTGTTGATACAGTATAAAGGCCTAGACATATAAAAACATAGTTTTCCTTTTCTTGTCTCTTAGTTCGGTTGAAATTTCAGTGTCCGCCTTGAAAAACTAAACCACTGCAAATATTAATGGGATTTCGGTTCAGTTAGTAATGGTATTGAATAAACAAAGACCCTTAGCTGTTATCTTCAGATTTTGTCACATTTTTAACCAATCTTTGCACTTTTGTTGCTACACTGAACATTTTCAGAATAAGTTCTGCTCGTAAGAACCTTAAGACTATGCTAAGAAATTATACCTGCAGCTTTTAATGAATAATGAAAGCATACCTTCAAACTATCTGGCTATGAACTGAATAATCTCATCTTGAAATTCATTAAGTGTTCAGTAATCTGAAAAGCACTACACTGCTCATGTCTTATCTGCAATAAGGAAAAGCAGAGCTCTTTTGTAATTCACTGAACCTCAGCGATATCGTATTACATTTATATTTGTAAAATGGCTATTTACTTTCACATACAAAAGAGCGATCTAATACTACAAAATGAAAAAAAAAAAGGTACTAATGTAGTAATTCAGGCACCAAAATAAGTTTTTAAAGACTGTTCAATATACTAAAAATATCAAACCGTCAGTTCCACGCAGGACGGAAGTTTTAAAGTGTTCCTACCGTCAGGAACTCTCTTTCTGTAAATTCCCCTTGAGCAACAATAACTTTCCCCTACTTTTAATAGCACACCATGAAAATGATGGCTATGCAACCCTGTATTCTGTACCAATCATTTTAGCCAGCCCAGGACAAGGATGAATTCATACTATATGAAACAGACCTAAGACAGTGTATCTTTTCTTGGGTGAAAACGCAGCTTGAGTATGTTGGAGTATGTTGACTGGCTCTTGGTGCCACTAAAGTCACGGGCAGTTTTGCCACTGGCTTCAGAAGAGCCAGCCTTCCACCTTAAACACGTGAATGGATGAACTGCACCTCTGCTGAATAATTTTTCAAATAATAACATGAGGCATGTCTGTTTAGCTGTTAAGCTCTGCCTAATTTAGAACAGCTATTGAAGGTTATTTTTGTTTTAACAACCGTTAGATATCATGTTTTCCATATTTTGTAGTAACAACTTTCCACAACAGCTATCCTCTTTCCCTGTTACATTCATTTTATGAATCACAAGAAAAGGGGACACTGAACATTTCTAACTAGCAGCAACACCCTTCAACTGACCATTTTATGCAGATGTACATGTCAAGCACTATCTTATTGTGGACTTAATGATATGTAGTTAAAATCATACACCTGGAAATGTAATATAAGTTGCTACATGTTCTACATCCTTTCAGTTTTTAATAAATGTTTAAAAGGTATACCTACTTAAAATGTAGTAATTCATAAATTTGTAAAACTAGTTAAGAATGCTATAATTTTTCTATCTTAAAAATTACTCCTTTCTTTAGTGAGTGTATTCTAAAGGTGGCTTACTACTGATGAGACCATAGAGTAGAGGCAGTCACTCTAAAACTCATGGCAGTGGTGATGCTACACACCAGCTCCAAACCATATGCTGTTCTCCAGCAAATCATACTCTTTATGTTGAAGATATTGTAGTTGTAAGACAGGATCTTTAGATAAGGTACAGGATATAAAGTATCTTCTTCCATAGTATGTTCTGGGAAATTATTTTCCTGGGCTAAAAAGATATTTATAAACTATTTTTATAGCTATAAACTATTCCCTCTCAAATTAGCCATATAAAATTTGAATTTGTATATACTTCTGAAAATTGGTATTGCACACTGTGCACAATTAGGACAGAAATCACGATGTCTTGTGCTTGACTGAAGCAGGCTGTCAGAAAAGTCCATACAAAAAAAAATGAAAGCATAACTAGTGAATATAAACATCTTACAAGTTGTTGAAAAGTGCAGCGATACATTAACAAATATGACACAAGATCCACTTTTATACAGAATACTATTCAGAAGACACTGTACATCTTGCCAAGACAGGCTCAGGAAGCAACGCACTGGGGCAACATTGCATTCGACATCCTGCACCTGGGTCCATCATCCCACTGATCGGTTTACAAGAATTCATTTACTTAAAACTTTTTATGAACAGTAGATCTTCCATTCTCCTTGAGAATGAAAAATATTACACAGCACTCCGCAGTTCTTAAAACATATAGCGTATCCAAGGAGAAAGGTTATCTGCAGCCTTAAGCATAAAATCTGACCATAAGCATAAAATGTCAATGTTACATTTAAATTTCAGTTGTAGCCTAACTTATTAAACTGTTTAAGCCCTACTGTAACATACGGTGTCTCCTTAGCTTGGTTTCCTAAGGAAAGGAGTCTTACACTGTCTTATCATCTGTCCGACAATTAACAATGTCTTCTACCTAACTACGCAACATATTGGCCAGTTCCAGCCAATCACAGAATCCTAGAATCACAGAATCATGTAGGTTGGAAAAGACCTCTAAGATCATCAAGTCCAACTGTTAACCTACCACTGCCAAGTCCACCACTAAACCATGTCTCTAAGCACCACATCTACATAACTTTTAAATACCTCCAGGGATGGTGACTCAACCACTTTCCTGGGCAGCCTGTTCCAATGCATGACAACCCTTTTGGTGAAGACATTTTTCCTAATATCCAGTCTAAACCTCCCCTGGTGCAACTTGAGGCCATTTCCTCTTGTCCTATTGCTTGTTACTTGGGAGAAGAGACCACCACCCACCTCACTACACAAAAAGGCAGAGGACTTAAAGAAGGACTCAAAGTCTTAACAAGAACATCATTGGCTGGAGGAAGAAGTTGGTTCAACACCTTACTGAAGGGAAGTTTGAGCATGATCTTAACAAGTTATCTGTTTTTGCTGGGTTAGCTGCTGACCGATACGCATGGTCTGACCAGCTAGTCAGCACTTACTCACTAAAAGGTGCCCTGATATGCACTGCCTCTTGTCCCCGTGGAAGGGGACTGGGACTACTCTAAGGAAAATCAAGCAGTAGGAGATCTAAAGGAGAAACGGGCTCTTTATCGTCACTGGATAAGTAGGCTGGGCATCTACAATACATCCATAGGCAACTAGAATTTATTAGCTCCATTATTTATAGAACAAATTACAATTTGCAGGACTGAGAACTACACTTACAGCTCCTGGTGAAGATCTGAAAGCATATTATGCCAGGCACATAACCCATTCTGCTTTAGCTAAGAAGAAAGGTAGGAGAAGGAATGGAACAAACAAGATTAAGTTACTTGCTGGAATTGCACAAGAAATCAGTGCTGACTGCCAGAATATGCCTCTTTTTCCAACTGGGGACTATCTACTGTAGTAGACTATCAAACTATAGCTCAAGTACTAGTATCATGTACCACGGGTGGCAACATAAAGTTACATCAGCTCATTTGTATAGTATTCATATACAGCTATATTGAGTGACTCTTTAATATTATATATTAGAATGATATTATATAATATATACTATGTAAAACTTGCAGAATCCTTCCCCCAAATGTAAGAAACTTTTATGATGACTGTCATCATAATAATTCCATATAACCAATTCAAGATACAAACCACAGCTTTGTTAGCAACTTCACCAAAATCAGAACACAGTAACTCTTTGGGCTGGCTATTTAACAGAGACTTCTGTAATCAAAGACATAAACAAGATGGCAGTCCAAGATAAAGTCAAAATTAGATTTAAACTGGATTTCTAAACCAAAGTACCCACCAGAGAAATACTAGACTTACTGCTATACTGTAAAATGTTTTAAAACTGCTTCCATGGCAGCAAACATTTATGAACTTGAGGGAATGTTCCCACCCCATGAAAACAAGTCTTTGTTTTAGAGGGTGATCATTCCAAGACTCCAGAATACAACATTCATTTCCAGCTTACCCTCCATAGTCAATTCATACAGATAATCAGAAATAGTCAGAAGTTAAAATTTAGTTGAGTTCCAATGAACAGGGCTGGCTACCACCACTTGCTACCAGTCACTAAAATTTTCAAGACAGGTGGCAAGTGAAGACCAAAAGGGTCAAAATAGGGCAATGATAGAAAAAAACCCCTAATTTTGAAGTCTGCAACTGCAGTTACAGGAAAGTTAAAGCCAGATGTTATTCAGTTCCATATTACATTTAAGGGCATCAGTTCGGAGCAAACTTTTTTTTAGTGTTTTCTTTTTGACATACAAGGTGTGAAACAGCATTTCTAAAATTCATCTACTAGAGAAGCGTAACTTCTTGACTAACTCAAAGCATGACTGTAAATCTGGGTGTTATTTTTTTTCTTCTAGTATCACTGCCTGCTGCTTATCTGTTATTAAGCTTTTTTTTTTTTCTTTTTTTTAAAGACATTTTGATACTTTTACATAGACACAGTCCATGCTTCCAGCTCCTAAATGACCTGCAGTGCAATTTACTGTAGTGTGTACTGTACAAAGTTCTTTGGTATCCACAGGAACAGTTACCAACTGATGTGAACTTCCTTCCCTAAAGAGCTTGTTTTGAATAACAAACTACTCCAGGGGGAAATACATTATCTTGTCTAATCAAATGTTCAAGTGAGGCTCATTTCATTCCAGGGTTTTACTATGTGTTGTGGAAATGTGTGTGACACTGACCTTTAATTAAATCTTAACCTTAAAGGAAGATAGTAAAAGCTTAGCAGCCCAGACTGTACATATGAGTTTAAAGCTACATTTAAATGGTTTAAAGAAGTAATCAAAATCTCCTAATTTTTAGTGAATGTCTTCTCTAAGATATTTGCTTTCACCTAATCTGTATAAAAGGGTTTTTGTAAGCTTCAACAGTTATTTATTCTTACTTTGTACAGTCAGCTTTAAAATACAGATGTTAAGCATGCCACCTGACATATAGTTTGTATTATCAACATGCTTCCTTTTATCCAAGTGTATTTATTCAGCGTTTTTTTCATTAGCTAAAGATTTTCCACACTGAGAAATATGTACTTTAGACAGAAAACAATTCAACAGGGCAGCATCACATATACATGCAGGGCAAAAGTTCATTTTTCACGTCAGAGAGCTTGTGTCAGGTAAAAATATAACTCGGCCTCTCGTGATGTCTCCCCAGGTGGCATGAAGCAGGAACAGCCAAGCGATACCTGAGAGGCCTTCTGCTGAGAAGACACCTTTGGGGGACTCTCCTGCCCAGGTCCCACCAGGGAAGGGAAGGTCAAGTCAAGGACAGGGAGTAAAGAAGAGGAAACCAAGGGAGTTATTGGGGCGCCTTCTTCAGCATCCCCTTTCCTTCGTCTCGACCATCCCACAGCAGATGTCCCTAGACAGGAGAAGAGAGATATAGCACGCCCATGGAGAGTTGGGGAAAAGGAGAAGGAAAGTCTTGCTGATGCCATGAAAACCACCAACAAAGAAGGAAATATTCTGATGAATTACTCAAGTATGCAGTGCTGAGTATGTGTATCCATGAAAAAAACAATCCCTACGTAATTCCTGTGGTTAAACAGATATCAATACTGAAATTTTTGCCACTTCTTTCAGACAATAAATAACCCTATGAATACTATAATCAGTACAATAAACAACCTCTCGAAAACTGCTTCAATACTCAGGTGTTACTATACTTTTGTTGTACTGGTCAAATACTATTTTTATAGTCAACACTTCACACATGCACACAAGGTATAAAGGTCTTGCTAATCAGAATAAATCCATTAAACCCCAAGCAAATACTCTGGTTTTTTGCAATTTATGCAAAACGGTTGTGTTACATCCCTTGCACATTCACTGCTTGTAAAGTGAAGAGTCACAAGTTTAAGGTGGATAAGCTCTCCAATGCACCAAAGCTGTATCGTTAAAAATGCCTACATTTTAAAAATACTTAAAATTGTTCCTAATGATTTAGTTCTAAGTTTTACTCTGTTTGTTCTTGACATATTTTTGACAACCATTCATATAAATGGGAAAACAATCTAGTTATTTCTCTTCCTCTCTTACCTGCTGTTAATTTTCAGTTCTAGCTGGCTGCAGAGGTTAATTCTAAGTTGGCTGGCTTTAAATCATCTTTTCTATCTGCCACTTTGCAAATTTTCTCAGAAACTTATTCTGGTCTTAAAAAATAAAAATCTTAACCACATCTGCTCAAATTAAACCTCTGATTTTGAGTTAACTGTGAATTTTTCCTTTTTTGGGTATTTATTTTGAAGAATAAAGTAACAATATTGGCTGCTATTGATATATCATTGTACCAGTTTTGAACACATTTTTGTATATTTATATTTCAGATAATTTGTGTTTAGACACAGATGGAGGGTAATTTTATTCTAGTCTAAAGATGCTTGCGGTTTTTTTTAACAAACCTGGTGACAAACATGCTCATGCCAATATTTTACTTCACATAATAATTAAAAAAAACCAACAAACTTCCTTTCCCCGTGTCTCTCTACATGCTCAGGAAACATCACTGGGATGTTTTCCTTGTGATAACAGAGCATTCAGATTGCAGAGAAGTGAACATGGAAACTGAGGTAAAGAATGGCAGTAATACAATTTAAAACAAATTACAAAACTTGCTAGATGCAGAGAAGCATTCAGCTTGCCTCCACACAGTACTCGTTACTCAAGCTTTCAGCTAAGATGGTGTCTGTATTTTTGTGAAGAGGGATATATTCTCTTTCCATTTTTGTTCAGGTTACATAAATCCAGGTTGAAACACAAGAAGGAAGTTTTATTTCTTCCTCTCCTTTTTTCCTCCATGAGAAAAGATATGAAATCATTTAATGCTTGAGCTAATACAGGCGCAGATACTAGAGGTTGTATTTTAACATTTTTAGCAGGAGTTGAAAAGTTCAACTGAAAAGCTTCACTGGACTTTATGAAGACAAAACATTAGAGCATATCATATTTGCTCTCGATTCATCTCCTAAACAACACAATTTAGCTTCGCTAAATTCTGAATTGACCCTCAGGCTTTTCAAATATATACATTAGACATAAGTGTGCCTCTCCGAAAGCACCTCATAGCTTGTGAAACTTCAGGAGTTTGATTGCTGAGTATGTGTCTTTTTGAAACTCCTACTGAGAGCAATTTCCCCTCTAGCCAGCCATAGGCTCTCTCACATTATCCGATAACAGCTTATACAAGGACAGGCTGATAGAAACGGGTTGATGATTCTCTTTTTGTAGAAGCCTCTCCTAGCTTACAGAAAGAAAACCATCACACATTCCAGCCAAAAAGGCAATGTGCTCTCTCGCACTTGCTATGGTGCAACTGGAAAAATGAAATAGCAGCTAATAAGGGAATCTTACTGGCACATAAGGCAAAAACTTCCACCTGAACAACAGCTATGATTCACTTTTTCTTTGTAGTTAATCTATTCAAAAACGAATCAGTGTAGTGCTGATTGGGATATGTCAGAAAGTAATCCCTTCTGGAAATGACTTCTTAAACCTTAAAGCCTTAAAATGCTTGTGCAGGGTGACACCAGAGGTCTGTCTAGCCCACCACCCCTTATCCAACAGTGGATGCTCAACAAGAGAGGGGAAAGGACAGCACGAGCATACTTAACAAGATTTCTCCCCAAACAATCTTCCAAGACTTCTTCTCAAGAATTTGAGCCAAATAGGGTTTCTACATACTCAGGAGCACTCAGTTAGCTTCTGTTTTGTGAACTCATTCCATCTCTCCCAAAGGCCATGCAAACTTTTTAAAATAGCTTCAATTCTACATACTGTTGCTGACATGGCACATGCTGGAAGAACACTCCATTCTTACTTTACGGCCACAGGAACGCTATTCCATTGGCTCATCCAATACCCTGGGAACAGAATTCAAACCTATAGGTACCCTCCCCATAATTTCTTTTGTGGCCTAATGACCACTCATGGGATTTTTGCACACCTACCTAGCATGTTTTCAGTAAAGATAATACAGTAACACAGTGCAAAGGGCTTGCAGTTACGCAAAAAAGCCAATGGAGAAGAGCTCTTGTTATATGAGACTCAAACAGCTATGAAGTTTTTTGTATACTGGAGTTCATGTGAATCGATTGCTTTTGAAACACATTAGACTAAGCCTTAAGGCTCCAATCCACAAAGTTAAGTTTAGGAATAACTGCAGTGAATGTGGCTATGTTAGCTCACCCAAGAGGGCAAGCGTAAACAAGAGAGACCTGTTCTTACCACCTGCAAGAAATGTTAGATTTCACATCAGAAGGATCAAAACCAACACACTCCACTGGGTTTCTTCTAACACACAGATTTCCAGCAGCTTTTGGTCTGACCATAATCTGTGACCGTAGATACAGAGGTGGAGGAAGTAAGTCTGCTTGTTTAGATAGCCATCATCTTCCCATTATGTCCTGCCGCTTGTTCCCATCTCTGCTTTCTTCTTCCCCATTTTGTGTCACCCGCCCTCAGTTAAAACCACGGAAACGATCCGCACTAAAAATAACCTCTCCCTCCACCTCATTTGGTCAGGCCAAACAAACAGCTTTACCAGGACACAGCTGAGGGCACAGTGCAGGCATAAAAATGGGAAAGCGGAGTGGATAGTGCTGGGGGGAGGGCTGGAGGAAGGGGAGGATGATGGCTTAGCCTGGCAGCGCTGCTGGAACAGCTGCACGTGAAACTACACAGTAAGCACTCCTTAGCATGCGTTCTCACAGCGGCAATGCGATTCAAAGACTGATGACTTGCTTAAACTATAAAACCTGGGGAGAAAAAGAATTGATGTAGGGAGAAGAAAAAGGTATCACATGCGCACAAGCATCTCAAAAAAGTAAATGAATTAGCCTGTCAGTTGGCCAGTAAAATGCCCTCCAGTTTTGAAACCCACTCATCAGGTCCCACCAAGAGCCCACCCTTAACAACACTGGAAAAACCTGCCCAGAAATAGTATGCACTGCCCCAACTCAGCCAGTCCCTAAGTACCCCGAAGAAAGAGTGCTCAGAGCAAAGGAGTTCTCTTGCTAGAAGCAAATGCCTGGAATTCCCCCAGCAGTCAAGCTGACAGAGTCAGGACTTTCTCTTGATTACATCCTCAAATTCCATAGAGCAGCCCTTCATAAACTGATTAATAAACATTTTGTTTTAAATTTCACTCTTGGTGTCTGGAAGCATACAAAGCAATACGGGCTTACAAAAAAATAACCACCTAATCAGACTATTTGCAAGGATTTTTTTGCCGTTGTTTGTATTTTAGAAATGGAAAAAGGAAATTAAAATAAACCTTTGATTTACCTCATACTTTTTATCTATTTCCCTCAGGATTCAAACCCCTAAAATTTAGGTACGTTCATATTTATCATGTAAGCATGGATCAGGAATGGGATTAGCATGATATTTGGCTGTACTTACAATAAGTGCACTGCTCCTAATGAAAGAAACAAAACAAAACAAAAACAACAAAAAAAAGGCAAGATATGCCTTTCAGTGTGATCGTCCTTTAAGTCAACAACATTGCGAGATGCATTTCAGCATTATTACCCCTTAAAACCACTCCATCAGGAAAGCAGAGACTACCCCTAATGGGAAAACGAAATGGGAGTTGCTTCTCCTTCCTACAGAATTTGGTATCACGAGCAAGAGAACTAATGAAACCTGATTTCCTATGATCTGTGTCCTTTGAGCCTTTAGAGATAATACTCCTGACAGCATTACTTCCCCCAGCCATTTTTTATTTTTATTTTTTTGCTTTTAGGAAAGAAAATATTAGGCCCTATCTGATTAGGAGATGTGGATAACTCTCCACCAGAAGAACAGAATCATCTGTATCTTGCCAGGATTTAGATTTAAAACAATCAATAAGCGGAAGCACAAGACAGTTTTGCATACTCTGTATTATAGTGTGCTACACTGTCTGAATAGCACCCTGGAAGAGCCTGCACTATTTAATAGAAATTACCATGTCCATTTACACAACAAGGCCATGACAAGTCAGGTAGATAACTAATGAAGTCTCTAGATTAATTCAAGACATAATTACAGAAGCTTTAGTTTTGGAAAAGTCCCAGGGGCTTTCAACCAACATGTCCATGGGATTTTGCAAACAGAAGACAGAGTGGCAAATGTGAAATACCAACTGACAGGACTTATCTTCAGAAGTTTTCCAGATTTTCAGAAGTTTTTGACTTGAGCATGAGATGATTCACATCACTGAAAATACAGCCTTAAATGCCTGAAACGAGGCAGTAGTATCTCAGTGCATTTGAGAGATTGTGATCCTTAAACTCACTGTTGAAGAATATCTCAAACATGTGGGCTACCATACAACACGGAGGAGAGGAATCTTCTTCTCTCCTCAAGTTCATTTCCTCCCTCTGAAAAGAATATGTAATTACAGCTTTTTAAATACTAAAAATTGTATTCGGCTCTCTTCCCCCTTCAACTTGGACTGTTCTCTTCTCAAGAGTAAACACACCCAGTTTTCTCTGTCTCCTCTTACTCTTGATGCTCTCCTCTGGACTCCATTTGTGTACTTTTTGTTTTTTAAGTCCAGTTCCCAAAACTAGACACAATACCCCAGCTGAGGACTCACGAGTGCCAAACAGAATGGCATAATCACTTCATGTCTTTTTGTACAACAGCCTTGTTAATGCATCCCAGAACGAGTTAACGCATTGTTTGTGGTCCATTAGTACAACAAAGAATTTTTCCTGCACTACAAGCAGTTTTTTTTGCATCCTGTATCCTCTTCCATTCCCTTCCCTAGAGACTTTCTGTTTATTCCTGCGAGGCTGCCAGAAGGGGATGACCAGTTGGCCTCTTGGAGACAACCATGTTTGACAGACTTAAATGTACAGATTTAGTATTATCAAAACCCAACAGCAACTTGTTCTTAACTCTTTGCTCTGTCAAAAAAGCTGAAAAGTGAAACAGAATTGAACTATTCTCTTTGAAGTATTCTAGTCATAATTGATAGAGAAAATATGAGGAATATAGGTAGAGGTTTAAAAATGAAGAAAAGCCAATCCAGAAAATATTTTAACAGCAAAAAGATGCCTTCTCTAGTAGCCACTCCTTACTATTTTTGCTCCTTTAATCATAATCTACAACTCTTTTTCCCACAAACCACAAGTGCTGAATCATGTAAGACCTAAATTGACATAAAAATAACAAAATTCTGCTACTTGCAGCGTTTCCCCAAGGGAGATCAAAAAGTTCAAAACATTTTCTCTCAGTGACATACAGCATTAGGAACTGCAAGGGCAAAAAAAAGTGGCATTTTGGTATTTTTAAACATTTTATTTCTCTAATGAGAAGGATTCCAAACAATGGTCTTCTTTTCTGCTAAATCAGGCAAACCGTAACGAGTGATTAAGGAATGATGAGCAGATTTGAAAGCACAAATGTCCTTCGTAGTACTGTAAACATTGTCTCTTCAAAATCAGGCTGAAGACCAATTTCTTTTCCATTTTAAGAACAAAAATAAAGTGTGTTTTCCTTCTGCACAGAAGAAAATATTAGTCATGGTAGATAATTTAAAAAATGCTTTTTCATAAGGGATACATGGCAGCATAGCAAATGCGAAGACATGTCATTACACATGAAAGAATAAAAAATTGAATGCAATGGATTTTTTGAACAGACTAGTCAAAATGTACGACAGATCTGAAAATACCAGAGAAGAATAAGGATAATTGTCACTAATAGCACCCTTTGGGCTCTGCTAATGTTGGTACAGAGACCTTCATGCATATTCCTCTTACCTGCAACTCTGTTCAATTCTCTAGGAATTATAAAATAATCTACTATAAATCTATAAAGATATCAACTCAGTGTCCAAAAAAAGGCAATGATAAGAATTATTAGAAAAAGATCAGAGAATGAAGAAGAAAACATAACGCTACTGTATAAATCTGCAATGTACCTACACCTTGAATACTGTGTGCAGTTCTGGTCTCTCATTGCAAAAAGGGTCTAGTAAAACTATAAGATATATGGAAGGACAACAAGAATGAGGAAAGAAATGGAAGAAGCCTTGTAAGAGAACCAGCTAAATAGACTCTTTAAGCAGAAAGATAAATATTTGGAGGGATATGATATGCAATGAGAAGGGCAATGTGGAAAGGATGAAATATTTCTAATAGACAAACCAGGGAAGTCCAGTGGGTAGCAGGGTTGGGGGCGGGGGGAAGAAAAAAAGAAAAATCAATCAAGTAGTACTTCCTCATACAACACATACTTAAACTGCAGAACTCACTGCCGTAACTGAAAGGTCACACAGGTTGGAGGAAAAAAAAAAAAAAAATCCTGGAAGAAAAATCCAGCAACGTTATTAAATACAGCAATACCACTCTCAGTCAAAAAATACCTCAGCTCTAAATCTGTGGGGATTAGGACAATCATTGTGGGAAACATTACTATGTGCTTGCCCCATTCTTAAACTCCTTTTCCAGTTTCACTATCAGCCATGGTCAGAGATGAGATTTGGTGCTAAACGAACCCGTGATCTGATCTGATACAGCTTTTTTATGGTTTTATTGAGCTGTGCAAATCAGTTTAAGGTAAATTATCTAAGACTCTGTGCATGAAACCTTCTGCACAGAAAGTTATGCTGGTGCAGCCTACTGTTCAGCAAGCCTTTTAAAGATATTATTATTAAAAAAAACCACAATATGAAAATGAATCACAGTGATTATTGAAAAGACCTACTGTTCACAGCTTAATAGCATCCAGAGAACTGTCACTTATCTGAAAAAGATTTTGCTTATTTCAAGTTTTGTGCCAATCTGTAACCTACACAACTTTTCCCACCCCCAAGAAAATCCATAAAAGTGCTCAACGACCTCCCAAATATAAATTTAACGGGGGGGAAAGTATTTGCTTGTTTTGTTTTTCAGTTGAAAGTATTTGTGATTTTGGTATTAATATCATTGTATAACCGGAAGCTGAGCTGCACAAATGCTGTGCTAGCAGTATGTTAGCAGTGCATTTAGGTCCACATACATCCATACGTTTAAGCCTTTGCAAGATTAGACCCTAGGGAACAGAGTTGTTTAGGATGACTTCTGTATTTATGGAACATTATACTTCTTGCCAGGCTTTCATTCATCAGTGAGAAGAATCAAAACCTGCTCTGTTGAACTAAAGGCCAAGGACTAAATTTAATCCCTTATTTCTTCAAAATACAGTGAAAATCCTCTGCGGTTTGAATGGCTGGCTCTCAGAAACGTCAAGAGCCATCTTTCTCTACTGCCGTGATTTTTAATCCATACAATTATTTTTTAATTGTGATTTCTGGCTTAACGTATTCCCTGACTAATTACTCTTTTCAGTCCATAATATACCCATGCTGCTGTTAGTTGGTTAGCATGTTTAGTTTGCTGTTGTTAAAATCTAGAGCGAAATTCAGCAGATAACAACAATGATTAGAAATGGTAATTCTAGGAGTGGAAAAACAAAAGCTCTACTGTTCAGTTAAAAGTATGTTATCCTAAATAAGCAAGTCTGCTCTTCCCAAAAGGAACAGGCAACACTGCTGTCCTGAGAAGGAAGGAGAAGCTAAAGTTAAAGTTAGAGGACACCTGCCTGCCAGAAATAATATTCTCGCTGAAATGTTTAAGGCTACAGATCCTGCCATGAAGCCTCATTCTTCTGCAATACCTGCTGGGAATCTGATAATTAATGACATGCTTTCAGCACCAAGTGGAGATACCTGACCTCTTTCTCTATCCAATGACAAAGTAGAAGTGACCGCATATTCGTTGCAGAGGGGGTTTTCTTTATTTACATTTCTCCTCCGCCTTTTCTTTTTGCCTGGGGTTGTGAACTCCTCAAGGCACACAGCCTGCGCCAAAGGCACTCTGGAGCTGACTGACAACCAGGTCCTGCTGCTATTCGTGGTCAGCTGCGGGGCTGCAGGCAAGGTGTAGTTAGAGGTCTGTGCAGAGGGAAGTGAGGGTATGCTTTCCCCTATTTTACTTAGCCATTCTTCGCCTTTTCTTGTTTTCCTACCTGACAGTTGTTAAATTTGATATTATTTAGCTCCTATGAAAGAAAGCATGTGGGTGTATGTTAAGAAAAGAATGATCTGCACAGCTCTGTCACTTAACATCCTATGGAAGTGAGGGTGGACGTGATCAAAAAGTGTTCACCAAATTAGCAGAGATAAGAGGGCTTGCATATCTTTAGCCTATTTTATCTTGCTAAACAATTCCGCAGTTCAAAACAGTGGGATAATTATTTGCATTAAAATATGTTTAAGTCCTACTGACAGCAATAAGAAAACTCAAATGGAATGAATTGGCAGAAGTGTCAGAAAACGTTTACTTTTAAAAGACTTAAAAGGCAAAGTTCATCTCTAACGTCGACATAACAGACAAAAATTCCAATATTCTTCTTGACTAAGGATAAATATCCTTTCAAAACATACAGCATAGGTTTTTAAAACAAATACTAGTAGATTAATTGCAAGAGTGCACTTTAAACCAACCAAAATTAATCTACTGATTTAAAGCAAGAAACCATAATCTGCATGCTTCCAGTGATAGCTGGCATGCTTACAACCTGAGGTAGCTCTGTTCCAAGATATTATTGCAAGAGTTTCCAAAGTAAAAGACAATATAAACTTAAAACCGCGTTGTACAAATTACATTCTCCTCCAGACTCCTTTTAAAGAGAAGGTCCTAGAACTTGACTACGACACTTGAAATCAATCTCTTTAACTACAGCAAAGGAAATTAAATAAGTGGCAGAAAAAAACATAAACATTTCACAGAAACTTTTAGCAGTTAAATGCAAATGTGCATTGTTCTTGCCTTTCATTTGCTTTAGAGTCCTATTTACATTTATCGTAAAGAGCTTCTTAGATAGTTATGGGGAAAAAAAAAATTGTTCACGCTATTCTTTGGTTTTCAACTTACTTACTTCATTGTATGCAAGGTATACATACAGTCTTCTGTTCACACTGTTTAGCTTGTTCTTTATTCCTCAGCTCAGGTTTCTACCTTCTGCAAACAAAATATCCTGTCTGTTGATGCAGACTATATTGACATTAAAAAAGATAATCCACCTTTGACAATACGTACAAGCAATGGATGAAGCTATGGAGGTGATGAAAAAAATAAGCAAAGGTCTAAGCTGGCAATGCTCAATAGTGTTGCAGAAACTGAAGTTAAAACCTCATCACGTGCTGAAGAACGGGGACCCAGCTCATGGCTACTGTGCAGATGAACACTCACTTCTTTGAAACTCTAAATAACAGTACTGTTATTATTTGAGCAGGTGATACTCTCTGTCCATAGGTCTCCACTGGCTTCAGTGACAATATGCATGCATATGATGATTTATCCCTGATCTGTACATTTTTATCAAGTCAAAAAAAGATTCTCCTCTATTAGTAAACACATTACTTTTGCAGAGCACTCAAAAATAGCAAAAGCAGTACATCAACCTGCTATCTTTGGCTTAAGAGATTAAAATAATTAATCGATAATGAGGACAATTGTGAAACATACTGTGCTGTGTTTACCTTTTCTCTGGCTGTGATGGAAAATCTGTTTTAATGTAGTTTATAAATAATGACAATTCATTAAATATTTCACTACCCTTCCTCTGAAAACTGCCACTTGTAGAAGTCTGAATTGTCATCATCCTCGGACTAATTGGACAGCGTGTCTTCATTAAGACTGTGGTTACCCTTTGCATGTATTTACATTTACTTCCATCATAATTCAGTTTGATTTACACATGAGGGGACGAACAAGCAAAGTTCTTGCAAATGTTTTTAAGTGCGTGCTAAGTCTTAATAAACCACATACTAATTTGTAATTAAATCTTCTAGAGATTTCAATGCAACTCAGCCTGAGTGCTAAAAATGCCAAGAATTTCTTTCCTGTTTCTTCCTTGAAGGAAGACTGGGAATCAGGATCAGATCGTGATTCTGGCCTGGCTACTTCCTACACCTCGGTCAGGCATCAACCTAGTGACCAACGCTATTCCTTCAGCTGTTTTTCTGAATCTTACCGCTTGGGATGGAGAAGGACTGCTGACACCTGCACATCGCAGAACCGCTTTTGGAAGATACCTCAGCAGCAGCCGTGAGTTGCAAAGGAATACAAACCAGCAGCCCCCCTCAAAGCAACCACAGCTTAAAATAAATCAGTGTGCTTCACAGACCTGCAGCCAGCACAAAGATAATGATAGTACAGGCTTTAACCTATTGCTTCCGCCTTTCTTTAATTTAAAATTAGGGTATATACTGAAAAATACCTGCTGGAAAAAAATATTTGAAAGCTCATAAATGATCCTGTAATACATTTTTGGTTCCATGAGGAAAATCAGTCACTCCTACTTAAAATGATAATTCAAGTTATTAGTCTTCTAGTTGCCATCAAATCAAATATCCAAATTTAGATGTAAAAATATTTTTATCCTTGTAAAGTGCGAAAGAAGTATATAAAGTTTTCAGCTAAAATTGTAGCAAAAAAAAGACAGAATATGACATTTATCATTGCTAATTTTCCAGTACTGGACTGGATTCTGGCTTGACTTTCAAAAAACCTCCAACTAATTTGTATTCATAGGTACAAAACTTGAAGTAGTATCAGTAAATGTCAACAATTTTGGAGACTACGGAAGTAATTTAAGTTTTAGTTAGCAGTAATAATAAATGATAATATCTTTCCAGTTTCACAGTGAAAGTCTCTGTGTTGTGTGATGATAACAAATAAGGCAGGCTGGATGAAGTGTGAATACCACCCCACTATCTAGGAAATCAGATTCACAATATAAGACAGTTAACATTTAATTTGGTTTTACTATGATGATGTAGTATTGAATGTAACACTGCACTTGATGAATAAGTAGTATTGTTCATGAGACTTTCTCAAATTGTCTTTTCAGAGTGAAATTCATTATTTTACATTGTAAGCTATGCAAAAATATATTCTAAAAAAGG
Source organism: Aramus guarauna (assembly GCA_013400195.1). Lineage (NCBI taxonomy): Eukaryota > Metazoa > Chordata > Aves > Gruiformes > Aramidae > Aramus > Aramus guarauna. The sequence goes on from VXBL01000718.1 coordinate 182,173, forward strand.
CAAATACCTGGGGGGAAAGGTGAACTTTTGCTGTATATTTAAAGTTCAATCTGTTCAAATTTTGAGATAGGAAGACGTAGTAACAAACACAGAATTTAATACCTGTTTCTTTTCATTTTTTTCTGGATACATCTTATATTTGTTAACTGTGGATCATTTGTGATTATGCACGGGACTTCCTATGGCTCCCAATCTCAGTATTTCTACTGTTAATTGTTGGGGGCCTAAGCAGCTCCCTGAGCTCCTTTCCTGGGACACAAATTTAATTATTTACTTATTATCGGTACAAACTGTTAACAGTTGCGGTTCAGTGGGTTTGGAACAAGGGGAGGAAAAAGATGTTGTTACACTTTCATTAAACTAAGCAGTGTTTTTTACTAAAGCAAAACCCTTACTTTATTTTTATGCTTGAACATAAGGAATTCCTCCATCCTAAAGCAAGCACCTCTCAAACACAAAATGTGTGTTTTAAGCAAGAAATCTCACCGAAGAGCTGTACTTTACACAAACCCCTTCAATTTTAAGTCCCAGTTGTGTTTCAGTAAATCTGAATATTTATTAAAGAATTAAAACCAAAGGCATTAAAGAAAATCATTATAAAGAAAATTAAAGCATTAAAGAAAATCATGATAGAATTTTATTCTTTTACAGTTCTAGTATATATTATCAATTTGAAACATTTTGGGTCTTGTTGGTTTGTTTGGGGTTTTTTTATCTCCCCCCCGCCCCCTCCTTTTCCACCAAAATTGCCCTATACTTGTTTGTAGTATGATCCCAGGTCTAGTCTTACATTTTTGAAACCATACAGTTACATTTACATTTTTGAAACCACATAATGACTGAATATTTCTGAAAGCACTACTGGATTGACTGATCCATCAACAGCAAACTTAATGCTTACGGAGAATAAGAGTAAGAACAAAATAACACGTAACACTGAAGCATATTCTGGATCTCACATATGAAATGTCTGTAATTTTTTACTTTAACATTGACTAATCAGAATATTAGGGACTCAGCTTGCTGATTTAATGAAAACCAGATACGCTTACGCTACATCTGTATGCAAACAGGTATTTCATACGGAAGGAAAAGGATGGCTGGGCATCGGCAGAATCTGCTCTTAACATGAAAAGAGCTCAACTTCAGTATCTGCTGTTAATTAATAGTTTGTGAACAGTATAAAAATAAGTGCTATCACAACAAAGGCATTTCATCTGTTACCTAATTGCTACTTCCCCCCTCAATATCCACTACTTTTTGACATCATTCCTCTTGACAATTTTAACTTTTTTGTGAAGACTAAAGATTTGCCAACAACTACATTAGCATTCACGGCATTTTCAGCTGTCCTTCTCTGTCAGCCTTCTTCATTAGTTTTTCAAATGTTATTAATTCAGGGTAGTAATAATGTTGTTGAACCAATACAATTTAATCATTACCTGGCCTTCCAGATCCTTTCCGTATTTGTGAAATAAGAACAAATGAAGAACTACCAGTGTGCATCTCAGACCACAAAAAAAGGCATACTACTTAATTTTTAAAAGTCTAATTGATTTTTAAAATTTAATTTTGACTTGACACTGTAGTAACGTTAAATATTATGATCACAGGTAATTATAAAAGCTTGTGGCCGTTCATTCTACCCATAACGGTAAATGAAGCCCTGAAGTAAAAGTCTAGATAGAAAGAAAAACCAAGTGAAGCCATCGGAGTGGCAATATTCACCATATTTTTTCTTTTATGATATTTTCATGTAAAAGATTGTACATTTGCACACTCCTGACAAACATGGAAATACTGCAAGTTATTTGAAAATCGAAAAATGTAAGATGACGCCACTGTGCAACTCCTCCGGGGTACACCAAGTACATATTACAGGGAAACTTAAAACATGTTGTGGTCAAATAGGATATGAAACTCACAGCATTAACTGCACAACCCAAGCAAGTTTAACCATGTATGAACCATATTTATCATGCTTTTAATCTTTTCTTTTAGTATTTATTCAGGATAAAGATTTCTACAGCCCAGTGATACTCTTCACTTGAGCAAAATTTCCAGTTACTTCAAACACTGAGACACGCACCGTGAAAACCAGCCCTCACCAGGCATCAACACACATTTGAATCTGAATCCCAGGTCTAATAAAAATTTGAAATGCCTAACGGAAGTCTCCATAACTTCAAATTCTGACCAAAAATATTTTTCTTTCTCGTGTCTTTACGTATGAAAACAAAGTCCTGATTTTTAAGAAGACAATGTGGAGGAAAATTAAAGTCATCAAATAGAACTCAAACTGCAATATCTGAAAATGTAGAGCAAACCACAGACCAGATTAATCTAAAGCAGTTTCCCTTTCAATGCCCACATTAACATTTCACTTTTAAGAGCTAAATTAAGGAGCTTGCCTGATTGATAAAATAGCTTTAAATATTGTTTTTAAAACTCACATTCTAAAATCAGCACAAGTAGCTACATTTCCACAATTTTATGAAGGTTCAACAAAATACTTTGCCTCTCTAAATCATTCTTTGCAAGGGAAAACGAATCTTTGGAAAACTTTCCCTGCTCCCCAAACCCTGGGTGAAGTGTTTACATATTCTCTATTAAGCAAATGATTCACATTCACGGGTAACTGGTTCATAAAGCCAAACACTTGACTATAGTTTGGTGGCATCTAACTGACTATCTGCTATATACCTCCACGCAACTGAACAGATAGGCTTGATCCAAGACATGTATTATGAAAAGCAACTTAATTTGACTACATTTTGGGGGGAAAGACAAAAGGTAAAGGAATTATGCACCGAGCAGCTTTGTAGTACCCACAAAATTCAAATACTTTGATAAAGACAACTGAACTTGAGTAAACACACGCTTACATAATACACCATGTTTTTCCACAGCTACCAGCATAATATGCCCTTAATATGTTCACTGTGATTCACAAAGGACAAAATAAATCCCCATCAATAAAGGATTAAAAATGGCGCAGGTCAATTCCTGTTAACTTTAGCAAATATCAATCAACACTTTGCCAAAAATAATAAAAAAATCCTTTCCCATATAGTGTGCGTGCTTCCATTTCAGTTTTAAAGCCCTTCTGCTGATTCCACCCTGGAATATGGAACTAAGATAATGCCTAAACTAGTTATCAGATGAAAATTTATCTTGATTCTTTTCCTAACTTCAGGGAAGAAACTACAGTGGACACTTGCCTTATTCACATTTATTAACTCTGTAAAAACTCTAGCCTTAAATCTTACGATTTATAGAATTAGACTGCATCAGTCACCCAGGAAATTTTTTGTAAAAATTGTACAATCCTTCAATAAAAGTAATGGAAGGCAACATAAAAATTATAAAAGACATGAAGAAACCTTTGATTTTGTTTTATATCAACTAGATAAATCATCAAGGTAGTGTAAATAAACCAAATTAAAGAATAATTTTTTAAAAGTAAGTAAAACTACTGGGGGGGGCACTCCACAGACTCTTCAAGGAATGTTAAAAGGCTATAAAGGGAAAACCATTTGTTTTAAAAATTGTATCACTACTAAGTAAGATGTTCTCCTTACATTTTGCAGAAAGCTACATAATTAAAAAAACAGCCAAACAAAAACCCAAAATACATATCTAAGCCTAAATGTGAATCCCATCTTTAGTCTAGTTCTTGGAATTTCAGTCATAAATTGCAATTAAGAGCATGATTTCACCCACAGGAAATCAGTATTTCCAAACTCACTTATTTTGAAGGATAATTTTCACAATTAAATGCATATCCAAGCATACCTAATATGTCACAAATATATTTAAATTAGCACCTCATGAGTGTTGGTCATATTGTGCCATCAGTCAAGTTTTTTGCATTTCATCAGGAATCTCTCTTTAAAGACTCATGACATAGTGCAGTCATTTTCCCATATTTTGCATTCAATGTTTCTGAAATGCATCTTCAACTAAAATACATCAATTTTTTACAAAAAGATTACATGACTAGCATCATCCAAAAAATAACACATCTGTAATTTATACTGCAAAACTAAGGGCTATGTCTTTAACAGCTCATTACCATCCATATTGTTAAAAACCCTAAAATTGCCTCTTCCCTCATTCAAAGGAAGAAGGGTAACCTTTGCCACCTCTTTAGAATGTGCCAAAATTTACCCCAGAGGCAACACCTAAGCGCTGCCTCAGTCAGCATTTTTTCCCTTTACCACTCTTTTTAAGGACAGATGATAGAACTGCAAGTCCTGAATGTCTGCTACTAAATACTGTATTGGTTTCTCTGGCTCAAAAGGCCTCATTCCATACATCAGCTATTAATTAGAGAATCAGAAATGCTTAGAAAAGGACGTGTAACTGATTAGTATCCATGTATTTATTTTTATATTTGTCCTTACCAAAAAATACTACATGGGTCAAAAGTTATTTCAGCTGGAAACACAATTTTACTTTAAGTTATCATTGACTTAAACAGGAGTAGAATCAAGCCCTGAAGCACAATAACACTTTTTTTTTTTTTTTCAATCTCTCTTGCTCACACATCTTCCTGGAGAGAAATAACATACTAAATCAACAAAAATAAAAAATTAATAATATTAAAAAAATCTAGCAAACTATACATTTTACAAAAATCAAACCTATGAATTGAGCAGAGAAGAAAACAGGAGGGAAAAGATGAAAGTGACACATAAAATACATTCACTTCTAAACCAGCACTAGATTTTTCTCCTTTTTTTCAGCTTGCAACAACTTTTTTTTCTTTTTAAATTAGGACTATTATTTGACATTATTTCAAATAATGTGATGGTATTATCAGAAACCCTACCTAATTAAAAAGCAATTATTAATTATTTTTTTATTTTAAACCAAAATGGACTTTGAATCAAGATTTCAAATGAATTATTGCTTTTTTCACAGTCCACTGTCTCCTATTCTTTTTCCCCTCCAAGAAGAATAAGCTTTCCCCTCTATAAAATATCAAATAGTGAGTCAAATTTGACTAGATATAGTCAGCTTCTAAGAAAAAGGAGAAATTTTGTAAACAATAAAAAAAATATCTCCAGCTCTATGAAAAATCCACTTTAGTTTACTTTTATCCCAGAAGCTCAAAAAATCAGATCTTTATTTATAGAGAATTGCAAAGGATATATGCCATCATTTATTTTACCCAAATATATAAGGTCAAAATTCAAGGAAAAAACAAAAAAAAAACCCCATAAAATAAGCAACAAATGCCTCAGAACTGCAATACCTGCATAAGACAAATATTTCATGTCAAACTCGCATTCCATTTCTAAAAAGAGTTTCTCATTTTCATTACCTTACATCTACCAATTGAGCAATCATGCAATATGTGGGTGTACCTTGCAGTCGTTTTCTTAACATCTGCATTCTGTGTTAAATTCTAACTGTACAAGATGTCTGATATTTTTCCTTTATCTTGAACCTTCAAAGTGGTAGGTTTACCAGAGGCAAAACCACACACCAGAGATATGAGTCATATAATAAAGAAACGACTCTTCCCCTTCTCCCTCTTCCACCCTGAAGCTATAATAACCTAAAGACACTCTATTGTAAATGGCTTCTTTGGTAATATTGATAGCATGAACAACTTGCAATCATTTAGCCAATGAATGAAGATTTTTTTTTTAGTCCTTACTGTATCCATAACAAATTGCTCTCAGTACCATTTTAAGGCAAATTAAAATTTGTGCTACTGCAAATATAAAATTCCTTGTAATATTCAGTATGTGTATGCACTTGCTTTCATGTCATGCATAAAATATAAAACATTCTATGCATGTTCCTATAAGTAATAACATAAAAAGATAAAAATAATCAAACATAAGATGCCCGTGCAAGTTAATCCCAAAGGTATCTCTCATTTGTCTACAAAGGAGTAGCCTCTACACAGAAATCCTTAATTTTCTAATGATTCCGTATCAAAAGATGGCAACATTTACATACAAGCAAACCACTGCTCATGCCTACTACAATAAATACATAAGGAAGCAAACCACCTTACTTGACCACGGTTTACACGAGTTTCCGCTATGAAGTGCAGTTAGTATGGAAAACACCACTGGGGCCACTCTATCTTTTTATTTCCTTTTATATCCCTTTCTGTAGGTAGACTGTAACTCCTCAGACTGATATCCTGCATCTAATTCCACGTAGGGAACCAGCTTTCAACAAAACCTTAGCTGAAGTGTCAATATATAATTGTATCAGAAATTTTGAAGAGAAAAACCGAATGCAGAAACAGCAATTACAAAGAGCAGCAAATAAATCATTACCAACAAAACCCTGCACCACTAAAACAGGTGCAACCACCACAGTCATGTAAGAAAGTTAACCTAATGGTAATGCTGGCATAAGCTCTTCCTTCCCATGGCCATCTTCCAAAAAGCGAAAAAAAGCAACGCTTCACTAAATCAAAGTGAAGCAACGCGTTCCCCATTGAAGCAGAATAAATCAGTGGTTTCTATTCTTACCTGCGTATAGTCAAAGTCAGAAAGAGGAGCTATACTCTTGATGTAGTCCATTCGAAATTGGTTTTCTGGGTTGGCCAATGGAACTGGGGGTATTAAAGTGCTCATAGCTGAAACTATAGTCTAGAATGGGATAAAACAAAAACAAATACATTAATCTGGATAAATCTAGGATACAGGATCAATAGAAGATAAGCCAATCTGATCAGCAAAATGGGATTTCTCTCAGCACAATCTTGGAGAGCACAATCCTTATCCTTACTTCCAGTACACCCAAGCATTTAAGAACAGTAGAAAGTGTGTTCTTACCACAATCGCATCTTTAACATTTTTCCGAATATCCAGTATTTTCTGTTTCTTTTCTCTGCATTAAAACAGAAATATTAACACTTTGATTTTTTCTTCCAAAGCAGTTCAGTCAGTTGCATTTAATTTTTTTTTCACTGATCGCTTGTTTATCTGCTCTTCAATCACTACAACATACTAACAGAAAAGAACAGCAAGATAAATCTATTTTTCCCCTTCTCCCTTCTCTTGCATAGTTTGAAGAGCAATGCACATTCATCCCTGATAATTTTTTTTTTTAAATCAGACAATCATAGCCACATCTGCAAAGCCTTCCCTGATGGAACTGGAAGTCATTCCTTCATTTCTACAGCATATTGTAAACATGCTCTAAATTAACAACATGTAGTTGAAGGCCAACAGATAGATATGTAAAATTAACTCTATTGATTAATAATAATTTCTGGCAAAGAGTTCTTCAGAGAAAAAATGATGTAGCCTCAGAAAACAGAATGATTTCTAGCAAACGTGCAAAATTAGTTTCAGTTTTACATTAACCCCACTACCGGAAAAACAGCAGCCACTGTCACCCCGAATACGACTTGACATATATTTTTATATTACAGATGCAATATTTAGTTATTTGCTCCTATGTAAAAAGTAGTCGCCATGTTGTTGCTACACAGGGGCCTGTCAAGCGCTGCAGTAGCAACAGTGTAAAATACAGTAAAGGGGCCAGAAAGAGAAAATGCAAATATACAATAGCAGTAATTTCCTTCTTCTCGCTCCCCTTCCTCCTCTCCCTCCCCAGAACGCAGTGTCAAGCCACCAAAACACAGGGGATGAGAGGAGAAATTTCCGAGCCTGCCGTGTGATAACCTGTTTCCAACATATAACGAAAAATAAGTCACAAAGTGTCAATAATCCTTACTCTGAATTAAATCCATTGACATGTAGGATTCGCATTTGTTTCACAATAGTGCTTTTTCCTGACTCACCAGCCCCTAAAAGAGAAAGAAGGAAAGGGAGAACATTGTGATACGCGGTTCAAGCTGGGGGTTTGGGGTGGATTTTTTTTTTTTTTTGGACGCGCCAGCATCTCCCCTCTCCGGCAGCAGCATTTCTGTATGTATGCATCCATGTGGCTGAGGCGCTGAGCTCGAGCTGCGGACGTCTCGCATATTGCTCAATACAACAGCCGACGTTTTTCCTACCTAAGGCGCACGCATCTCCCCTCTCCGCTGCGCCCTGCCGCCCGGGCGGGCTGGGGCAGTTGCCCCCCGTTCCTCGCCCTCCTCTCCCCGTCCCCCACCTCTGCCCCCTTCCTCCTTACCCAGCAGGAGCAAGCGGTGTGTCGCTTTATAAGCCAGCCTCTCTTTCTGCAACTGCTTCTCTATTTTTTTGTTGGCTTCTCGCTGCGCTTTCTCATCGATACGCTGATCTTCCGTTTTGCTGTTGCCCAAACACCCCATAGCCGCTGCTTAGGATGGATGTCAAACCGCTGCCTTTACAGATTTAGTATTTACAAGGGGGGGAGGAGGGGAGGGGAGGGGGGGGAAGGCAGAAGACAAGTCTGTATATCCGTGTGTCCCTGCGGCGGGTTCTCTTCTCTTCTTCTTCCCCCCCCCCCCCCCCCTCCCCCTACCATGC